>JALDNG010000022.1:2012500-2492500 GCA_024349245.1 Neodontobutis hainanensis
TACAGCGCTATTGTTTAGCCTCAGGTGTTTAAATCTGCTAGGCAGGAAATGATCTTGCACAAGGTGTGTGCGGTAAAATGCATCAGTGTGACAGATCATTAAGAGAATCAGAACAGGATTGGGAAATCGCTCGAAGCTTGATTTATGGGTCTTCTTTGCACAATTGCATTTTATATTTGAAATTTGAGTTACTGATGGCATTGTCAAGAGAGAAAATTACACAGAATATGTATTAATTACAATTGTTTTAATTGAATTTATGCAACATGTTATGTTACATATACATGTTTTTTAAATGTTTTTATTAGGCAGCAGTAGTTATGTAAACTAGCTTCAGCAAAGCAAACAAAAATGAGTGAATGCACACAGAAGTGATGAAGGCATGATTAGTGTTTCTGTTTGTGCAAGAGGCCACTTGATGGAAAAATCTATCTGCTTAGAGAAATCTCTATGTATAAAAAGCCTTTGAAAACAGCATTTGGGTTAAGTCTGTCCTTACCATTTGATTATTTGCCAAGGTAAATCAAAACACTTAACTTGTTGTTGTTCATGATACAATGTGTTGTTGCAGAGAGGAGTGGCACCTGACTTTGCTAGTTTTTCAGGCTGCTGTTTGCAGTCAGGCTTCATCCATAGCCACTTTTAGTATAGAAAGAAATAGGACTAAAATATATGAACTACAAGGCCCTGGAATAACATCCTCGGGTTAAATACATGCTACTAACTATTGTACTTTGTAGCACAAATGTTTGATTCTAGGCTCTGATTGAATATGTACAGTATTTTAACAGTAGGGCTGAGCCATATCATATCACCTATGATAATACCAGGATCATTTTTCAAAAAGTCACAAAACGGTCATGAAGAACGATGCTCCACATCTCCCCCCAATGAAATAAACAGTGCAGCTGCTTCAGCGGATTCAACCTTTGAACCTAGTGTCCCAGAAAGAGTTTTAAACCGAATGTTAAAAACTTTTACTACAAGCCTTAAGCAAGACAGAGAAGGTGTCAGTAACACATTGTTTAAGTACCAGCTAAACCCAATGAAACGCTTCTATCATCCTGTGAACAATTATGACATTAATATTTCTCAACAGTGACTCAAACTCAAAAAAATTAAGCAACAAAAATGTGCACATTTGATTCAGTACTTGTGTCAGATGCAGTAACGCTGTTGGTGCTGCCCCATTACGACAGGAGTGCTTTGAATAAGACTTTATTGCCATAACTTCAAAATTAATTTAAATTTCAAGTTACTCTTAGTATGTCTGTACAAAAATCAATTACAATCAAAATAGAGATATGTTTTTAGTGATTGGATTGTGTAGCTGAGGGGGTTAAAATGTCTGGTGGTGCATATTTGAAATGCCCTTTTATATTGCTTTCTCGAGGGCAGGGGGGCAGGTGGTGGCTAGGATGGAAAGAATCCTTAACCATGTGTTTATGACTTACCTGATGATAAGAGATAGAATAATGACAGTGAAGATTTCCAGACTTAACTGTCTAATAATTACAACAATAGTACATAGGTCCATTGCATCAACTTACAAAGATGCATGTTAACGTCAGGTACAGACACAGTCATTAAATCTTAATTCAAAATGGCGACAAAACAGAATACAAAGAAGATAAAGTACCCCAAGGTGCAAATGTGGGCACATTTAGGTTTTAAAATGGGTGATAATTTAGCTATAATTGCAGTGTGTAGTTTATGTTGCTTGCTTGCTTACCCCAAAAACTAATGCAAAAGACTGAACTTCCATTGACCCCGAGTTTTTTCGAACAGTTAGAAAGATCTCACAAACATTGCAGTCTCTGAGCTCTAAACCCCTGGATCACATGTGCAGGTTAAACAGTAAATACAGCATTGTAAAGATCCGTACATGAGACGTTAATATTTCAAAGCGGGGATCTGCTGGTGCTCGGTGGTCTGTTTGCTCTCAGCCTTCTGAGGTTTCATTGCGCCGAGGACAGATATGACCCGGGGCACTTCTCATTAAACCCTGCTATTTGCTTGAAAAGAAACACAGGGGAAAGCTAATATGATGAACTCGCTGTAGATTAGCTCTAAGCCTGGTAAACACCAAATTGCCCTCACATTTACTGTTTGCCCTAAAGACGGATTAGTGCCATTTTTATTGTTCTATTATTGTTGCTATGGAGTGTAAAGGGGGTATATATTCTGTGTGAACGTTTGTTTTTGTTTTTCACTGCAAATAATTATTTCACTTTTTATTGTACTATATTTAATATTATGTTGGTTTTCTGTAAATCTCTATTGTCTACCTTCTTAACTTTTTATTATATTGAATCTTTACAGACAGTGCATGTGATAAATATAAAGCTTATCTTTTAACTTCCACACACAGTTTACCTGTATGTCACCTGTGATAAAAGCTACCTGCAAAACAATTCAGGGCTCTCATTTGGCACTTTCAGATGACAGCTGTAACAATGTCACTGTTTTGAGTTTGGCCAGAGGCTAAAAGAGCAGCTTTTTCAGCTCTTTGTGTCACCGTACGTGCAAAACAAAACAATAAGCCTGTTTTTGGAAACCAGTTAGCGGTGTAACTGAACTAGGGTTTGTCAAATGCTTTATAGACTTTACTCTTAATGTAAATGTGTTTGTGTGTGTGTTTAGGAGAGAAGGCGAGGGGGTGCGTGTCTTCTGGGACCGAATGAAAGAGCCCTCCTTCACCTCCAGGTGGAACCCCTTTGCCACGGACATGCCCTTCATCACATTTATCCACCACCCAGTGAGAAGCATCAGCCCAATGTTCTCTTCTATTTGCGACGTAAGTTTGAGGTTCACTTAAGAATCACACAAAAATAATGTGTTTTCGTTGGAAAGAGAATCCAGAAGCTTGATTCTGATTCCAAGGAAATGTGGGCGTTTTGTGGGAAGTGTGGGCTCCAGATATCTCTCAACATCTCGCCACATCAAATCAAAACTGAAGATATTGCAACGAAATTTTTAGAAATTTAGAAATTTGCTTCAAGGTTCAGCTGTGGCAACACTAACTTAGTCAAGACAAAGGTATGTGTTCTCCAGGATAATGCATTTTTGTTTTAATATGGCAAGACGCAAAAAAATGTATTTGTTTTCCATTAAATACCCAAATCAATGACGACAGTGATTCTAATAAGGCTAAAGTTCATTCTTTTTATAATTTGAATTTAATTGATTGTTATGTACCATTATTTTTCTCCAAATCCCCCAATTAGTGAAGACTAGCAGGCAACAAACACCAGTGTCTCTTTTAAACATCTAATATTTTCTTTATACTACAACACAATGTTTTTCAAAAGGCTCTGATTTAGAGTGTAGCAAGGTTAGGTTTTCAAGATTTTAATGTAACTCAAGCTTTTACTCTAGTGTGTCCTAAATTGTTGTTCTTTTGAGCTTTTACTATAGAGGCAATATTGCTATATCCAATCTTCTTCTTTTAGCAGTTTATGTTGGATACCTTTTATTTTTATCCCTCTTTGTCTCCATAGACTAGTATTATAATTTACACTCCACACAGTAAAAAAAAAACTGAAATTCTACGTAGCACATGGCTAATTTGCATAAATCAACAAAGTACACTGTGAGCTACAAAGATGCAACTCTGTTTATATTTATCCATCTCTTCCCTAACCCAAGGCCTTACACAGGTGATAAGACTCCTTTCTTTGTGTCTTGAGAATATGCAGACATTCTGGCCACTATTTGGGCTGCTCTGGCGCTAGCGGCAACATTAGCTTTCACACAGTGAACAAATGCAGGGTTAAAAGAATCTATTTTTTTTTTTATAATAGGAGTCAGTAATACGGCTATTTTTGACATTGTTCAAAAAAATATGTACCAATACAAAATGGCACCAAAGAGGACCAGAAAGTTTTCTCATCTTTTACTCATCCTTTTGCAATGTATGGTTTCTAAAAGGTTTGTGCAACAATCATATTAAACTATAAAACAACAGCATGGTGAGGAGTCATGATGTGGGCGAGTGAGTCACCGACACTGAAGAGACTTACTGGAATTGATCAGATACCATTCCTTTGTATCCCATTATTCCCAAAGTCTCTTAAAACAACTCGTGGTATCATATTTCTGTATAGTTACCTTTTGATTGCATTAGAGATAAGCAGCTACACTCCACTGCACTTACTAATAACTGCTGGGAGTGGATTTTCCTGTATCCAAAAGTGAGCAAAGTATGTGTTAATGTAAACACACAAGGCATCTTAAAGAGAAGAATAAAGCAATACAGTCCTGCGTCATTACAACAAAAAACTGCTGCTTCTGCTGTCATTAAACACCATTGTGTGGGTGGACATGTTATAAATGACGGGAATGATGACTGATGATGATGTCAATGTCCCAATTCTCTCAAAAACAAGGACAATGGCACTTAAGAAATATTAAGTCATCAACAGAGCAGGAGAGGTGGAAATAAACAGCCTCTAAAGAGTTAAAGATAGAGCAACGGACGTATACTTTTTTGGATTCTTTATTTTCCAAATAACAAATTTTATTTATTTTTTATTAATCCATGTGCAGAGCAATTCAGACCACATCAAATATGTCATTAAGTAAACCACCAGGAAACAGATGGGAACGGTCTGGGTTAGGAGGACGCACTCTTATTACATGCACCATGTTATTTAGCACTACCAACAAAATTTGGCAGCTACTTCAGTCCAATAGGATAGATCAGTATCTAGAGGAGAAACTCATTTGACAACTCACATACAAACAAATAATACTAACTAATGATATAAAATATAGATAGAACCAAATTTGCAACAATGCTTTAAAGGCTGCACAACATTTGTAAACACCAGCTTTAATATTAGTAAATAAAAACAGAAAAGATTATACTAAATGAACTAAATGAATAAGTGAAAGTGAAAAGGGGCCACCTAAAGGACAGCCAAATAAAGGACGGCCGGTACCTTAACCAAAATGATCTGTATTCACAAAGATACAATCAGCTGTTGAGGACGCTGTAGTATGTTTGACAGATTAACAAAACAAGTTATGGTGGTGGTCCCTTTCTGGATCAGTGCTAATAAAGCCTCAGTGGAGGTCTAATAGTTTCAGAACCTAAGTTTTTGTAACAAAAAAGGTATACAGTATTTCACCGTTGTTGTTGTTGTTGTTGTTGTTATTGCTGTGTGTAACCAGTTGCCAAAAGATGTCTGTGACTGTGGGATGTCTTAGTTTTCACTGAAAACAAAAAAAGAAAGCACCTGGATATAGTTATATAGTAGAAGACATTTTGTCCCTCATCTACTAAACTGGTTAGAGCTGCTGCCACTTCTACTTTAAAAAGTATGTCCAAAGCACTGCATGCTTTCTTAACCTTTTTATTGGATAATTTTTACATTCTAACTGTATGCCATTCATGCTTTATGCTTACTTGTTTATAATTTTACTTAGTCCATCTATGCTACTTTGTATAACTTAGATATAACAGAGAATGTTTAGCGCAGTGCTTTTCTTTTCTCCATTTGCATATTTCTGGAAAAGAAAAATTAAGCCAAACGACAGTTCTCAGAAAAGGCTACACCATCTGAAAAACAACCCTGCAAACCATATTTATCAGCAGCTACAGATGAGACAGTGGAGGTTTTACCAAGAAATGAGAGCAGGTAGTGCGTGCAGCCCCGCCCTGATCTAAGTGCAGAGTGCTGTGATTTAGTGTTTTTGTCCTACAGATTATGGCGTTTCGGGATTGTCTGAGAGATGCAGCGCAGAAAGCCAACGCTCTGAAGCCAATCCCAGGGAGAGCCAACGGAGTGCTGGTACTGAATCAGCCCCTCCACATCGAGGCTTATGTGGGCGCTATGTCTAACTTAGGAAACCAGAACAGGCTGGGCTACTCTGTGGCTCGGGGCAACATCGGCTTCTGAACTCTAACACTTATGTATCTGCGTCTTTTCGCGTCACACTAATTGTACATTTGCATTTTTACAAGAATGTCTTTTATTAAAGTCTAAGTAAAACTGACTGACTTTGTGTTTCATTCCCCACTGAAGCCGGATTGTGAGGAGGTGCTGTCTGATATTACCAGTGTGTGGTGTCGGAGCACTCTGAAATATCCACATTTCAACACTGCTCTTGACTGGATGATGGATCCCTTGCTGCTTTCGAGCAGCTTTGTATTTGCTCCTCAGTGATATGGTAATTCAACGCTTTCGCAATGGGACTCTTTTTCTTCCTCCCCCAGTGTCTCTGCGCTAAAAGCTCATTCCCATGCCTTTCAGCCCCTTAGAGATTCACTGGAGCATGGGGGCACATTTGTCAGTTTAGTCTGATGCGTTGCAATGTATTTTTACAGTGCGTACAGTAGTGGAATTTCCCCTTTTGATTTGTGTGTTTACTGTGTGAGGGCTGCTTATTTGGTGCCATCTGTTTGTCATGAGAGCATGGCACAAACAAGGAGAAATAGGGTTGTGTGTACTTTTTTATTTTTAGTGCACCTACTTTAACTCTCTAATGTTCCATTTACTATTAAAGACATGCTTTTGAAATGATTGACATTTGCATTTATTCATTTATTCATTTAGCAGACGCTTTTATCAAAAGCGACTTACATTAAACTTCAATTCACCAGTGTTACAGCTGGAACAACACTGGGGGCAAGGTGGGTTAAGTATCTTGTCCAACGACACAATGACAGTATGAACAGTGGGGAGTGCAGGAATTGAACCGCCAACCTTCCGGTTGAGGGACACCCATATTGCACATGTAATAGGAGTTAAATGTGAGGAGAATTTACCCAAGACACTTGGGTTGAGAGAGAAATGCAGGTGAGAAAAGTTGGTGACCTTTTGAATGACATAAAGATCCTTTTAGGTAAGATCAGTTCATGTCATCTTTGTGTTCTATTGTGTGCCAATTAGGTTAAGGTTAACATGGTGAATCACTGTGAACTTTTACAGAACTGTATTTTCTTTCATTCTGTACGGCACACAGGACGCAAGCGATGGCAAATGAACAACATACAACACAAACACAACATTTATGCCTTTGCTCCTATACAACTATGTACACATGTAATATTGATATAATGTAACACGAAACTGAAACATAAACCCTTTCCCAAACCCTTCTCTCCATGATGTTGGTAGTCCTTTTTATCCCTGAAAGTGCAAAATGATGGGCAGGATTAGCCCTCTTCCGTCTCCTGACTCACTTGACAAAAACCTGAGCAGGCTGGTAGCATCACTGACATTATGTCGTTGAGTGCTCATGGGTTCATAGAAGCAGTGCCCATCTATACAATGGACAGCTTATTACAACAAAGCAATCAATTCTCTCACTTTCTACAAAACTTATTTTTACAATGAATATTGCCGTCGGTAACAGTCACCTTGTTGTGAAAAATGGCCTTGAGACTAGACGAGATTTTAGCTAATATACAGGTGTGCTCATAAGTTACCCTGGCAGAATTTGTGATTTTTTTTTTTTTTTTTTTTTTTTTTTTTTTTTTCTTTTGTATAAATGATAACACAAAAACTTTTTTCCACTCATAGTTAGTGGTTGGGTGACGCCATTTATTGTCAAACAACTGTGTTTACTCTTTTGAAATCATAATGACTTCAGAAACTATCCAAATGGCCCTGATCAAAAGTTTACATACCCCAGTTCTTAATACGGTGTATTGGCAACTTTTAACATCACTGACTTGAGTCCTGTATTTCAGCTGAAGTTATTTGTGGATTTCTCTTTGCATCCCAAACTATTTTCCTGGCAGTTGTGGATGAAATAAAACAGATCACAGGTGAGGATGGTTACCTTTAGTAGCCATTCAAACCTGTTTGTGTCAACTTGTGTGCATGTTATCAGGCCAAAATCATCAGTGTATGTACTTTTGAACAGGGTCATTTAGGTAGTTTCTGTTGTCATTATGATTTAAAAAACGTAAACACAGATGTTTGACAATTTGCACATGGCTAATTTGCATAAATAAACAACAGTCCTATTTTTTGTGAATAACACTACAGCTCACCTAAATACTTGAATTACCACAATGATGAACTATATCACTTTATGCTTGTGCCTTCCTAAACTGTCTAAACTCTGTGACACTTCTGTTACTACCTTCTGTTGTGATGACTTGACACCCCTCATGTCATCACCAGACTGTACTGAAACTTAAGAAAGACAAGTATATCCCTCAACAAAAAGTGGCTTTAAAAGAAACTAGTGCAGGCTAAAGATGAAATGTTTTTGTACTTGACTGAAATATTGCACAACCAAATGCATCACAGAAGTAAGATGGCCACTCCCAGCACTGCATTATTTTCTAGCTTTGTGGCATTTTACTGTTGTTGACAGATCTTTTTTTATATATATATAGTTCTATTGCACATTGTGTTTTATAAACCCACAGCAGCTTGACCCTTCACTAACAGCACAATTTGCATTACCAATTAGGAGTAATATCACACAAAGGCTGTCCAAAAAAAAAAAAACTTTTCTGTTCACAAATTACCCCAGCCCTCTAGAGTGACAGTCACAAGTGAAACCATCCCCTTGCAGGCATCAGGAAACAAGGTTAAGTAGCAAGTGTCCGAAGCAAACAGGCAGCTGTTCCACCACAAGGTAAAGTATATGGTTAAGTTCAGCACCTTTGGGATCATGTATCACCACCGTAGGCTGTGAAAGGGTTAACATGTTTCCTCCCCGAATCAGGACAAGTCTCTAATCCTGGATCAAGTACTGTTCTAGCCCCGAGCAAAGCACCTCATACATATTTGTGCTCTTGAAGTTGTAAAAGATGTTCACAGAAGAGGATTAACTGCCAAATAAATTAGCTTTTATAACAGTGTGGCGTTTAGCCCTTCGAGATCATTCTAACATTTGGGCCACTTTGATTCAAAAGAAGAAGAAAAAAGTGTCCGCCTGTGTTTATTATGTTTCGGTTTCCATGGATTGCACTTGTGCCTGTAATTGTTTCTTTCTTTAATCGCTTTATCCTGGAAGCAGGTTTTGCAGTTTACAAAAACATCCAGCCGTAGCACGACAGTAAATGTTTTTAAGGCTGTCATGTCACAAATCATTTAAAATAATGAAGCACCTCTGTGCATCAAATGTTTGTGCTTACGTTGTTCGCTGTTCACATGATCCAGCCGACATGTTAGGTCTTGTTCAGACTGTAGTTTATTTGAGCTCAAATCTTCCCCCTCCCCACCACTTTTTTTTTTTATATAAGGCATCATTAGAGTTGGCTGATTTCTAAATGTCATGTGTTGGAGTCTGGAATGCCAGGATAGGACAAACACAGGCTGGAGTGTGTGCAGATGTGTGTGGAGGTGTGTGCGTTTTTCTGATGATCCATCCTTGTCCTCAGATGCTCTTTTTTTTCCAGAGATCATTATGTTAAGCCCTGCAGGTACTCTATCTGAATAATAACTCTTATTGAAGCCCATGAAAAAGCTGTTCCATGATTCATTTCAGGGGTAGGGCACATTGATCAACACTACTGGAGTAAAATGTAAATCTGTAGTTAAATAATGCTATGAACTATAATTTCCTGTAGCCTACATCTTTATTATTTTGGTTACGCGTGGTACCAAGGTTTATGTAAACTAGGTCTACATGAGAATAAATGCATTAGTTAATGCTTGATACAATGTAAAACTACAGTAAGCTAATTCTAAAAATGGAAAGGCTTCTGACATCCAAAATCTTGACCATATTTCAGAATACCAAAGTCTTCAATTTCTTCAACATGAGGTAGGCCTAAAGGCTACATACATTAGTCTGTTACAAAAAAAGCAGCGGAACCTACTTTGAGATATTTTGGTGGCTTTTGTGTAAATAATTTGATGCCAACTGTTAAAAGCTCCTGCTAGTTAAAACTATTAAAAACCATAGAAAATTTAAAACATGAAGGACTACAATATGTTCGCTAACCCCTTGAAATTAAACAGAATATATACAGAATAACAGGTCTTTTGTAGAGCAACTTTAACATAGTATAAAGTGGAACAACTATTTAATGGCCTTTTTTGCTATTAGAAGAATATGTAAGTACATTAGAGCTTTGTGGAGGTGAAGCACAGGGATTCACAAGATAAATGACTTTAAAGATAATGATTGCATTCCTTTCTGGAAAGGTAAGTTGTTGCCTCGGGCTAGATAATATGACTTGAGCTTCACTCCAATTATTTTTCCACCAGAACATCAAACTCATCCAATGGAAGCGTTTGTAGGTACAAATGGAAAGTAGGGTGAACATTTCTGAATAAGAATGAGCTTTAGAACACACCGAAACATAAAAAACAACACACAGCCTTTTACCTAAATGTTAAAAGTGTCTATCTCTGTCCAATCTGCTGCCTCTAGATTTTCATGTCTTTGGGAATTTTTATTTTGGCTAAAGGATATAATGTCTTACCAGCCCTTGAACTCTTGCTAACAGGGGCTAAATGTAAAAACTATCAGTTGTGTGAACAGTACAAAATGCTTTTTTGTTGGTTGGTTGTTCAAGAAATGGATTAACAATTCTAGGAGTCTAGTGCTACAAACTTACTTTTCTGTACAGCAGGCAGCAGCTGTAAAGTTTTCAAAAGTATTATCTTGTTAAACATGTAGGCTATACAAAGCCAAAATACTTCTACTAAAAAAATGTGTTTTTAGTCAAATTTTCATTTTTCTGGAGACAACCTTCAAATCTACACCTGGTTTCTGGTTAGCGAATACTACCATTGTCCAATTTTCTTTATTATTGTCTACGCTCGTTAGATACACACACAAGCAATTTGTGGAGATTATAAAGCAAGAATTTTAGCAGGCTAGTTATGTAGGCTATGTCACAGATATGGCATTGTTCTGTACTACAAGTATAAAATAAATTCTCAAAATGTATAATTGCATTTAACACATACAAAGGCTATTGTTTTTCTCAAAATCTCAACAAAATATCTGTTTTAAAAAAAAAAAAAAAGTGTGTTCATTCTTGTTGTGTCAGGTTTCTAGAACCAACCTTCACTTTTGTTCTTTTTGTTTAGCAATTGTTACGATTGTCCCCTTTTGCTCTATTGTCTATGTTTCCAAGCCACACAAAAATCCAGCTAACAGAAAAAAAAGACTAGGGGACACAATAAGCTGCAGTTTGTTTCTGAATAGCAGAGTCAAGGATGTATGCGTGGTTCCATACAGCTACTATCAAATAAATAAAATCCTGTTTAACACATCACAGTCTACATGAAGACAAGTGTGTAGGTAAACATTTCAACAGTAAGTTGTAAAGACGATTTGAAGTGGCTTTGTAAAGGTCAAGGTAAACGGCAGTGACAGCGGAAGTGTTGGTGTCAGCCCAGACAGGTCCAAGTGGTTATTTTGCGCCAATGTGATGTGAGATGATTTTCCCACTGCCCTCAAGTGGAATGTGATTGGAAAAGTGAGAGGCTTAGAAACTGGCCATCAGTGTCTGTGAACCCGCGTGGCCCTGGCTAACAACCAGAGCTGCCTGAGATGCTTGGGGCCAGTAACATAAGACAAATTCTGCGAGACACTCTTGCAATCCTGGTGTGGCACGCAGTCTTCTCAACTCTCTCAAATACCTTCAAAGCCTTCATAGATATGCCAGCTTGGATACCGGGCCTTTTTTCACAGGTCACCAAACCTCAAGTGTCCATTTTTGATTCCTCTGACATGTCCGTTGCTTGTTTGTTTGGTAAACATGTTACACCTGTCAGTGGAACGCCGGTTGCTAACGGGCCAAGTCCAACAACATTTGTTTTATTGTGCAGCACTTCCCCTTGTCTTGCCTCGCTCCTTTTCCATCTGCTGGCCTCGAAGGGGAGAATACAGTAAGTGTGAAGCAGCAAATGTGTGAGGAGAAGGCGTGTGCGTGCGGATGTGTTGGCGTGCGCGTTGTATACCGGCTACTGGCTTGTTGTGTATCTTGTAATGGAGACAGAGACACTGTTTTTATTTATCCGTCCCCAGCTGTCACTGTTGTGTCTGGAGCCGGGTGCTGAACTCAGGGTTATGGGACACTTGGAGACCTGTCAAATCCACTAACCCTCCCAACTATGAGGAATGTTACAGCCCAGAACACACCCTGGATTCTTGTTATGGCAAACAAAAGCTGAGAGGGGCAGTTGATAAATGTGCGAGTTGCTCTCTTTACAACATTACCTGTCAGTACAGCAGTCACAACGAGGAAAGTACTTTATACATAACGTTATATTACATTATTCCCAAGTAACATAAGTTTTATCATAGTTCTAGTATTAAAAACAGTTTCAGGCAGCCAGCTATATACATCAATACAATCCTAATAAAATGATTAACCCAGACAGTTTGTAAAATACCATCAAACAAAGTGGAACACATCAAAACTGTCAAAAATAACTCCTTTGCATTTGCATCTCTTAAAAAAGTTAGAATACCTCAACGTAAGGAGCAATTTGTTTCAATACTTCCAATAGTAAATTCTTCATCTGAGCACAGAACACTGCTGAAGTAGAAATGCAGTCCTTCAAATTCTTTTTTGGAGCACCAAAACTGCATAAGAACAAAGGAGTATTTTTTTTGTTTTAAGTAACCTGACTTTTCAACAGCATGTCCCTGCAGGGCTGCCGTAGGTGCTCACAGGGTCTAGCAAGGAGGTGTGCGAGGTGTAAAAATGCTATCTGAAATTGTGCCTTTAGATACTGTCAAAAGTGACACACTGCATCTTTAAACCGTATGAACAGGAGATAGCAATGGTGCGTTACACCTAACATAGTATACTGTAATAACCTAATTACAATCTGTCCGTCGTGTTCATACCAAAGATAACTTCAGAATCAGTGAGTTTATTTCCAGACCAAACCAAACGATAGTTGGTTATAGCTTTGCTATAAATGGTGTTATGGACAATTGTTATTAACTGTCTTAAACTGGCTGTAAATAATTGCTCCACTCAAACTGGGGTGGACTAAGCACCAAGGTTCTCAGTCTCTAGATCTGATCTAAAGCCAGAACCAGTAATTTGAGGTGAGAGCCAAGTCTGTAGTTCTTGGTTGTTAAGGGTAAAGATTAATGATTAGGTATTTTCAGGTTAAAGGGGCTCGTCAGCACTGTCTCCTTGATTTTATTGACTCTATGCCATAATGAATGCCCTGCACAGTTGGCTGTTATTATCATTTATTCCTCTGACATATATAAATGCTCACTTTATGAACACACTATAAAAGTCAAGTGTGGAGTTGTGTGCTAAGTGAGCTTTTACACAGTGGTCTTGTTCCAGTCTGTACATGCAACTTGTGTAACCAATGAAAACAGTGGACTGGCATGGGTTCAACTTTAATATGAGCTGATTGCGCTCTCAGACATATTCTGAATGGCACAGAGAGTATAAAAGTGAATCTGTGTTGCCATGTCAGTCAGCCAGCTCCCCGCCTTCAGACGCTGGGCAGACACTGGGCCTAAGCACCGATGACAGGCTGCTGGACAGGTTGCAGCTGAGGAGTATGAGCAGCGGGCATGGCCACCACCTCGAACACGTACACACAAAAAGCTCATATACATACACATCATAACTGTCATATGTAGGACAAAATCTATTTATATTCCATGTCACGTGTGCGCTCTTTTATTTGAATTAAAGATTCAACCAGTATCTATACACTTAAACATGGTGTTCTGAAAGGGTTATGTGGTAGTTTATTTAAAGGCACACTATGCAGGGTTTGCAGGGCAATGATTGTAAATAAATGTCGCTTTTCTTTGTGGAACCGGCAGATCAAAGTCAAACCTCTGTTTATGTTTGTTTAAGAACCCTTTTCATCCACTTGTCATTTTGATCCACCGTCTTTTCTTTTGTTCTGAGAAGTGGCATTTGTTTCTACACACCCAATGTCCCTGTATATATAAACAAAAGTAGAAATGAATGCAGAATAAGAGATATTCCTATTATTTTTACAGAAGATTTGCCATAAAATGACTTACATATTGTGCTCATAGGTTTTTCTGCAGACCCTGGCAGAAATTGTGATTTTTCAGAAAATATGAGTAATTCAACTAAAAACTTTTTCACTAGTTAGTGGTTGGGTGAAGCTATTTATTGTCAAACAATTGTGTTTACTCTTTTTAAATCATAATGACAACAGAAACTATCCAAATGTCTCTGATCAAAAGTTTGCATGCCCCAGTTCAGATGGTAAAGCTGCCCATTTTTCTTCAAGGGCCTCCTTATTGTGCATCTTGAAACTTCTACACCACTTTTTTTCAGAGATTTCTGTTAAAAAAAATTTTTTGATCCCAAAACTATTTTCTTTGCAGTTGTGGTCAAAGTTTTTGTTGGTCTACCTAACTTTGGTTTGGTTTCAACAGAATCCCTAATTTTTCACTTCTTAATTAGTCTGAACACTGTTGATTGGCATTCTCAATTCCTTGGATATTTTTTTATATCCATTTCCTGTTTTATAAAGTTGAATTACCTTTTTTTGCAGATCATTTGACAATTCTTTTGCTTTCCCCATGACTCAGAAAACAGAAACGTCAGTGCAGCACTGGATGAGAGATGCAAGGGTCTGTCAGGAGCCCACTCTATATCACTCTATATAACTCTATATGACCTTTTATACACACACTGATCACAATCAAACAGATCACAGGTGAGGATGGTTACCTTTAGTGGCCATTCAAACCTGTTTGTGTCACTGGTGTGAATTTTATCAGGCCAAAAGGAGTATGTAAACTTTTGATCGGGGTCATTTGGGTAGTTTCTGATGTCATTATGATTTAAAAACGCAGTTGTTTGACAATAAATGGTTTCACCAAACCACTAACTATGAGTGAAAAAAAGCTTTTTGTGTTATCATTCTCTAAAAAATGGCCCAAAAAACTTTCTGCCTGGGTATGTTAACTTGTAATGTATCTGCCAGTAAATTTATTGTGTGTTACAATGTTCATGTTGTTTAGTACTGTCACTCGATTTAGTTCAGTGACATGCAGACATAGAGCTCAGGGAAATAAAGCTGCATACAAAGATTTCAGCAATTGTACATAGTAAAGAGTAGTATGAGTAATAGTACAATAATTATCCAGTACAATGGTGGAGTAATCTGTGTAAACGCTGCCAGCTTATGTCTCTTTTCTGCATGTTCTTTGACTTAAAGGACTAAATATTATTGCTGTTACCAGGCCTAGCCTTTACAGGACACACCTGTTTGCATCGGTCCACCTACTGCAGTCAAACACCCAGGGCATAATGATAGACGCACCCTGGAATCTCTAAGTATATGGATAGAATTACCAAAAAAAAACTACAAACACAGAAAAAAATAGAAAAAGTCATACCACGCCTATGTCATTCCAAAAGTTAGGAAGCACTGGACGTTTTGAACAAACGAATAGCCTATAACGTAAAAGTGACTGATTATTAGTAATGTTTTTCATTAGTAAAGTTTGTAGTGATAGATTTGACATCAACATTTATTGATACTATTGCTAGCCTAGCTTAGCTCTTTGGCTCTACATCTTGCAGGCTAATGCATTTTTCCTTGTGTGTATAACTTACAAAACAAAACAACAAATCCCGCTCACTCCAAGTGTGCTACATCTCTTGGCACGCTTTGGTTGTTCATTATAGATAAAGATGTAATTACAATGTAGCCTAATAGCTACAGAACATCTTTAAGCTCTTGTTGATAGCCTAGCTTTAAAGGAGCACATGTAAACTTCTTCAATAATGTGATAACCTAACTAGTGTTTGCTTACAGATAGCACCCATTACTCTTTTCTAAGTAATGTGCCCACTGACCCCACAGAGGCATACTTTTGACCTTCTTAAAACTAGTAAATATTGCAGCGCCAGACAACTTCACAAAAATTGACGTTTACCAACTGAAAAACAAAGCACACATGAACACTGTGTCCAAAGAGTGTCATTATCCTTTAAGAATGTTAATCACATTGGGCTGAACAGTGGCCAGTGGTGCCTCAGGGGCCTGTTTCTTGAGTTTGGAGCAGTTTATGAGTGAGGTTAAGATGTCAGTCCGAGCAGTTGTTAAAGAAAGACGGCCCTCTTTTTACTGTCCCGAAGCCTGACCCCCGGCGCAGGAGGAAAGAATGTCATGTCTTAGTCTACTCTCTGACCCCCGCTCCACCCCGCTGCCTGAGGCCACCACGTCCCCACCAACCTCTTCTCGCTCTCTGCAGATATGCCCTTGATATGGCTGGCATGTCGTACGCACATGTCCCAGTGGCACAAGATAAATTAGCGTGAGAGGAGATGTCAGGTTGGCGACAGCTGTGGGCTATGGTTTCATCAGAGTTCCCCGGTTGCTAACCTTTTCGCTGTAGAACAGGCTTTACATGCACAGTAAATATTTTTTCAACACCAATCTCATCTGAGGCGCAAAGCAGAATTTGTGTGTGACAGCTCACATTGCCAGAGCGTGATTTATTAGATGTGGAGGCACGGACTGGTGAGATGTAGCCTGCGTTTTAGTTAAAAATCACAGCTGGAGTTGTGGCTTGGTATAAGTTACAGGGTGCTGTGCGTGCTTCTGTGCAGGAGTTTATTTTAGTTTGAAAGTGGTCCTTTTTTTTGCAGAGCCTGTTGGTGGCAGTGTGACGCTGTCCTGGCTGGTCAGGGCTGCTGGGATAGCACCTGTGTGGACAGTTTACATTTCTGCGCTGTACAGAGTGAGTGAGGCGAGAGATGCCACAGACAAGGCTCTGGCATTTCCTGTTGTGTCACAGTGCACAGTTGTGAAAGGAGCTCACAGGCGCTATGTTCAGTGACCACTGGTTCAGGTGAATTAAAACTACAAAAATGACTTACTGTGGTTTAAATTACAAACAAAGTGCAATTTCCCACACAACTTGGAAAACATGAAAAGCCAGGAAATTTTGAAAGTGGTTTGCTCAATAAACCACTGAGGTAAAACTTATCTAACTTAACTATATTTTAACCCCTAACGTTTGAAATTTACTACGTGAACAATGCAGCATCATTTGTTTGCTATGCCGTAAACCTGTGAAGTTTACGTTTTTGCCCTGAGGCAGGAATAGAGTACTTGAGTTGAGTCATCAGGCTCATTTTTGTGACTCGTGACTCGAGGGTAAGCCTAAATGACTGGACTCGAACTTGGACTTGTTTATTCTCAGACACAAGGACTCGGGACTTGACTCAGACTTGAGATCTTATGACTTGGACTTAGACTCGGACTTGAGTACAAAGGACTCGCAAGTCATGCACATCGACAACACCACACAACCTCTGCCTGTTGCATGTGTTTTAAGTACATTTTTAAAAATATACGCCTATATAGGCTACAGCCTTATTTGATATGCCACAATCAAAACTCCATTAAATGTTTTTAATGAAATAAGCTTATACAAAACTATAATCCTAATGAATGTGTGAGTTTTGACTTCTTGACTTGGACGTTTCTTTAGTGACTCGGACTTGCAGTTTGACTAAAGATGACTCGGACTTGGACTCAGACTTGGACTGTAAGTGATGAGGACTCGACTTGTCTTTGGTGACTTGCACTTGGACTCAAACACTGAGGACTTGAAAATGACTTGGACTTGAAAAACTGGTGACTCGACTACAACATTGCTTTGAGGCTCCTAAGTTTATGGAGTGGAGTTTAAACCAAAGCAGAGAGGAATGGTTGGAATAAGTCCAGGTGATTGCTAAACATAAACCCAGAGGAATAAAGGTTTGATAAATTAAATGTAATAATTGTTAATGGAACGGAGTCAAAAAAAAAATGTATTTAAATAAAATAAATTTTATAATTTTATTCAGTTTGTTGATTTTACATATTTTCTTGCAACAAGTTTCAGGAAAAAGATACATTTTCATGAGAATTTGACACTGTCTATAATATTGCCTATGATGCACATATCATTTAAAATAGTCATTGACATTTGTGTACTATTTTAAACTGAATTAACTAGTTTAAAGTTGACTCCGTATCTGATGTCACTATTCCACAAAAGAAGCCTGAATATGGGTATATGATACTGAATCTAAAGAACCATGGGTTGAGCACACCACACTGTGATGAACACGTCTAATCTGACCTGGGCCACATTTGCCTGCAGTGTGAACACCGCCTCAGTGCTCAGTCGACTCAGTCAACTCAGTGTGAGCTAAACCAAACCCAAGATGGCTTACAGTGTTTGTGCTTCCTGGCATTGCTGAGATCCATTCAGACACTTTTCAAATTGTTTTGATAAGTGGAATAGTGTGGTGTTTTGAAAAGCCTCACATGGTGAAAGATCGACTTCTTTGTGCAGTGACTAATACTGACATAAAGAGAGGTGTTATGACGCTTGTGTGTGTGTGTGTGTATGCATGTGCTGATGTGTGTGTGGCCTTCACAGAGTCACCTTACACGTTCGGCTCACTGAGTTCACCCTGATGATGTCTTTTCCATCCTGTGTGGAATAGTGCCATGACATATTCTCACTGTATTGATGGGTTTTCTTTGTATTGTGTTTCAATGATGCCCAGAGACACCCATCCTTAAAATGGTGCAGTTTAGAAGATCTTTTTAAGGATAGAACAGTATTGCATTCTGTAATGACTGCTACTGCTGTAGAAGCTGGCCTAGCCAGCCATCCTAATTATTTTTCTGCTCTACACAAAGAACTAGTCTGGTCTTTTTAGATTTGAGTTTGATTTTGAGGAGGCGGGACAAATAGATGTACAACCAATCAAAATTCAGAAGGGAAAACCAACATTCAAAGAGACAAAAATTTGAAAAACATGCAAACAATCATAAAAAACTGAGCAACACTTAAAGCCTGCCCCATTTTGTTATGATTAGTCAATCTTCTTGAGCTGGATTTTATCTATTATTATATAGAAATACAAAGTTAAAGGAAAAACAGTCTGCAGTGCCTTTTTACCAAGCACCAACAAACCAAAGCCCCCCAAAAACAATGTTTAAACTTCAAGCCTTCATTTTGCGACTCTGATTAGAATTTTACGAACAGACAACTGACAGACTTTTTTCACCTAAATCACCTAAATCAGTTTCACATAAACATGCTTTATTGTCATATTTAACAAACAAGCGAGACAATAATGTTGCAACAAAGTCCCAAATACAGAATAATAATAAAAAAATTTTTAAAAATGTATTTACATAAGGAGGAAGTCACTTACAGATACCTTGCAATATTATTACATAATACAGTGTTGTTTATCAGTCTTTATAGGTAAACTATATCTCCTTTTTTTGTTATGGCCTTTCTGGAAGAAATGCAAAATTCTGTTGAATTGCAACAGTTTTTTTTGCCATTTTAACCCCCTTGATGCTCACAAAAAATAACTGTTAAACCTGCACTAATTATTTTTTAACTAAGTTTTACAAAACCAGGACTAATCTAATAAATTTAATTTGAACCTGGCTGGCTCAACCAGGCTTTGACTTTTTGAATTTTTCTGGGAGAAAGGTTTATAGCAATGACTACAGTAAGACAACTTAAACTGTTACTGTTTAAGTCAGTGGAGTCCACTTGAAGCAACTTTGCTGCTTTACTTCTGCTTTAAAGAATGAGCAGTTACGGGGTGGGGCTCACAGGGAGTCATTTGGCGTCTCTGGCTTACATGGAAAAAGCTGACTGATGACACATTCATTACATTTTCCACTATTTTTCCCAAACAAATCCTGAAGAATGAACCTTAAAGCCAACAATACATATCACTCCGAACTGTGTTGGTCATGCTTCTTCATTCTCACCAGTCCATCACCATCTCTACCGTCTGTTTGCTTTGGGAGCGAAAGTTCACCAGTTTGTCATCAGCTCTATTTTATCCCCAGTAAAATCTATGGAGTTCACTTAAGGTGGCTCCATTGTCAGGATATCACATATTTTACTTGGTTTATGCCTGTGTAAAAGGAGTGTGCGAGGTAAGGGAGGAGCCATCCACAGGCCCCAGAGGCTCCAAAACCTGTCCTGCCAGCTTCTGAGCCAGCACTCTGCAGTCTGGGGAAGAGATTTGTTTTTCTTGACCTGTTATTTTCCTACCAACTGCATGGATTGTGAAGAGAAAACAAATACAGACGCAACAACAAAGCCACAGTTGAACCTTTACATTTCCTGGTTTAGTCAACAGACAATACTGACAAAAGAAAATATAGACAAAACAGACAATTGCTATTGAGCAATCTATTGTTGTAGCTTACTACCAAAAGTAATGTAACCGTGTTTTCTTTTATGTTGTTTTATGTTTAAAAAAACTCCTAGTGTTTTTAGTGGTTACAGAAGCCTTTGGACAGGGATTGCAAACCAGGCATGGCCTAGGGGCCCAAGTAGAAGGGAGCCCAAATAAAAATAAAAAAAAACTTAAAAAAATAAAATAGAAATCCTTGCTTGTATTCAGTTTCATATGGTGTGTGTTTTGCCTGGGGCCCCAACCTTTCTACCTGTGGGTAGTTAATGATCCTTCTTAATTTGAATCTTCTCAGTGTTTTCATCTTAAAAACTAAACTCTGGCCTCACTGCAAAAAGGTTGTGGGATCTATACCTACACCAGTCTTCCACCATATAAACACATGCAGGTGAAGGTGAATAAGTAAATCTCACTTGCCCACAGGGAATGAATGTGAGAGTAATATGTGTCTGACAGTTTAAGTGTCTTAGGTGTTAACCTTGCATTTACAGGCAATTCTCCAGGGTGTATCCTGCGTCATCCTGAAAGAAGCTGGGATAAACTCTAACCTACTCTAACCTGTCAAATATCGACAATAGAAAGGAATAAATATCTACACACTAACAACACTTCATTTATGTAAAAGTAAATAATATTGAGCTGTTGTACTGAAAGTTCAGTTGTGTATTTTGGGGCCACAGTTTGCTGATCTCCTCCTCACATTCCCATTTTCTATACTGTGTGAACATCTACAGTAGCCCTGCAGGGACATTCTTTTGTTTATGAACTAATCTGGTAAAAAAAAAAAAAAAAAAGGTCATGGGCGTCTTACGTTTACTTGGTTAACTCCAGAGTTCTTCAGAACCTGAAAGTATTGAAACTTCTTTTCTATAGAGTTTTAAATTCAAAGAACTTTCATTCTTAATCCCAAAAGCTGTAATGTCTAAGTAAACTAATGTTTGACTAGGGAATGTTATGCTTGTGTTATCCTTTGAAACTAGCTACTATTAAATCACAGCAAACTGACTAGCAAGTAACATTTATCAACCAACACAAGCTTTATTTGGCACATTTTTTGTCTCAGTAGTGTATTGTAGCTTCAAATGGCCGAGAGAAAGCAAGTCTACTGTACCTGCTCTTGTTCTTTGTTTTGACTTTAGAAAACCTAACCCGTGACAGGAGTTATTGACGATTCACAGATCTTGTCAGCTAGGGACACATACAGCCAGGAGATGGACGGTGTAGTGACCGATCTCTGTCAAGATCTCATCAGATACGTCCCAACTCTGTAGACTCTGTGGCTCCAAAACACATCAGTGAACAAGACCACTGCCCCAAATGTGAGGTTTCACTGTTCCATAAGAGCGCTGCATTGTCCAGACATATAATACATTGTTATCACAGTTAATGCATTATGACATTATGTTTGTATGTTTGGGGCCTGGGAATATAATTAACAGCCAGCAAAAAGTGAGGAGATGTGATTTTGGAGACGTGACCAGTACAGGTCACACCTGTTCAATAATTATGTGATTATTAGCTTTTGAAATTGTGTTGGGATATGTGTCAGCTGCCAGATGCACGCAGTAATTTATCAAAGGTAAGATGTTTGCTAATATAGATGCACAGAAAAATGGGACCAATCTTTTATTGGGGCGCGGCGGCTCAGACGGTAGAGTGGTTGTCCTATAAACAATTTGATTCCTGCTCTCCCCAGTTAATACTGTTGTTGTGTCCTTGGGCAAGACACATCACCCTCCTTGCCTCCAGTGTCTGTGGCACAGGTGTATGAATGTGTGAGTATGTTCGGTGGTGGTTGAAGAGGCTGTAGGTGCAGTATGGCTGCCACAGCTCTCTCTGTCAGTCTGCCCCAGGGCATCTGTGGCTACAGTTGTAGTACACTTTCAATTCCTTTCTTATTAATCCATTTTTATTATTTTCTAGTGTGTTTCTATTTTGCTTGATCAGTTGTTTAAGTAAAAGGTTAGTTACATTATGTTTTTGTTTTGTTTTTCTTGATAGCTGCCAGCTGCAGCTTTGATTTTAAAGCACAACAATGCATCAAATGAATGTGTGACAGTGTTTGAACTTTGTGTCACTGCTGGGCCAGGTGTCCCTGTGAGAGAGTCTGCCAAGTGACTCACACTCTTTTTCAGTGCCATGATGTGAAACTATAGTCGACATTGAAACCTCTATCAGATGCATTTATAACTGTTCTCCTTAATCAGCACCTGCATCCTGCTGGAAAGGCATTTTGCAGCTTCAGCATGACCTGGCAGCAGATCCACACATCGTGTCCGGCAATAGTAAGGGTAAGAAGAGATGTTGCCATGCTGTGACACCTAAGAGAAGGCATACATACAATTACAAACCCTCTAGCTAACACAGATGGAAGGGTGACGTTATGCTGCAGGAATCTGGCCTACCTGACACGGCATATATTTCCCCTGGTCCACCGGATCAACTTTCATATGTGTTCATAGCAATGCAAATTCTCTGAGCCTGTCAATTAATCAAAAGGATTAAGGGGAACCTTTCTTCACAGCTGATGTCACTGTGTGTCTATTTAGAAAATCGCTCATAAACGTATAAAATTCATTGTACAGAGCTGACGGTTGTGCTATTGTTTCGAGTATGACTCATGAGAGCTTACATCTGGATCAATTAAAAGTGGCTTTGTTCTATAGCGTCATATGCAACTTATGAAAAGATTTGTCAGAATCTAATATTAATGGAATTAATAAAAGTATAATTTTGTAATTGTGTTTAAATGTAAAATCAAATTTTAAAGCATCTAAACACAATAAAACTCACTCTTTGCTACAAAGTCAAAGAATTTCACAATTACAGTTATAGAATTACAGATTATGAATTATAAATTTATCTGAATGACTTACACTTTTAAATGCTCAATAAAAGTCTGAACTTTTACGTTTCTGTATCTCATTTTCTGTTAATTTTTTCAGTGTTTAAAATTTCAGAATAAAGAAATACCCTTTTCTAAAAATGTATTCATTTTTTCTTGAGTCCTAAAATGCAATAGGCCAAATTCAGAGATTAAAATTTGCTATCAAAATCTTCACATGAAAAGTCCACAAAATTGAGGCATAAGCACTCAATGCTGTGTGAAGTTGAACCAACCACTAGCACATACATGTATTTTCTTTTATATTCTTTGTTGTTTTGGATTTCACTTGTAACTCTTAAAATAAAAGTAAGAGAAGAGTAATTTGCTTACTCAGCTACAGTGCCGCCGGGTATACCACGTGACCAGCGAAGCATAGCACGATTGGATGGTGGTTGGTTCGACTATACGCAGCATCAAATAAAATTTGAATCACTGAGAAATAAACTAAAATTGATATACTGAAACCTTACAGACTTGAATTCAGAGGCAAAACACTCAGACACTTTTTCCAGCATTACAAAGTTCAGTGTTAATAATTGTAATGAAACATATTTACTTCCATATACACAATAAGCACAATGCTTAGAGAACATGTCATTTTCCTTGTTGTTTCTTTATTTGTTTTGCTCATTTTTATTTTACTGAGGTAGAAAGAAAGTGAAATAAAATATATGCAGTATTTTGCTGTATGTGTATAATGCACACCTTGAGCGTTTGATACACATTGTGCTGCCACACCAAAACAAAATCACTAAAGTAGAGTTTTTTCATTCTAATCCTATTGTTGTTTTCTTCCAGGTTACAGAGAAAATAGTGAGAGGGATAATCACATCTGGATAAGAGCAGCTGTTTGTGGTCAAATACTGTTAGCTTCTGTTTTATGTGGGAATGTTTTCATGCTATTAGTTTTATACCACAGCTTTTTTACTGCTCCTCTAGGGTAGGTTTTTTATTTATTTTTTTATTTTTTTGTTTGCTCTCCTTTGCGCACTCGCCCTGCTGTCAATTGGGGGGAGTTTATCATTACAAAATTCCCCTTCATTTTATTGCCTTTTAGTTGATGTTCTTGTCTGGTTATGAACACGATGCACAGCATGCTGAACATGTAATTGTTTGATGGCTTTGGTATGTGGTGGTTTCAGATGAACTATATTCATCTACTCATCAGAGACTCGAAGAAATGCTTCTGAAAGATCCACTTTCATTCAAGCGTCCCAGGACATGGCCAGGGTGTTTTATTTTTAAAGCATATCCAGTGACAAAGGACACTTCAACCCTTCACTTAGATTACACGCGGACGAGTGTATAAGCTTATAGATGGGGGGCTAGAGTGTCTTTGAGTTGCCCCTCGGCATCATTATGTCCTACGCGCACATGCTTTTTAATAGGTTGAGGGCCAGACCAATCACACTTGTCAAGCTGTTGCTGGGATACCGGCTTTGTGGGGTGCTAAACACCGCTCCACAACTTTTACATCATGGACTATATTTCTGTAAGTTCGAATATGAAAGATTAGGTTTCTACAGAGAAGTGCTGAAGCAGGTCCCAGGAACACCTGCTCTTTCAGGGTAAAATATCATCGCCCCTGCTCCGCTCTGCCTGTGCTCCATCCAGACCTTGACCACCTAATGCTAATAAATCATCAACCCTGAAATGATTAGTGTAGCACTGGGTCATGTTTAGTAGCAGTGAGGGTTTTAGGATGAGCATCTTGTCACTTATACCTATAGTGATAATGCCTCAACTACCTTTTATATCCCGTTTGCTAATGATGACGATTTAGCAGTGCAGTTTAAACAGCTAATTAAATCTTGATATAACCATTAACCTGTGTTCTTCACCTTGTACAAATGTATGTTGTAGTTTGACTAGACTAAAAACACTCCTTGACTGATGTGAAGCAACATCAAAAGGCGACAAAGACTGGTTTAGAGTCGGATTAGGTGTGATTGATGTTCTGTGGTTCACTGCTCGTAAGCTTCTCAGATCTGGGGCCTTGGCTTTGATTGTGTTTACCAAAAGTGCTCTTTTCTGGATTGTGGCCTCTTGGGAGTAAAAACAAAAGAATCCAGAAGTCCTTATTTGAACCAGAACTGTGTTTAACCTGTAGTGTTTTAGTTTAATTTGAAGTCCATTGGGCTGGTTATTTAAATCCACATACTGCACTTTAGTTAGCAACTGTTAGCCTTGCAATCAACTATAAGTATTTAAATTATTCTTTGATGTAGTTGCAGCCCTAGTCACCACAGAAGTCACATTATAATAGTGTCCCCATTCCAAAATTCAGCTATGCACTACTTAAGCTATTGTTAAAAGCTTTTGTCGGGGCTCATTTGGGAGATTGCATAGTCACAATGTTCAGCCCCAAGTGGAATTTACTTTCCTCACAATAAATGGCTATAAGGGGTGCATATCCCTTGCTACAAAGATTTCTGTTTCTTTTTTGTTTTGCTTGTATTTAAGGACGTTTTTACTTACATTTCAAAATATGATTAAGAGTAAGCAGAATAAATAATGATGAGTAATGATGAGTAGCACACTGCTTCCTTGTTTCATAACAGCAAGTTTTCATAATGAGTCATATGTGTAAAGAGAGCTAGTAAACAACTCTGATTCAAACCAACACTAGTTATTCTTTCTAAGCAAAATTTTTAGAATTTCCTTACTCTAAACCAGCTGGTCCTAACCTTTTTTTGCACCACAAAGAAGTTACATGCTTAGCATGTTTTTACAAAGAATTGGGTTCATTATACAATTTAATTAATATTTTATTTATTACATAAATTATAAATGTAAATATAACCATAACGTACAATATGTGGGACCCCTGAGCCCTGCAACGAGACCGATTTAGGGCTGAGGGAGACAGCAACACTTGAAGTGTCTTACTTACAAATCTATGCCATTATCTTGTTGATTCTTATCAAAAGGGCTTTTACAGTGATCTCAGGATATTTTTCAGTTTTAGTTTTTTCTATTTGCGCTGGTACCAAATGATCCACTGGCTGGTACTGGTCTTCTGCCTGGTGGTTTTGCATTCCTGCTCTAAACTTCCAAAATGCTTTGAAGGCTTGCACTTAAAGGGACACTGCAAAGACACTGCCTCCATAGAAAATGTTTGTAAAGATCAAGTACTTGAGCAATACTGGACAATCTGTGAGCAGCTTTATCCAAACAAAGCATGCCATGCTGTTCAGATTTCTGGAAAAAATGGTTGCTTCAAATTTTAAACATAGTCAGTGTTGCCACACCACTGGTCCAAACCAGCAGCGGGTCATGAGCAAACGCTGTCCCCAAAGCAGTACAAGATGGATTTCAGTTTGTTAGTTGTTTGTAAACTCACAAATCTCGTGAGAATCCAGCTGCTGTGCAAGGTAAAGCTCCTACGGTAGCCCTGCAGGGCCATGCTGTTGGTTGTGAACAGAACCAGTAGAACAGGTCACGTGACTTACTTAAAAACATTTAGAAACAAAATCAACCACCTTAAAGTATGAAACATGACTTTTTGCACTGCTATATTTTGTTCACTTGAATACGAAAAAGCTTTACACAATGCACATTTTGGATTAAATGTAGCTCTCCAGTGGCCTCTTCAAGTCTTCATGTTCACATAAACCTAGCCTCGCCTAGCATGAAAAAGCTCATAAATCACCAGATTTCCTTACACTTTAAATTGTAAATTAAATTTCTTTTTTGTGTTGTCAACATTTTTATTGGTGGGTATAAATAGTAACAACAACTCACAGAGACATGGTTGGTTACATCCTTCCACACTACTTCCTTCTGCTATAACAGCTTATTTTCATTATCAGTCATTATGTGTAAAGAGATCTAACAAACAACTGTGACTCCAACTGACACTAGTTATTCTGGATAAGGTTATCTAACTTTGGCTGTGTGCCTTTTTACTGCCGTAGGCCAGGTTGATTTTCCCAACGTGACAACAATCTGATCCAGTGTAGTGTAAAAGTCACTGTGACAAAAGACACACTCAAAATAATTCAATCACACCGTGGGAATACGTCAATAATTGTCTGGGAGACTGAATATTAACACAAATAATGAATCATTGCAGAGAAATACTGGTTCTACTGGTCACATGTGGGAATTGGGCTGGCTCTTTATCTCCCGCGCCGTTAGGGAAGCATAAACTGGTTGTGTGAGGATAAAACTATTCCATGCTCCAGGAAGTGAATTAATTTTGCTTTTATTAAACCGTCTATCTTTCAAACACTGCTGACTGTTAAAATACTGGTTTCCCATGGGATGTTATGAACAATACCAAGTTGCTGGGCAGTTTAGTGCATAGGCTGTAAATTATCACCTCTCCGACACTGCACCGGACACTGGTAGTTTTGACTCATCTGGATTTCCCCTGCATTAGTCACCAACTGGAATATATACACACACAAATATGTCCGCATATCCCCCGCGCACACTGTACTGGCCACACTGCGGTGTCTGTGACTGACACGGATAATGCATCTCTTCATAGTCCATTGAGCTACTTCATCAGCTGCTACACCAACTGCTCCATGGCATGCTGTATGTAAACGTCTGACTTTAATAAAGCCGTGTGAATGGAATCATAATGCCCTCACATAATGAACACACCAAAGTTAATCACACACTTGTCTACCGACACATATTGGTTGCAGTGAATGGGTGTTTGACTCCAGATCAACTTAGCTTTGCGCGCGCTGACCACTCCAAATGAGAATAATAACCACGTTACATACATGCAGAGCAGCAGAGATGTGACTGACGTAGCCGCTAACTCATAAACACACTCATGCATGTCAAGTGAAGTAATAGGAGTTGGGTGACAGTGAGCCTTAGAGTAATTAATGATGTAATGGTTTCGGATGTCGTTGTAAATATCAGATTTAATGACAGTCAGTTTGTCCTTGCCATCTTCAGAGGTGAACCTGGGGCTCTGTGTAAATGCTTTATTGGAGGAAATTGTTGTATTCATTGCACTATGGTGTCTCTAATCTTTTTACAAGTGGGTACAGTTACTGCAGTTGTGTGGGTAAAGACTGATCTTTGTTTTTGCACTGGAAGACTTTATAAAGTGGAGATGGCTGATTAACGACAGCTGGTATTTACAGCAGTGACCTTGGGGAATATTTGCTCAGACACTTACAGTAGTGGGGTAGCAACTGTGCCTCAAGGCATTTATTCTATCCCTTTAGCACTATATAAATATTTATTTTGTTCTTAGTAGTTTATGCAGACAGAAGATAACACAGGAAAGCTAATGAGTTACCTGTTATATAGTTCACCCACAGCATTAGTTTTTTTTTGGCTGTGCTAGCAATGTGGTCTGTTAGCTCAGCAACAGGTAGGTTCAGTGAATAATGTGGAGAATTTTACATGGATTGGAAACTGTCAAATAAAAGGTTTCTAGATAACAGACTGACAGGTTGTTTTCCATAAGTTTGGCAATAGTGTAAAAACTGAACAATACATTAGCATAGAAATGTTTTATTTATCAAAATAGAAAATTCATTTAGCAAAAATTTAATTCATTGATTTTATTTTTTAATGCCCGTTGGGAAATTCACTGTTGGCAGCTGCCACCAGGGAATGCCCAGCATGTTTTGATGTGGGTGGGGGAAAAGCACAGGGATAACACGCAACTCTACACAGAAAGGCCCAGGAGTCGCACCCAGGACCTTCTTGCTGTGAGTGTGAGTGCTAACCACAGCACCACCGTGCCAATTCACATTAGCTTTAGCGAGTTACTGGGGCTAACCCACCACGCCAGTACAATCTGACGGCTAATAGCCCTTATTTCAAAAAACTCTTTAATATTTAGCTAGATGCTGATGTTTTTTTTGAGGCGCTTACAGTAAACACATTGTTGTGAGGACGTTTGTTAAAACCATCTTGTTTATGAACAATTTGCGATGTTTGTGGCTAATGCTAACTCTACCATTGAAAATGTGGTCAGTGTAACAGATGGCACCAAGAGGCACACTCAACAATGTTGTTTACAAACAAAAAGGGTCTATTCAATTTTAGCACAACTTGGAATAATATTGTTTAATTATAATTGCTTATTGCATAATTTTGTTTGTGTAACAAGCATACTTGTTTTGTATTTAACAAAAAATTTTGCTCTGCCATAACGAAAGAGAGCAAATTAATCCCATTAGCACTAGCTTACTGGCTACTTCATATGTTTGATGTTACCAGTTAATAATTAATTAGCACACCTGGTAATTACTATAAAAATTTTCTTACCCTCTTTTTTTTTTTACTATTCATTGTTTTACTCACATGTATGTGTGAAAATATGTAATGTGTATGTAATCTTTTTTACACTCATTTTGTTCTACTTTATTCTTGTTAGGGGCTGGAGCCAATCCCAGTGCCTTTGTAGGTTCAATCATTTATTACATTTGTGCAGCAGTGTTATACATTTAAAGTAAAGGTTCAGCAAGATGTTGCTCGATACAGAAGAGAGTGAACTAGCATAAATAGACCTATGTTCAAAGCTAAGTAGCACAAAACTCAAAATAAATTATTAATGGAAATATAATTTATATATATATATATATACATGCCCTAGTAATAAAGTGCTTAATTGGAACAGTAGTAGCAGTAGCCTATTTTCCATTAATTTATATGATTAAGTAAAACACTAATTAAACACTCTGGTCTGAAAAAATGTCTGATGGGTTTTAAAACTAATAGGCTTTTCTTATTATAGACTTTAGTAGGCTACTGTATGTTAGCAAGGTTGGCTCAGGCAGATCTTCATTTAAAATATTTGATGAGAAAGCACAGGTCATAAACCCATCTATGTATAACAATGGGTCTTTGGGATTCTGTACAACTCCTGTAGCCTTTAGCTTGTGTACCCAAAATGCTGGTATTTATACTGCAGGTAACTATTGAGGTACTCGCTTATGTTCTCCACTCACAGGTTTTGACACAACATCTTGAATATGCAAACTATAATTTAAAAAAAATGCATTAACATTTACTGTTATTTACAGAGGTATATCCTATAAAAACATGACTCTATAAAACTCTATGTTACAAAAACTACCGCAGACATGATTCATTTCCCTATGATATTAATAAATTAACTCACTCTTTACCTTATGCACACACTTCTCTCATTGCTTACTGAAGACAGTTTAAATGCTAGAGATATATTTTGCATCACAGCATAAAGCATATTTATACTCCACAGTGCATTATGTCATTCATTGGGCACTGTCGAATCAGAGCACTCTCTCCTGGCTGCTCAGCGGGCTGTCGGCGGTGAGAGGGGACTTTGTGTCTTTATTAAAAGTACAAGAGAGCAGCTTAGAGGTTTGTGTTCCCTGGATACACCACATCTATTTATTATCATTCCCCCTGTCGTGACCCTGTCCTTTTATTTTAGCATGCTGAATCATCCGCTGTCCATCTTCCTCCCAAAAACCGCACAACAACTCTAGGTTTACAGTGTCATAGGAGTGGGTTTGAGAGGGATGGGCTCTGGTATCAGCGGAGGATGTGGTCTGATATGTGCTTAAGTTGAGCTTTATGTCGGCTACTGTAAGGTATTTGTGTGTGGGGTCTGTCACTTAAGTCTATTGTCTCCTCTTTATGATACATTTCACTGACAATCTCTATTAATACTTAGAATTTAGATGATGATGCAATTAACTATCTCCTCCCTGGAATCTGTGTGGAATGACAGTTGAGCGAGTGTGTATCCTCTGGGGCTACAGGGTCAAATGTAGTTGCTTGATATCTATATCCTAGTAACTGAGTGTGACTGATAACTTATACAACCGTAGCCTGGGATTGGTCAGAGAGCTGGCACAGGCCCCTCCTATTTGTAGGGTCAACCTAAGAAAAAATACCTAAATTCAAAACATCTCCCTGACACCGTCCACTCTGCACTGTACCCTCTGGCACTTTAATCCAGGCCTGTTTACTATCGGTGATTATTTATTTGCACAGTTTTGAATGAATGTGATTTCTATGATCAGCTGATAATTGTGGAAGATTTGACAGTTGGTATGACAACATGAACTCACCCTACACAGCTGTGCAGTACTACCCCGAGTTCCCCTATCACCGGTAAGTACCACGGACTGTACAAACTCAACACAATGCGGTTTACTGATAAACTTGAAGAGTGATATGTAGTGCTGATTTTTACTAACAAAGTACATACAAGGCACATTCAGTCAATAGGATACAGTGTGGTCTAGTCTGCTCCGTTTGACCCGGACACTTAAGGCCAACTGTCTGGGCGTCCGAAGTGTGCTGAGTGTCTGCCTTGTTCTCAGCTGCTGCCCTGTCCTCAAATTATTGAAGTGTATATCTTTAGCCACTTAAGGCAACAATGTCTTTGTAAAGGGCCAATACATTAGATGGCATATTGCTATAGTGCCAAAAATGCCCATAGACTAAAACAATGTCTACCTTTAATTATTTAAGGAAAGAAGGCTGTTCTTTGATTTTTTTCTTGCATTGGTTGTAAAAAAAAAAATTCTTAAGTTTTCTTAAGATATATTTATGATTCAACGCTTTAATTGACAGAGAAACATCTAATAATAAGCAAGCAGGGGTTGAACGAGTGTGTACAGCAAGTAAAGAGATCCAAATCAGGAATTGTAGGAATCACTTTATGTGATACTCAACCAGCTGAGCCACTGATTACCTTAGTGTTAATTTGCTATAAAATTATTTAAGTATATATTATGCATTATGCATTTAAGAATTAGTTTGAAATAGTTACATCTATGTTGCTGCTATCTAGGCCATAACAATAAGTTCCTCAAAGCTTTTGAGCTTATTGCGTTTTGCCCAGCCCCATGAACAAATGTCAAAATATTGTTTTTCTTCATTATTATTACATTGGCTTCAACTCAATAGCTCTATGGGTGTTTAATATGTGTATTAGGCAGGAGTCTCTGAAATAAAACTTTGGTGCTTTAATCTATTTTTGATCAAAGTATAAGTTCAGACAACTTGGAATTACACTCATTGAAAATAGTCTTTTCTGAGGCTTAAAGGAGTGCTTCTCAGTCCCATTGGCCTCAGAGACTCCAGACTGTTTCGCTTTTATAAAGTCAGGGATAAGCACAGGAGAAACTGTGGGGGCGGCCTTTTGTTCTGCAGTCATGTCCCTCTTGCAGCCAGGGCTGACAGATGAGGGGGCCGAGGTCTTAGGGCTTTGAACAAGTGATTAATAAGACACTGGAGAAGGGCCCAGATCGGCCGGCCTGTTTGTTTTGATTGCATTTTCATCGGTCGGTGTGCCCAACCTGCCAAAAGACAATGGCTGCCCCCTGTTTAGTGCTGACCTCTGGCCTGGTCTCGTCTGGAGGCGCTGTGCTGTCTTTAAGTGGATGCTGAACAGCCTTTGCCTGGGGCTAACACAGAGCTGAGTGAGTAACCAGACACCAGGGGCAGGCAGACAACACATAGGATCAGCCGATCTAACCTGGAATAAAATGCAGGGTTTAACATATGGTTTTAAGTGTTCATCATTTAGCATTAAGCACATTTAGTGCCTAAATTCTTCTTAGTAACCTTAGAGAAAGTGTTGGTATATTCAGTGAAACCACACTGTTTACTTTGCTTTTATCTGCTAACGGTCTTTGCATTTTTGTTTTTGAATAGTGCTAGAATAACTAAAGATAAGGAGCACTGTTCATTTTGTGCATGCTTTCATACTTTATTTCCAGTTTTGAAATTGGGCTGTTTCCAGTAATCTAAAGTATATATTATATACAGTGCAAGTCTATGCAAACTTGCAATAAAACCAGACTAACAATAAAAGCAGGCCTAAAATGTATAGTATTTGCTGTGTTATTAAACTATATTGAGAGGATTGCAATGTTCAAGTCTTACTTGACGGGCAGCTTTTATAATTGGATTCAGCACCAAACAAAGCAAAGGACACTTAAACAGTGTCATTAGATGACAAAACTAGTTCTGCCAAATCACCCCAGCTATTTTCAATAAAATTACAGGCAAAATCAAACTGTATATATTTAAGCCGTAGGTCCATAATGGGACCAGCTAAATTCTCCCCACACAAAAGACATTACATCACACCTGCCTAAACATAAGTAGTGTAGTAAGATGCAGACATAGTTCTAATAACTCTTAATAATATTGTTTATAATTACATGGGTCATCAATTATTAGGGCAAGAAATATTTTATTGTAAGTATCATAATTGTGTGCATGGTGACAGAGTGGTTAGCGCTCCTGCCTAACAGCAAGAAGGATGTGAGTTTAAACCCTAATCCTAACCTGTGAGGAGTCTGCAAGTCCTCTCCATGTTACTGTGGGTTCTCACAAGTACTCCGGATTTCCTCCCAGCACCAAAGACATGCATGTATAGGTCAACCCAAAGCACCTAAAGTGCTGGGATAGGCTCCAGTCACCTGCGAGCCAAACAGGACTAAACCAAAGGAAATTATTAAAAAATATATCAAATCAAACTAAAGTGAATGTGCAAACATAGCATACATTTCAATAATTAATAGCTACAATATGCACCGTTTGATATTGCAATACATTCATTCAGGCTCTGGCTACATTACTTCTGACCATTTCCAAATAGCGTTATTTGCTTGCCTTTCTTTTTGTGTTGGTGCTGTGTATCTTCAATATAGATTGTCTTAATTTTACGCTTCGTTCGAGACTTTTTTGCCAACCAAGAAGGAGGCGGCAAAACACAAAGGTAATGTGAGAACGTCCATCGCTCCTCCAGTGTTCCCGCGAGACTACAGTTTCAATTAACTTTGTGAAAAAGTAGCCTATCGAAGACTGAAAATAAAAAGGCCACGGGCCTAAGGTTTGACAAATAGTCCTTGTTAAACTCTATAAGCGACTTGTACAACTGTTTATTATCAAACAAAGTAAAAATATATATTTTTTTATGTTTAGGCTATCATTTTGCATAAAAAGTAATTGCTAATTGCAAAATTTACTTAACATTATCCATTAATAATGCTATGCTAGCATATGTGTCTTTTAATTCATTAAGGAATTAGTGTATTAGCAAATATGTATATTTTAAACAATATTTGTGATTTCGATAAATGAAATACGAGATTTCTATTTTAATGTAAAAAAGCAAATGTGTCTTTCAGGCCAGACTGAGGGACATAGACATGCATAAGTCTTGTAAAGTCTTAATTGCATATGTAAATGAACTCAGCCCTGTCCTATGTGTGACTTCTGCATAAGTTAAATGGCTCGCCTCATTAGATATGCCTGTGTTTGTGAGGCAGGTATTAATATCATTCATCGCGCAGTGTTGGGGAATTCCAAACCCTTAAATAGGGCCAGCTTCAGATTATGCTCTCCCCCTGCATAGCCTCCGCCCTCTAACCCGGGCCCGTCCAGCTGTACACATACCAGGAGTCGCAGTAGAGCTATCATATAGACTCGGGGGGGAATTCCGGCAGCCTCCCACTGCAGCGTGCGCCACTTCAGCAGGAACAATGGCAGGCCAAGCTGTGCAGCAGGTGTAATGTTTCAGGGGAGCAGGTCAAAGTGCCTCTGTCTGAATGGTGCATAATCACCATTATGTGTAGTACAAATATTCCACATTATGCAGGTTGACTCCTTCACAATGGAAGTGCTCTTTATGAATGGCTGCCAACAGGGCTCCTCCTCCTGCTTTCATCCACAGTCTGGGTGGCCACATTCAGACTAAAGCATCCACAAGAATTTCAGATGTGTGCTGACATTGCAAATTTTTCAACTTAGTTGTAATTTCCCCCAAAATGCCATTAAAATGAGTGGATGGCTGGCTTGAAATAAATTTGATTCTATATATTGTTTGCAGACTCAGGGACCCTGTTTCACGTTTGCCTTGGAGAGAAAGCTCTTTCTTCAGCAACATGTCCCAGAATCAGTCATCACAGAGTTCAGAGCACTTAAGCCAAGATTTTTTCAACCAGTTGTTAGAAATGCTGGACCAGTGAGTGAACACTACATCACAAACTAATGCTACAGTGAATCAAACATATATCTTTGTATTGCATTTCACTAACCAATATATGACATGGTGTTTCAGATCAGCTGTTCACTCAGTCCAGCCCATTGAGCTGAACTTCACTGAGAGTCCCACGGATAAATCGGCAGGAAACACCATTCAGATCAGCATGGACTGCATAACGATGCATGAACAAGATGAGCCACTGTCTGTAAGTACCCTTAAAAGAAGGGCTGGGTGATAGGGCTAAAAAATGTAATGTTGATTGCTTTGATTGTGTGTTTTTCTTTTGTTATCTGACCTAAAAACAATACAACTGTTTTTTTATATATTTCTTTTCTGTTTATTCTAAATTTAAACACAAAACAACAAGTGCAAAGCAGCAGGCAGTACTCCATAAACTCAGAGTGTAGATATAAATAAGGCAGGTTACGTTGGGTGCCCTTGTTGCCTCCATAGATGAGGTCTAGAATAATTTATATGCCACATAAACCCTTGTTAAAGAAGACTCAACAGGGCTCAGTAAAATCAAAGCACATGGCTAATTTGCTAACACTTTTTTTAAATCATTTTCCTGCCACTTTACTAAACCCAGTCATTACAGAGATAATAAGACTCGTTCTCTGGAGATTATTTTTGTCTTTAGCATCTAGTTTTGATCAAACCATTATTTGAGCACCTCTTCGCACAATGTATTGTGTTGTGGTTAGAAAAATGGAAATTTTGCTCTATGACTATTTTGAAATTGAGAAAATTTAAAAAATTTAAAAAGATTCATCGCCTAGCCCTAATTTATATTAGAGTTTGTTTCATACTAAATCAGAGTAACAGTAACTAATACTAAAAGACTAGATCATTTACGCCATCAGTGAGGGCTAATGTCACCATTTTGTTTATGGAATTATTAACAGTTGAAAGACTTTTCTGTAAACAACACTTTGCACAGGTTGCTTCCTCTGAGGATACTTTCGTTCTGAATTGTAGGGACTTCCTTTGGTAAAGTCCGAAAGCTGTAAAAAACAAAATGCAAATGCATCTCTAATGTTTGTAATAATGTTGGACTTTCCCAGGACAGTTGTGAAAATAGGTGCAGATTCACTCATATGCCAGTAAATGGGGCAGTTTATCAGTTTGTGTTGTGTGTTGAGATGTTGTCTGTACGGCAGCATGATATGATCAGAGTTGTGTTTGACCTGGGTGGCCTCTCGTAGACAGTTAGCGCTGACAAAACTGATAGCGCAGCTTTTATTTAGACGTTCACATTCCTGATGCTTGGGTAGAGAAATGTGTATTTTATCTCCCATTTCAGGTCAAACAGGGTTTTTTTACAAAGCCATTATTAAAGTGTAATGCTAATTTTCAAATAAAAGCTTTTCTGAAGCTATCATCTTGCTTTAAAAAATAGGACTTGTATTTAGTTTTTATTTTCTATATTATTGGTCTGCAGCACAGACATATGGATTAGTTACAAGAGTGTGATTTAATTGTACTTTTTTTTTGCCTTTTTGATTATGCGCTTTTTAATTAAATAATAACTTATAGTATATAGTACTACTATAATATAGTAGTTAGGTCTATAAGTTATTTAGAGATACGTAACTTATTCCTTTGTTTCCTGTAACAGATGTAGTAACAGATTTATATAGGACTGACTCCCCATTTATATTTAATTATAAATGGGGCGCAGTGGCTAAAGTGGTAGGGCGGTCGTCCTATAACCGGAAGGTTGGCGGTTTGATTCCTGCTCTCCCTGGTTCATGTTGTTGTTGTGTTGTTGGGCAAGACACTTAACCCACCTTGGCTCTGGTGTATGAATGTGTGAGAATGTTTGAAGGTCAGAGAGTCCGTAGGCACAAAACGTCTCCACCACCAGTGTGTGACGGTGGAGTGAATGAATAATGGACTCTGTAAAGTGCTTTGAGAGCCTTAAAAAAGCCCTTTACAAATCCAATCCATTCATATTATAATATGCAGTCTGTAATTGAAAAGCAACAGAAATGTGACCAGAGATTATAAATACGGTGACATTTGACTCGTTTATTAGTGATGCATATTTATCATAGTCATTAAAGTATGTTTAGGTTGTTGTTTTCCAGTCGGAGTCAGGGACACATCTTTGTCACTCCTGCTGATGAAAGACGATGCAGTGCGGTGCATGCTCCCATCCCACTGAAGGAATGCTGTTGTCAGGCCAGCGTGGAAAGAAAATAGCAAATAAAAATTTTGTTTGAGGAACTGAGTAATGCTACCCTGCGCATCCCCCTGGGGGGTATATGCTCTCTTGAACTGGTGATTAATGGTCCCACCACCCACCTCCTGCATCAAGGAGAGGCGTGGTGCAGTGATTGGCACGTCAGCAACTCAAGCAACGTCTGCATGAGGCTCGCGCTCGCTGCTGTGGCCACGTGCCAATCACCCAGCCCTGATTATTATTACCAAGTGAAGAGTGTGTTTGACGGTGGGCAAAGTTACCACCAAAGTCAGTCGCTCTTCGCACCATGTGGAGGTGTGTCCCGCAATGAGTCACTAAAACGCAGCTCACTCTTTAGAGCCTCAGGGCACTTATTTGTTGAGTAGGTTTTACGTTTAATCTAAAATTCCTTTTTTTTTCCTTTTGGGCTTTTTTTTTCTGTAGCTCCAGGGCAACAGTTTACTGCAGCACCTGCCTGTTGTGCAGAGGTCCCAGATCTATCAGTACGTGTCTGTGTATGCAGAGGTGGGGGTGGCGACAGCACAGAGGTAGAATAACATGAAGGAATGTAGCAGAAACAGTGGCAGGAGAAATGCTATATCCTACCCTAAACAGCTGATGTTACAGCCAGATAAAGCTGTGATCAGCTGTGCGTGGAGAATATACTTCGGCGTGAAAACACAGGGCACCTTCTGGGACAGGGTGAAGTTTTGAGACTCCGAGAAGCTCAGTCGACACAGGAATTCTAGAAGATATAATTATATGTTTGTGTTTGGATTCTCACTTTTTCCCGTCAGTGCTGTGCCTTTTGTCTGATGGCCTCTGGTTCACTTTAGTTTAGTACAGCTCTGATCGTAAAAACAGTAAATTAAGTGAATACTTATATTAAGGGATTACAAATCAACTACAAGTAAAAAGAACACTTTGAAGCGTATTTATTCTAGCCTGGTTCTACCAGACTCTCGTACATTTCATTTGTACAGAGAGTCTGGCCTCGCTCCATTGACAAGCGTTTACTTCCTTGTATGCGGGAACTCTGTTGAAGTTTAAAACTATTGGATCTGCCCAGAGTCACAGGATCTGCCATAGCCAATCGCTAACGTGTGGTCGTGACATATGTCATGCGCCGAAACCGACTGGAAACAACAAGTCACTCCCTCTGTTCGCTGATTGGTCCTACAAAAAATTGATTTCTAGAAACCTAAGAATATACAGCGATCCCAGACTAAGTACTAAAGCGAAATGAAATTGAGCGGAAGTACGTAGGAGGGCGGAGCCAGGCTATATTTATTCCTCTTGTTTTACCAGAAAGTTATAATAATATATGTTTATTTCATTGCATAATAACTCAAGGCAGTTAAAACATCATTTATATATATTTTTTATGTAATTCCTTTGTTTATTTATTTAGCACATTAAAGTATAATTTAATACAATATACTGTATTGAAAAAAGAAAGAAAGAAGAAAAGAAACAAAAACCCTGCAGTAACAGAGGCACATACTTTCTCTGCTTTACAGTATTGTTTATTCAGTTCAAATTGTCATTGATTTAACTAATTAACTTTAGGTACATATTTAAATAAAGTGTCCAGAATAAAATAAGAATAAATTATGTAATAATAAATAATAAAGTTCAATAAATCCAAACACACATTTTACTTTTACAGATAACTGACTATGAGTTTTTAGCCTCTACCTCGTGTCATTGGTGTAACTGTATCTATTTTATCATCCAGATTCTATTTAAAATCCTGACTTTTATTAGATTTTATTTGGGTAACTTTAAACAGAGGTATCATAATGAGATTTTAAAGGTTAGGATCTTATGGCAAATATAGCATTATTATTATTATTATTATTATTATTATTATTATTATTATTATTATTATTATTATTATTATTATTATTATTATTATAGACAAAATTTTATCTTTATTTGGAAGATCTGGATTTTTTTGGCTTTTCATTGCTTTGCATACTTCCAGAGTGTTTTTAATACATTTATTGCAAATTGCTGTATAATTAAGGGTGCAAAATTATCATTTAAACAATTTCAACCTGTGCACATTTGTCAGGAAATCAGATTTTGACATCAAAATGGAAAAATGGGCCAATCAAAGCTTTTAATTAAATTGGTTAGTGGCACCAGTATTATCTGTTAAAGTTAGTCAAGGTCACTTTTCCCTTATAAAATATAATTTTAGTTATAAATGCAGTTCAAAAGTTTGTATTGGGTCCAAGGGAAATTTAAATTCTGGCAGTTTTTCTAATATGTTACAACCCTAGTAGGCTATTCTATGGCTGAAGTTAGTGAAATGTAATTTTGGGAGATGCTTGAACAAAAGGTCCCTAACAAAGGGCATTGTGGGATTTGGTGTCTGTGCATTGTAAGGGCTTTAGCTTTTGCCACCCACCCAGGTGATGCTGTGAGTCTCTTCACTGACTTCTGTGTCATTTAGCGCTAATGGTACTTAGACTCTTTTCAGGACAGGTGTCTGTGCAGTCACAGCCCTGCTACCTGACACGTGATACTAAACTAATCTGGCGGACTTAAAGAACAGCTTCTTGAAAGGGGAAAACTTCAGTAAAGCCTCTTTTGTCTGAGCCTCAAGATCAGCTCAACTTTAGCTGCTGCTGTTCAGCTTTCTGAGTTCTGCGTTAGCAGAGATGTGGCCACACACTCAGATCTTAAGGTTTAGGACGGCTTGGTGGTTTGTCAATTTAGTAATCTAGTTGGTACAGCACATTGATGATGCGCCTTAGCTGTAGCCTCACAAACATTGGAGCCAAAGGTAGTTTTTGGTCATCATTTGGTCTTTTTTATTTTGGCATCCCTAAGAAAATGCTGCAGTAGTTTAAGTTATGTAGTTTCTCTAAGGTTGTAACTTCATTCTTCATGCAAGAAAATAAAACAAACATCAAATTTAAAGACTACATCACCTGCCTGTATATAATTTCATTATTTCACCACAGTCTCCTCTAACTCACAGTGCTCCAAGTTCCTTTCAGATGCCGATGTTGTTTTAACATAATGAGAAGTTTGTTTAGCTGAACCAATTATCACCATAAAGGGCTGGCCTTGGTGTGCACCTAGGCAGGGGACATTAGGAGGCCCTTGGATTGGTGTCTTTTAAAGTGTTGATTTGTCTTTTGTGTGGGCCTGACCTGTGGCCCGCAGCCCCCCAGGGCCTGAGCGGGGTGTGGCCACTGTTTTGGAGACACTGGCTTTAGGTCACGGTGGCGCTTAACTTTTCAGACAGCTTTTAAACTATTCTGACCACAGGGCAGGAGCAGTCGCCCTGTGGCTGTGGAGTAACACTGATTTGTGCCTTGTTAGTCTCCTCCCTCATCATCTACTAACGCTGCTATCCGCCTATTTCACTTCTGCAGGGTTGCCCCACTGGCTCTTTGTTTCCTGCAGAAGAAATCTATTTCCTTCAGAAGAACAATCTGATCTGACTCTTTGATGATTGTTTTTCCTTCTCCTTTTCTTGTGCTCACTCCCGCAACATCCTCTAATGTTCACAAATATCTGTAAAAAATACCAACATTGACTGGTTTTGAACTGTCTCTGTGTTTTAATCACTACCAAAAATTCCAACATATTTGTCCATAATCATTTTTCTCTCACAGTTACTTTGTCACAGTTTTCACTGATAAATAACAATTACAATAAATATAATGATTTATGTCAAGCTCAATCTTTATTTAACACATGAGCCCCTCCCTGCTCTTCCCTGTTATCTACTGGATCCACTTGAGATGGATCATTTAAAAAAAGAGGCATGAACATGTTTATTTATGAAAAAATATATAATGCTACAAAACAGTTAAAAACAGAAGATGAAACCACTAAAAGAAGAAGCACATGGGTGACTCACTCCTGTTTCATTCCCTTCTCTCACTCCCAGTCCAAATCTAGTGTTAAAGTAATAATAATAAAAAAATGCAAAAATAAACATAAATAAATAAGTAAAAATACTTGAAAGTAATGATAAATAGTGTATTTATTAGTGTTTTAGTGTAATGTTATGTTATTAATTATTAATTATTTTTAATGAGCTAAACTCAGAAATCTAAGACAGACAAGGCCTATTTCTCTTAAATATTTTTCGCAAATCTGTCCAAATCTGTGTTAGTGATCACTTCTCCTTTGCGGAGATAATCCAAGACTTTGATTCAAGATTTTGGCCATAAAAAAGGCCACTCTAAATTGTGCAGTTTTTTTCACACAGCACAATGCCACAGATGTTGCAGGTTTTGAGGGAGCGCGCAGTCGGTATGATGACTGCAGGAATGTTCACCAGAGCCGTTGCCCGTTTCTTTACCATAAGCCGTTTCCAAAGGGGTTTCAGAGAATCCTGGTTTTCACTGTACAGGGCAGATGGCAGACAGGATGTATGGCGTCATGTGGGGGAGCGGTTTGCTAGAGTCAGCATTGTTGATCGAGTGGCCCATGGTGGTGGTGGGGTTATGGTATGGACAACAAACACAGGTTCATTTTATTGATGGCATTTTGAATGCACAGAGATATTGTGACGAGATCCTGAGTCCCGCTGTTGTGCCATTCATTCACGACCATCACCTCATGTTGCAGCGTGATAATGCAGAACCCATGTTGCAAGGCTCTGTACACAGTTCCTGGAAGCTAAAAACATCCCAGTTCTTTGGGATGCTCTCGTATACGACAGCGTGTTCCAGTTCCTGCCAATATCCAGCAACATCGCACAACCATCGAAGAAAAGTGGATCAACATTCCACAGGCCACAGTCAACAACCTGATCAACTGTATGTGAAGGAGGTGTGTTGCACTGCGTGAGGAAAAGGGTGGTCACAACAGATACTGACCTCCCCCAATAAAGTGAAACTGCACATTTTAGAGTGGCCTTTTATAGTGGCCACCCTAAGAGGTGGGTGGATTATGTCGACAAAGGAGAAGTGCTCACTAAAATAGATTTTTTTGTGTGTGTTTAGATCTTTGAGCTCAGCTCATGAAACAACTGGGTCAAAAACAAAAAAGTTGTGTTTTAATTTTTTTTGTTCAGTTTATTATTCCTTTCAGAATTCCTGCCTAGTTATACAGCTCTACATTTGCAAATTCTTAAATGATTTTTGGAGACATAATTTACTAATGGTCTGTTGTTAAAAAAAAGTGTACTGTCCCTGTGGAGGCCTTTAAATATGGTCACCTAGATTTGTACTTCAAAATTATGTCTTTGTCATTATACACAAAGGGATAACGTTTACTGTGCTATATGCATATTTATATAACAATTGTTTTTATAATAAATATGTGATTCGTGCAAATCTAAGGTAAAAAACACACATAGTACAGATCCTGTTTAAAAAGCTGAGGCGAGGAGCCACAGGTGAATGTTAGCAGTGGCAAAAGAAATGGACACCAACAGCAGATAGAAATGAAATAGAAGAGGGAATGTAAAGAGGGAATAAATGGGACAAACGTTCACAGCCTGGGCTCAATCCTATGAATCTGCAGGTGAGCCACAGAGACCGCCTCACGTGTAATGTGTCAGAGTCAGGTGATTAGTTTTAGTGGGACCCCAGCCTCTCAGACAGAATGCATGTTTCCAAAACAGATCTCCATCAGCCATCTCTGATAGATACAAGCAGTCTACAGGAGCCACATTGTTATTTCTGGGGTCTCTTCAAGAGCTGCGGGGGGACCCATTCATATGTTAACTAACTTCTGTGGGTATACACTAGTTACAAATGTCTCCAACAATAGTTTTCACTCTCAGACTTACACTGTCTGCAGACATAAGGCTGTCAGGCTTTATTTTATATTTTCAATTTGAGCTAAATTCCACTACATTAAAATCTTATTAAACACATACTATATACAACAGTATAATGTTGAAAGCCTAATTTATATGTAATGACAAATTATTCTCATATGATACTTTGACTAATAATACCTTTTTAAAGAGATGAAATTGAACAGCGGTATTAAAATGTCATCTGTCTTTTACTTTAATCATACTGTAACAATAGAATATAGTAAAAAAAATGCAAGAAACAAAAAAAATGCAACTAAAAACGCTTCCAAAAATAAACTAAAAATGTGCAAGGAACACTTTTAAATAGTACAAAGAAGGCAAATAATCGCATTATTAATTGCAAACGCAATGTTGGTTGAAAAAAAATTGCAGCTAAATAATTTTCTAGAACCGTTCAGTCCTACTGAAATATATCAAAATGATTTTGCAATTCAAAAAAAATGTTGCAGATACAATGTTACCAATAAACACTAAAAGCTGCACAAGACATAAATTGACATTGCAAATAACTCAAATCCATTTTTCTGAAAAGATATATTGCACTGCAATAGACTACAAAAAAAAGATTTAAAACGGCATCACAAATACCATTCCTGTGTTATTTATTACGGTTCTAATCAAATCAACCCCAGATTGCTCAGCTATATATTCAGGTATTTCTCTACCAACCGTTTGTTTCTTAACCATGAATACGTAAAAATATCATCACGACAGAGTAAAATAGTAATTAGCTCCTTCACTTCTTCCTCAAAGGATCTTCAAAGGAGGAGTAAAGAAGGAGTTTTGTGGAGCTGGGTGTGGATTCAGGTATTGGACAGGTAGCTCCTGACCCCTCCCCTCTCCTCCCAGTATATATGACCTGCCATAGACTCCTATAGAAGCTTCTGCTTAGACCACTTTGTATCTGTAGCCCACATCACTCCTGTTTGAGTGGGAAAAAAAGATTTAGGAAATCCTGGAGCCAGTGGAGCAAACAGCAGCCGCTCTGCTCAATCTCAGCGCCAACATGTTGTATCTGGAGACGGGCACCACCACCACATTCAATGAGGTAAGGCCACAACAGGAACGACTGTTGAATGAAATATAAACATAATCAAGATTGCATTTGTAATAAGAACAATTTATTATCACTTAGCTTCATCTACGTCAAAGTTTATGGTGTGACATTTTGCATTTCCCCCTAAAATATGTTAGAAATCAGCACATACAGTTTAGTGATGATAACTGGTCAGCCTTAACTACCCTTAAGTTGTTGTGCGTGTCGTTTTACTCTTTGGCGTTTTGTTTGGGCGATCTGACAGTATGTGTTTGTATGGTTGTCGATTGTGAAAGCAGGGGAATGTAAACATCTGGAGGAATATTTGCTTTTAAAATGTCTGCTGCCACTGGATTTAGTTAGCTTGTTGGATTTTTTAAGTTCTCTGACGCAAATGTTTGAAATTTTAACAACTTATTTTGCATTTGATTTTTGGAAAAAGTTGGAAAAAATAATAGACTTTGTTGAAATATGAAACTCAGAGAAGTTCATGCAAAATAAATTGTCATGTGTTTTTAAATGAAATGAATTATCAGACGTTTGGTGACTGAATCTAGAGGCCTGTGGTTTTGCATTTGCGGACTTGTAACTTCTGGTTTCTAACTGTAAAACCCAACCCAGAAACAAGGAGTTGTTTTATTTTCACCTTCCAAATTTTCAAAGTGTATAAACTATAGTGGAGTGGATTGAACTAAACTTGTGAGGAGCTTTTCGATCTTAAGTTATCTCTTTTATTTCAAGCTTCATTTTTCTTGTGACCTGCAGCCCCTTATTGCATCTGTACTCTTATGTTTACATTTCAAACCCCCAGCTCCAGCAGCCGAGCCCTTTGCCAGCCGAGCGAGCGCTGATAGATTCTCAGATTGCAGATAGCAGGTGTGTCAGGTCACTGTCTTTTTAAGTCGTCCACCGGCGAGTCTTTAAGAGGCGTCCGGCCCTGAGGTATCGGGTTGCTCCCCAGTCTCTTGGGAGCCGCCGCTGTCAACCACAATGCAACTGGCCAGGCGTTTGCTGTTAAGTCTGTGATTGCGTTAATGGTGTGTTGACGTAGATACAATCACCTGCTCTGCCCACCCCAGCAGGTATGAGGTGGAGGTAGACCCCCACCCGTGCCCCTCCTGATCCTTTAATGCCTCCCCAGTGGTCACTCATCACACTCCCCAAATGTGCTGGCCACCAGAGAGGAATTGTAGTTATTCCCGCCTCAGGCCAGGTCTGCTATGGTTCCTGTGTCATCTAGTGGTCAGCACGTAAACTTTGTGACCACCAATCAACAGTCGAGGGATTTAAATGAGCACATAAACAACATCACTTTTACTTTATTTAGATAGATATATTTCCCATTAAACTTAAAGTCAGAAAAAATGGTCATCCAGCCATAAAAAAACAACTTTCGTCAGTTAAATGTGCTGAGAATCTGAGGCATTCCTCCAAACATAAACTTCATTCAAAATAAAGAAAGATACTGTAGCACCAACTATTTGTAATCATGTTTGAGTTTTTATGACAAAATCTTGGAGGAGCTTTATATAGACCCTTAGTATGTAATTAGTATTTAGTCTGCTCTGGTTTAAAATCCATCCGAGTATGTTGTAAGCTGATTCTAATTTGGCTAAGACAAAGTCATTCAGAATCTGCTGAAACCAAATAATTATAGGTAGCGTAAAGAATATTGTAGGATGAAGCCGAACGAGTGGGCGAGGACAGTGGACAGTGTTATGTCAGACATCAATATGTTTTAAGTACTGGTTTGCACAACGTTCACAAATATCTCACCAACCCTTGCGTTGTGACAGGAAACCTCCCCCATCCCCATCTATTTCTCACTGTGAAATTCGCTGGAAGGGGCCCAAAGCCGTTGAGTTATGTCAAAGCTGCTGATTTACCACTGCAGCCTGCTGTCCTGAAGGCCTGCACAGAGCATCAGCCATAAACACAAGGAATGTTTAAGAGCAGCTAAACTGGTTATTAAATGTTCGCTCTATTATAGTGGAATAAGATCTGATTAAAGGAAAGAAAAGATGGCTTTTATCAAAGCTGACATCCCACTTCCACTCAATTAAACATTAAAACATAGTGAGTTTTTTCATTCTATGGTGGATCTTGTTATCTAGTCCTTAAAGGACTTTTTGATGGTAGGAGCTTATATTGAGTATTCTATGTCAGGCACTTTATTCTTTAATTTACACCCCTGCTTTTATCTGTTTGGTCTTTTCTTTAGAATAATATTTGATAATTATCGCCTGTCACATCCCCCTCTGTGCAGCTGCCAGCATCAGGGCCTGGAAGTGTGTGTCATCTCTGAATCACTGCAGTTTCACTATCACAGAGAAAAAAAACCCGTCACTGGGTCATAATGGTTGTTCCCATGTTAAGCTGATATTCCGGGATTTTGAAGTAGGCTTGTATGTGGTACCTGTTTGAGGTTAGTATGTTACATGTAGTGGATTTGTATTTTTACACAGTTTGGAGAACTGGCCAGGTTTGAAGAAGCAGTGTACAGATGTATATAAGGGCTCTGCGGCAGCCATTTCTGTAGGTACTAAAGTGCAGTCTATGGCAGCATACTCTGAGGAGCTCACGTTTGATCTTTTTAGATAAATGGTCATGACTGGTCCGCCAGGACTTCTTCCAACTGGAAAATGTTGTCAGTCAAATGATACCAGACCCATTTTATTTTCTGTAGTGAATGGGTCTATCTGGCCAGGCCTTCTCCAAAGTAGTTTTCATTTCTCTGACACTAAAACTGCACACTGCCTCCTGAGCCGGGCCAGTTCCAGACAGTGCATGCATACACACAAAAAGATTCAAAAAGCTATTACAGGTTATATCCACATAACATCCTACTTAAAAAATCCTGCAATATCTCTTCAAACTGCATATTCTATTTACATAAACCAATTTTTTGTTACAGGATATTTCAGGATGCAAAAGGCCACTCCTCTTCCCAGTGAGTTTTAACCTTCATAATATGTTTGTAATAATCTCATTGTGTGTAGTTGTGTAGCCTTTCTTTGGAAAAGGGTTGAGGCTTTTCCACCAGAATGGACTTTCCTTTCTGTCTGTGTGCTCCTTTTACAAAACACTTGTCTCCATACACCTGCGTGCCCAACATAATTGTCCTTTAGTCAAGCTCTTATAAGCTGCGGTGTCAGTGTTTCCGGGGGTTAAGCAGGGACCCTCATTCAAACATTTAGCTTCTCTGTGGTATTGTTACACAAGTAGGCTGAGGTTAACCTAAACGACCTTTGTCAGGGATGTGCGCCTCACTTTGAAAGTTTGCGTTTGGAGGTCCACATGACAAACCAATGGTACTGCTTCACATTTTTACTAGCATGATTATTAGCTCAAAAAGACTTTTTTACTGGTCATCCGGCACACCGCTAACACCTGGCAGCGGAATGGGCGTGAACTGGACAGCTGTGGTGGGCCATGCTTGAAATAAACAAGAGGCCCTGAGGAGATTAATGGCCGTCTAAAGAGTGAGAGCTGTGGCACCTCAACCAGGAATGTGGTGTTTATAAATGGAAAGGAATGGGGTGAATGGCAAAGCGGAGCAAGCAGAAAGGGTCTGGCTGTGACACAAGAGTATGCTCCATCCTGTGTTGATTCCATTCCTGACTAAGTAGTTTGGCTGTAGAAAAATTTATTAGGAAAACTAGGTAGCACTAATTGTGGCATGACCGAAATGCAGCAAACCAATGAATGACTAAATTGTTGAGTATGTGTACATTTAAAACGACACTGCCGGGGCTGGACAGTTTTCATTACCACTATTCTTTAACTGATTTTTACTTTATGAACCATTTTCGGATGCAACCGCCCAAAAATAACATCAAATATTTTTGTAGATGTGCTGCAAAAAATTGTCTAATTGTCTATTGCTTCACAATATTTAATTTAATTAAATGTTATGGTCTTTCATTTGAACTTCCAGATTTACAATGCGAGTGTCAAAACAATTGTCCAACCCAAGCTTTAAATCAAACAAACATAAAAATAACCAAATAAAAAACAATTAATTTAGTCTTGGTTTAGTCCTGGTTTAGTTTGGATTCAGCCCCAGTTCTGACAACTGGAGTTAGTCCAGAGCCTTGTATTTCTTCCTAAATTGAACTTACACTATTTCAAAAGGGGGTATCCAAATTTAGTCATATTCTTATCACAATATTTAAAATGTTTATTTCATTTCACATGTTTTTCTAATATTGTGCAGCCCTAATACCGTCTTCCTGTCACATAGTTTGCTGTCTGTTAGACTTAAACAAGAGACAAAACCGATCCTTGACTGAATACATTCTTTTTTCTTTGTCCCCTTCTTTATCTCCATCTCCAGTCGCAGTACACAAACCTGGGGCTCCTCAACAGTATGGATCAAAACATCCAGAATGGGGGCTCCAACAACACCAGCCCATACAACAACGACCATGCACAGAACAACGTGACCGCCCCGTCGCCCTACGCCCAGCCCAGCTCCACCTTTGATGCCCTCTCCCCTTCACCCGCCATCCCGTCCAACACAGACTACGCCGGTCCACACACCTTCGACGTGTCCTTCCAGCAGTCGAGCACAGCCAAGTCCGCAACATGGACGGTAAGTCAAATCTTGGAATTACGGTTTCTCAATAAGCATAACGGTAAGTGAAGATGAAATACTGAAATGGGAGTAAAAAAAGATTTAAATTTAGTCACAAATGTCTGACTTACTACTTTTTAGACACTGACATTATACTGCACTGACCTAACAACAGTCAAGTTAATAAAAAGTTGGGGGTTTTTTTTGTTTTGTATTGTAGAAATGATTTTGATATATCTTAATAAGGCTAGTGCTGCATATGTGCAATTGAAATTAGGTTTTTGCATTTCTAACATATCCTCATATTAGAATACCAGCTAAATATCTTTTGTATTAATTTGCATACTGCACATCTTACAGTTAGTAATATGTGATTACAATTACATTCAGCATTAGAGAGTTATCTGGACTTATTAGATTAGCTATTAAATAACATAATTACAGTATTTAATGGTTAGGTAAATACTATATTAGAATATTTATGAGCATTCTGCTTTGATCTAACGTTAGGGGTAAATTGTTTATACCGTTAAACACATACTGAACATATAAATAACTCTCATTAGGTGTTAATTCTGTTAAAAACACAGAAAGTGGGACCGTTCAAGCACTTCATGAATGCACCTCATGAATGACACTCATAATCAGTAATTAAGAATAATTAGTTCACGCAGTTACAATACCCCATTCAGAGAAGATGACCAGAACACGGGTGGCTGCCTTTTACCCTTTGTGACCCTTTTTGACCCTTTGTGAAAACACTGCAAACTTCAAAATATAAACCCTTTAGAGTTCCCAGATTGTACTCATGGGCAGCCTGCACTTCATCGGTGCAGTGTCCTGGGACACCTTGTTGATGACAAAGGTAAACAGGCTTATACATTGGTCCAGGTGTGTGGTAAGATGCTGTGCGGCTCCGTGTCATCATCTCATGCTCGCTGTAAAAAGCAACAGAACCAGCTCCTCCTGCTCTGTCATTACAAACGATGTGGCCCGACGGACAGCTGTTGCATCACCGCTCCACCTGCTCGCTTGTTTATGTGTTTCATCTGGACGCCGCCGTCACAAACCTCACAATTCAGTCTGCTATCGCACCCTAGCGGACGGCGAAGGTGGCAGAGCTGTCACCGCTATTTGACGGCAAGTCCTCAAACTTTTGACAAATCAGATTTTGTAGCCTAATTATTTTTTGGGCAGTAATGGCTTTAGATGAAGGTTACAGAATACATTTTTTAATCAGCCTCAAAGAACTTTAACTACAGCATTTGATTTAATGTGAACAAGTCAGTCTTCCAAAAGGATTACCAGCCAAGCCAAACTTGTGACATATGAATTAAATCACTGCACCGTTCCTCCCAGTTAAACTTTAAGGAGTGCTGGACGACCTCAACTAATCGTGGGATTGTGACATTTACCTGATTCCCATACCGCCTCGCTCATCCCTCTCATTTTCACAGCCCCAAAAACAAAAGTGTTTGTCTGGTGCGCAACTGTGACGAGGTTAAAGTGTGGTTTTGCGACAGACACGCCCCACAAACTGAGCAGTACATCCCGCCACTGTAACAGACCGGAGCAGTCACAACACATGACTCAGGACCGGTTTGATTGGTTTGGAGTACAGCAGAAAAACTATTACAGTGCATTGCAGTACTGACCAAAAGCCATATCTTGAAATTGCCTTTAGGATTGGCTTGTGCCCGCAATTGTTTATGGCTAAATCATGGATGGGCGTTAATATTTTTAGCTATAATGCAACATAATGGATATATCTGGATGTATATTTATCATGGCAATTTTATTAACAAAAAACTGCTTTATAACATGTGAATAAAAAAAAGTTATTTAAATTAAATACTTAATTAAAAAAATACAGTTAGCTGCACGATCTTTGGCCACTGAACATACGACTATTCGGTATTAATTCAGAACTTTTGCAAGTACTTGGTTATTCTGGATAAATATCTAAACGTGACCTACTAATTAATAAAATGTTGAGAAAAAAGTAAATGTAGTCAGGTAAAAGTAAAAAGTGCAGATCAATTTAGAGTTCAAAAATGTTTTCTCAAGTTTCAAAAAAGACTTGAGTAAATGTAACATCTTGCTTGATTATTCATGTAATGACCAGAGTATCATATATTTATCATTAGACGTAACTGCTTAATCTCACTCACTACAATGTTTGACTCCCTGCATCTTGTTTTTAATGTGATGACTTTCCGTTCTACCTCATACAGTCATTTAGATGCTCTACAATAGTCAACCCTCCTCCAAACAGTTGTGATTACCGTGTTTCCTCTTTCACAAAGCCCTGTCCTAATCCCGGCACAGTGGCTCATCTGCCGGACAGCCACTGAAGATGACACCGCTGCTAACAGTGCGTTTGAAGACCGGCGGGATCTTCCAGTAGACTTAGTGGACTGTGTACTGTCTTTTTGATGATTGTTCTTATGAAGACACACCTAATCCCAAACCCACACCTTAACCTCTTCCCGTCTAGGACGCCTGTGACACACACTGAGGCACAACACGTCAACACTTCCCAGAACTGTTCCCACACAGTTGCCTTGTGGGCACTCCTTTGCCCCCACCCCCCCCCCCATGCCATTTAGTTCAGGTCAGGTCAAAAGAATACACAGGTTAGTGATGCTTTATCATCTTTGCTTTACTAAATTAATGGGGTGTGGAACGAGGGAGCTTTTGTTGCCTATTGGTAGAACTATTGTTTGGCTGAAGATTGGTAGTGTTTGCCCTGTGTATTAGCTGCCAGCAGGTATAGTACTGAAAGAAGAGGAATGTGATGGTTGGGGCTATCATTGGGCGCTGCAGAGCTGAGGGGATTACAGTAATGGATTGAGCGCCTGTAGATAATGCCTGTGTAAATATGGTGTGCCTCTTTCCTGAACCCTGTGCTCCTGGAGTGGGCTCTTGTCTTTTTCACTGAGTTAAGCTTGATGCTTGCATCTCACATTGCGCCGGAGGAGGAGGAGAGCCCTGAATGCTCAAAGAGAAGAGTGTTCTAGCGAAAGGCAGCAAGACGCAGCTTGCCCCTGGAACATCTGCGGGCCCGTCCCATGCCTCACGAGATGGGGCTCAGACTTGTTTGTGTCAAAAAGCTTGTCATGACTCGCCCATCACAGAGAGACAAGCCCTAAGAGCCACAGATGGGAAAAGGTACAAGGGAATTTTTAAAAGCATAGAAACATTTATTACATAGGATTTGGGATTTATTCAGAATCGCAGAAAAGCCCATTCTCTGTTTTTTAACACAAAGTTCTGTGAGGTTTTAAGGCAAACACAGTGCATAGGATCATAAACCACACTGTTTCTAAAACCCTTTCATAAACCCTTTATTATTTATTATTTATTCTCACTTTGACAGAGGTCTAGCTTCAGGTGAGTGCTGGTTCAGTTGGCTCAGGTGAGACTATAGCTACATGAAGATGAACAGGGTGTCCTGGGACAGGTGCCACTGAACCTGAGTGGGCTCTTTGTTGTGCATTACACAGTTGTAGTTATTTTGTAAAAGGTGATGGGCAAAACATTTAATCTGGACATTTTTTCTCTCTAGTGCAGGTGTCTTATATCTGTTACTGGAAAAGGAGAGAAAAAACTCCTTTGCATTATTGTTGAATCAAACAGGTTTGGGAGAAGCTCTAGGCATGACATGACATGTCAGGAATGAAGAAGACAAGACCAGAGGCGCCAAACAGTGCTTGTGTTAAGGGCTGATGTTTGTCAGGACTTGAACGGTGCATGCGCCCGCAGCGCCTGTCAGGGAGAGGGGAACGCTTCAGCTGTGGGCCTGTCCCGACCTGCACCAAATGGGAAGTTTGTGTCTGTGTGATGCATATGGTACCAAGTCATCGCACATATTCACAGCATCAGACGGACACAGTTTGTCACAGTGTGACTACTTACACTTTAAACAAGGGCTTAGCTAAGAGTTTTCTGGAAACACCATTGCACCAGGATGTTTTTATTTTTTGTATGTTGATTTTCGTGCCAGTTAGTCAAGTTTTGTTCTTGCCCATTTTCAACCGTTTTTTTTTTTTGAAGGATTGAGATTCATTGGCTCTGTGCTGAGTGCTGTGTAGCTGTGTAATTCACATTGTGACCAATGAAAGGCTCATAATTACACGTTAACACCTGAGCACCGCGCCCTGTGTGAGCCACTGAATCCCATCAGTCAACTGTCCCCCGCCCTGAGCGCTGTTAGCTTTAGCAACAGCTCCTGCTCTCACTGCTGAGCAAACACAGCGCCACATACTTATGAGCTCAAAGTTTGTAGCTGCAGGGCTGGGATGGTTCTGTGGCATGTGTTTGTTTGTGTGTATGTTCAGAGGAGCTGTGAGACAGTGGGATATGATCTAAACAAGCTTCAGTGAAGACTGGAGCAGGTATCACAGATCCACAGAGCAGCAGCCTGTAATTATTCCAGACACAAAGTTCTGACCCTTTACACAGCTATTCTTTCCTTTTTGCTTTTTCCTGCATCTCTTTGCGTGGCTTCTCCACCTCATTTAGCTGATTGACAGAAGTGTACAGCATGTATCAGGTTTGGAATGAGGGGACAATGAAACTGCAACCATTCATCTTTATTTTTTTTCTTTTACAAAGCTACTTTGACTTAAGGCAGACGTCAGTTCAGTTCTGTTGATGTACAATGTACATGTCAAAACTTCAACTCTTCATTCTCTTTTATAAACCCGCAAATGTCATGATCCTCTGATTTATTTTTTAATGCCAATTTGTCCTAACACTAGTATCCTAGATTTCTTGCAGTGTTTTGTCAGTTTATCCTGTGCTTGAACATTTTCTAATGAGGTCACTTGAGGAAAAGAGCAAAGCAGAGAATTTGGGTCTCTAAAAACTAGAGAGAGACGGGAATGTTCTGTTTTGGGTTTGTCCTGATGAAAGGCGAGGTTGCGCCTGGGGAGCCGAGAAGAAAATGGCTGTGCCAAGCTTGTGTAATATCCAGAGTTGCCGCAGACAGTGAGAGCAATGAGCTCTTTTTATTACTGAAATTAATAGAGGTGGGATTTTTTGTTGCATTGTTCACACACAGCCCTGAGCGGTTTTCACAATTTTACTCAGAAATGAAGCTGACAGGAGAGAAATTTCCCTTCTCCCACACCCAGCGTCTTGTGCACATAGAGGGCTTAACGCTGGGTTTGCACTGCGCTGATTTCAATGCTTTGTTTACACAGTTGGGTTCTGCCTGTTCGCAACAATTCAGTCTTTCTGATGGTTTAATGCTTATGGTTCCTTACACAGGAGTCATCTATTATTCATGACTCCTGGATTACAGATTGAGATGCAAGATCTGAAGGTGGCTAACTGTGAAGCACTTGAGAATTGAGCCGGGTGTTGATTGTACATATGATTAGGTCCTGAGCTAATTAGATACAACATATACAAAACACCTAAACATGTCATTTTTGCCCAAAACCAAGGAAAGTGCATTTATACTCTCGTTGAATTTCTCAGCAGCGTCTTCAAAAGCTCAGCTCTCTGTGATGAGGGGCCACAAATGCTTAGCACAAGATGAAAGCCAGGCCCAGTTTAATTGCAGCTGGAGGGGTCCGTTTTATGGCACCCTTCAGAAGTCCCAGAGGCTCTCCGAGAGACATCTTTGAGCTCGTCCAAGCCACACATCCACACTTTCAACCAAGCGTTGTGTGTTTAAGTAGGTCATAATCACAGTCTTGACTTTAACCATTATGACTCGAGGGTAAACCAGAAGTGCTCTGTCTCAGCAACAGGTGTTAAGCTGTCCTTTGAAAATTATGCAAATATTGTTTTGAAGTCAGCTGATTTCTCATGTTTTCCTGTTTTTTTCTCTAGTATTCAACAGAGCTGAAGAAGTTGTACTGCCAGATTGCAAAGACATGTCCCATTCAGATCAAAGTCCTGACCCCTCCGCCACAGGGCGCCGTGATCCGAGCAATGCCTGTTTATAAGAAAGCAGAACATGTGACTGAGGTGGTGAAGCGCTGCCCGAACCACGAGCTCAGCCGCGAGTTTAACGATGGTTAGTTTCTTGCTTATTGCTAATGTATTCACTTTCAGTTCACTCAGGTTTGAACTCTAAACTGACACTGATCGGTGCCTCTTCCAGGTCAGATCGCTCCTCCGAGTCACTTGATCCGTGTGGAGGGAAACAGTCACTCCCAGTACGTGGAGGATTCCATCACAGGACGACAGAGCGTCCTGGTGCCTTATGAACCTCCTCAGGTGAGCTGTCCTGTAGCAGACTTTTTATCAGCTTAGTGCGCTCTGTCAATCATTTGTCTTGATTAAAGGTGTCAAATTTTGTAGTCTACAGTTAACCCATCAGCCAAAACTATTTTTAAGTGTACAGTATCAGCATGATGTTTATATAACACAAAGGAGCCATTGTTCATTTCTGTTACTGCACACCTTCTTGAACACACAAGAAACAGTGAAACTTTGAACATTTATGAACAGTTTAAATAGTTTAAAAATTTTAAAGTGAACTTGAAAGATCTTCTCCAACTCAGTTTTCCCTGGGTTTGCTTTTAGCCCTGCCGTAGGTGCCTGTAGACTGTAGAAAATACAGGTTTGATATGTGGAATTGTAATCTGCAGTTTCACCACCAGATGCTGCCATAAACTGCACACTGCACTTTTAACTAGTATGTGGTGTTATGCCAATATGACAAAATAAGCTCTCAGGTCATCAAAATGAGTTGGATGTACAAATAAACACAGCTTTTCTTTTAGATTTGACAAAAGATAAATAATATTATACATTTTAGGAACCAGTTCTTCAGTCACTCACTGTCACTGTCATTGTCTTGTCTCAGGTGGGAACAGAATTCACCACGATCTTGTATAACTTCATGTGCAACTCGAGCTGCGTGGGCGGGATGAACAGACGCCCCATTCTCATCATCGTCACTCTGGAAACTAGAGAGTAAGACACTCTTCTCCTTTCCTCCTCCTCAGTCTTCTCCTACCGTTTTAAGATCATTTCTGACTGTCCACCCTCTTTGCAGCGGTCAGGTATTAGGCCGCCGATGCTTCGAGGCCAGGATCTGCGCCTGCCCGGGCCGCGACCGAAAGGCCGACGAGGACAGCATCCGCAAGCAGAATGTGACGGACGCCACAAAGAGCAGTGAGGGTACGAAGCGCCGTAAGTAGTGCTGGGGCTGGTGGCGGGCTGCTCATCATAAGGACTCTCAGTGCTCCCAAACTCTTCACTTTTCTGCCTTTTTGCTCTGGCTTAAGCTCGCTTCAGTAGAAACGCATGGGCAGTACCACTCACTTTTATTTTCTATGCAGCTTTCCGTCACGTCTCCTCCCACGGCATCCAGATGTCCACCATAAAGAAGAGAAGATCCACAGACGAGGAGGTCTTTTGTTTGCCTGTAAGTCTATTCATTGTATTTCTCAGGGCTATCCTTCAAAACACAACTACTTATACTGACCTCTGTTTTTGCTCTTTCTTCCAGATCAAAGGCCGTGAAATTTATGAGATTTTGGTAAAAATTAAAGAGTCTCTGGAGCTCATGCAGTTTTTGCCCCAGCACACTATTGAATCATACAGACAGCAGCAGCAGAATCTCCTTCAGAAACAGTGAGTATGGTTTTTATGGCTTTGAATGCTCCATCAGGATTCTCATGTGTCTTGGTAAACCCCCCCAAAAAAATCTTGTAAATCTAGTGTGTTGTTTGTTTTAGAAAATTGTCCAGGAAATAATGTTATCTATGTCCATTGTAAACCTATTTTAAATTTTAAGTTTGAGTTTGACCCTCTGTGACTCCTGTAGTTTGTGAAATGGACTAAACCAAAGCCAGAAGGAACAGTCACAATAATCCCAAACTTTTTGAGGAAAAAATGTTGTTCTCCTTTGTCAAGAAAAAGTCCTGGATAATATCATTTTTTTAAAGGGTGGGAACCGTGTCTCTTTGGAACCCATTGTCTTAGATTGGGTTTGACACTGGATGTGTTGAGGGTACTTTTTTATGAGTGCAGTGATCAAGTTAAATCTGAGGACAGTTACACTTAAATTTCCTGAGAATGGGTAAACGCTGGCAGAGCAGAGGGTGAGCCGTGTTTTTCCTTTGCTCTCATGGGAGACGGGCCAGTGCTGATGAATCGTGACAAATGTACCTGGCTGCGCTTTGTTTAAGGAAATCTTCCAAAGCTTTTTAGTAACGCCTTTGGGTGCTCTGCCAGGTTTGCACAACAGCACTCGACAAAAAAATCCGTGCCACGGCCTTATCCATTGGCTCGGGCGTAATTAAAGCTGTCTGAGGCGTGCACTCTTTTCCTCAGAAAGTCTTTTTACTACGAGGTATGGAAAAGAGCACACGGCTGTAAATGATAGTTTGACAGAGCGGCCATAATAATTACTGCTTATGTTGTAGTTTCCCATTAAGGCACTGGCAGATCACTGCACACTGAGATCATGCTTCCTTTTCATTTTCTCTCTGTTTGTTGGTTGCTACCTGCTGTCACTTTAGATATCCATATTAGATTATAGTTATGATTTGCATGTCAGCTTTGCCACATTGTACAATCCTAACAGCAGTATGTTATTTGGTCTGTGATTCTAAAACAATGCTGTAGTGTTTTCAATAAAAGGTTTTGTCAACAGTAAATGTTGGAGACCTTCTTTCACCTCAGTCTAAATAACAGTTGTAAACTCTGTCAGAGGTTAATGCTGTCATCAGTGTGTGTATAGTGCCACCTCGTGGATGAATGCATTAATGCTCTACATTTGTGTGACTTTCTACTGTTTCCTGTCTCTTCTCCATCTGTGGTGTCTCCTCTGTCCTGGTCTCCTTCAGCGGGCCCTCACTGTCCTCTCCTCTTTCTGGTTCCTCTCTGCAGTCTGATTAAAGCTCGCCTGGGCAGCCAGCTGCTGGATGCTGCAGGAGAATACAGGCGGCGCTGAACACAGCCCACATTCCTCCTGAGTCTCACCGACCTTCTCTTTGACTGCTTTTCTCCACTTTGAGCTTTCTGACCTCCTTTACCCTGCCTGTGAGGAAGTGAAGACTTTAAAGATGCTGCTGCAGGCTCAAAGGGACACAGCTCTCAGTGAGCCAGAGTGGACTGTAGCTGTACAAACACAGCTCACTGGTTTTTCAAACAGGACAGACATTGTGCATGCATCTTTGTACCAATGATTATGTCACGAGGCCCCACATCTCGTGTCATGAGAGTCCATTATTGTGAGGCCAGGTCCAGTTTGTGTCTGAAGCTGAACATGATCCCAGCTGTTCTCTTCTTCTACTCGACTCCAGAGCTGACGAATGTGACGTGGTTTTCTTTATGATGAGAGCTGGACTCCTGAATGTAGCTGCTTTTATTTGTGGGTTTATTGGGAAATGACTTAATGCTGGTCATGATTTCTGAAGTCACTGCAGGACAGTTTGTGTGTTTTGATGTTACTTTTCTTTAATAAATAAACACTTTTTAACAGTGGAAACTATGATAACTGAGCCTTTGAACTTTGCTCTGTCAAAATTCTGTTTGAAACAGACTTTTATTTTTGTGGCTGCTGCACTTTTTGTCTGAACATAATAAATGCTTTTCTGCTCGAAGCTTCCATCTAACTCTTCTGCTACTTCTTTTACTGTTAGAAAACTATTAAGTCATCTAGTGTTTGCCCAGTTGTGAGCATGTCTTCAGCTGTCACTGGTGGCTGCTCTCTGCTGGTACTTTAATGCTGCGTGCTCTCTCCTGCCGCAGGACTTCCATGCAGCCTCAGAACTCGTACGGCTCCAGCTCCCCGACTCACGGCAAAGTCAACAAGCTGCCGTCGGTGAGCCAGCTCATCAACCCTCAGCAGCGCAACAGCCTCACCCCGTCCAGCATGTCCGGAGGCCTCACTGACAGTAAGTGTGCTCCTCTCAACCCCTCCTACCCCACCCTGCTCCCCCAGCGCTGCGTCCCTCTCGGGCCTTTTTTTTTTTTTTGTGTGTGTGACATGTAGCGTGCCCCGGCCTGAACACAGCGCTTCCTCCCTAAACCTGACCCGTTTGTGCCGCGGGACCTGTTCTCATGCATGTGTGTCGTGTCGAGAGTTACCTGCACTTGACGTGACGTAATGTGTAAAGGCCAAAGCGGCCCACAGAGCTCACAGCGGCTCCTTTTGTCTCCGCAGTGACTCCTATGATGGGCACTCACATCCCCATGAACGCTGACATGAGTTCACTGAGCCCCACACACGCACTGCAGCCACAGCTCCCCCTGGTGCCCTCCTCGCAGCACTGCACCCCCCCTCCTCCATACCCCATGGACAGCAGCATCTCCAGGTACCCCTCCCCCCGAGCACAACAACAAATCAGACTTAGTACAGCACAGTAGAGAGGGTAGGTCGAGCTAGTGAACTCATAGTATAATGTCAGGCACTAACCATTGTTTAATTCAACTCAAAGGTGCAGTGTGGAAACCATTAGTCAAAACTTCTTTAATAATAATAGATTCAATATAACAACCTTTGCGTTTGTCTAACCTGGAAAACTAGACATTTAAAACTCCAGTGACGGTTCCATTGCCTCCTGTCCTGCTCCGATTGGACAAACGGAGCACTGCTGGCAAAGACATTTATTTTTTTAACGCACATTTTTGCTTGAAAGGCTTAGGACGTTTATGAACTGAACTGAGTTTTTTGTGAGATCTTTGTCTGAACTATTTCCACTAGGTTTGTTCCTAGACAAGAGTATGTCCCTGCAGGGCTACCGTACATGCTCACAAGTTTTAGAAAGGAGGGTGTTGGGTGTCCAAAACAACACACTGCATTTTTTATTTGGGCATACTCCACATACATATAAGCCACGTGAATAAAGAAAACATAATCTTGTTCTCTATTGTTGAATCGGTTTGGAAAGAAATGGGCTGCACAATGTTAGAAAAACATGTGATAAGCCATAACTATTTTGAATATTGCAATAATGATATGAGCTGTTATATTTGAATGTTCATTGACACAGAGTTAGAAAACTTTCATTCTTCAAAGCTGGAGCTAAATCAACAGTAAAGACTGAACCAGATCTAAACCAGGACTTCTTATGTAAACGCACCACAGTAGGTCTTAAGACTCTGTTTGGACGATGATTTTGAGGCAAAGAGTAAATGTCCGTCACATGGAGAACCATAATGTAATTATTATTATTAGGTCATTCATCAAGATAAATTTTGCATTATATTGTGCAGCCCTATTGCCTGTGGTTATTGACTACCCTTTATATTTTTCCAAAATTCAAAACCTGTGCTGCAAGTTTAACAAATAAAGCTTAAAGGTTAGTGCTGCGGTCACTGATAGAAGCAGCCCCCCAGAGCCAGAAGTTTACAAACTGCAGATGTTGGGTGTTTGATGAGATTTCTCTAACGGCCCCCTGCTCTATCCACAGCTTCCTTATTCGGCTGGGCTGCGCCGGCTGCCTGGACTACTTCACCGCACAAGGCCTAAGCAACATCTACCAGATTGAGAATTATAACATGGAGGTGAGCCCTTGCCTATCCAACTCGAGTCATTTGATGGGGTAGAAAGAAGAGTGGCTGCCCCCCCGCGAATACTAACGCTACTGTGTAATGACCAATAGGACCTGTCCCGGCTGAAGATCCCCGTCGAGTTCCAGCACATCATCTGGAAGGGCATCATGGAGCACAGGCAGGCCATGGATTTTTCCCCTCCTCCTCACATAGTGCGTACGACCAGCGGAGCCTCCACCGTGAGCGTGGGCTCCTCTGAGGCGCGGGGCGAGCGTGTCATCGACGCCGTGCGATTCACTCTGCGTCAGACCATCTCCTTCCCGCCGAGGGACGAGTGGTCCGACTTCTCCTTCGACCTGGATTCTCGCCGCAACAAGCAGCAGCGTATCAAGGAGGAGGGAGAGTGAGAGCCCCCGGAGCCTTCGTTCACGTCTTTTGTTCAATTACCGCCTGCTGTTGGAACATTTCATTTCAAATCTTGGTTTAAGTGCAAATGCTACTGAGAGCACAAGCCATATTCAGGTTGAAATGCACTTATTTTTTTAGTGTTTATCGAGGTGCTGAGCTGAGGTGCATTGGATTTCAATTTCTTGAGAGCACTTAAGAAATGCTTAGGATTTCGAAACTGCTTGGAGTTTTTTAAGTGTTCATGTTCATTCCAATATAAAAGCATGACTGGAAACCACACTTGCATTAGAGGGTTTAGGGCTTCTATTTCTGCTATGGGCCATAACAAAAGTGTATTTTAGTTTGTAATAAACATGTTTTAACCCATGTGGACTTGGTCAGGTACACTGGTTTCATTTGTGGCAGAAGTCAGCATTGATTGTATACATTTCAGACATTTCCTGTCAGAAGTATTATGTCAGTTTGATGGGCAATATTTCCTACAGTAGTTTTTATTTTATGTTTGTTTTTGAGACCAATGTGCCATGTGTTTGTGAAGTATGTGTGTATGGTCATTCATTTGATGTAGCCATATATAGGCCTAATGCTTTTGACTGTAAAATAATATGACTGATGTCGCTTTTCCTGCTGCATTTAAGGCTTTTTCTGGTGCAGTGGTCTATCACAAGTATTGTTTATTCACAAACCATGTTTTGGTAGAGGTTCATTTCATTTAATAACAATTCAAAACCTTTTTATTAACGTGTATATACATTTGTATAGATGTTTTTGAAAATCTTCCTAAAGAAAATGCATATTTACTAGGTACAAAGCATATGTGAATATTTCCTGATTTCTTTAACCAGGAAGCTCAATCTCATTAAAAAAGGCACGCAAGTTCAAGCAAAGAGCCAAACACTGTTCAAAGTCAGCAGGATTTTTGAAAGCAGAAATGATCTGCATTTTCTTATTTTTGTACAAACTGTTGTAAATATACCAAGGGTATTTTGATATAAAGTGAATAATAAATATCCACTCACTGTATCACTCTTTTGTGTTAAATTATTGAGTATCTACACGAGCAGAACTGAATGTGTGAAGAATGGTCTGAGCGGCTGGAAGCCATTACTGTCATTTCACAAGTTTTATGCAACACAAATATGTTATAAGTTTTAGATATTTAAAGTGAAAGACATCAATCTGCAGTAAGTAAAACTGCTGAGAAATAGGACACAAGAGCACAATATGACAAAGCTAAATTGAAATAGCAATCATTTAATTTATTGAAGTGAGTGCCACAAGGGGTTTGATAGACTTAATTTTCACCAAAAACAAGGTATTAGGTTATTCCTATAAACAGAATTTAACAGAACATAATGTCACAGTGAGCAGTGCTCAGTGAAACACACTGATGCAAAGGCCTCAACCGAAAATTGCACAAAGACAGCGTATACTGTAGCGTAAGAGGCTGGCACAGGACAAGCTGCATGATGAATGAAAAAGGGACAAGCCCTTCCTCCCTGTGAGTCTGTGCATGTTGTAGGTAAACATGTGGCTAATCATTTTCATTTCATTTTTGTTTCTGTACATCTTGCTATTTACAAATAAAAATGTGCTCTTAGCTTACAAAACACAAAAACCTGTTCAGAGATTTTAAAGTCATATTTAACTTATGTACAATGACAGAAATAGTCTTTTTACACTTTGTCCGTGTGTAGGTGTGCGAGGTGGTGGTTACTCCACCTCTGCCACATGGGCTACCTCCACCTCCATGGTCTGGATGACCTCAGGGGTCTCCTCTAGCTTGCCCTCGGTGAGGGCCTGCTGTGCCAGAACGTAGTTGACCACCTGCATGATGCCCTGGTCCGAGAGCGTGGAGACGGCGCCCTCGGCCACGGCCTGCACAGCCTGAACGGCCTCCACTGCCTCCACTGCCTCCACTGCCTCCACTGCCTCCACCGTCTCTTCTGTGATCAGCACTGTCTCAATCTCCTCTGAGGGGGGCTGCTGGGCCGGCCGCAGCTCGGGGGGAAGCTCTGAAGCCAGGATACTCACAGCGTGCTCCACCTGCGTTCCCTGGTTGTGGAACTGCAGTGTGTCTTTTTCCAACATGATTTTCCCCGGGAGGTTGTCTGTGTGGTACTTAGCCATGTGTTTGCGAAGTGTGCGAGCGTCAATGTGGGCGTCCTGACAGATAGGGCACACGTACGGGCGCTCGCCTGTGTGAGTGCGCACGTGACGTTTCAGAGAGCGGGCGTCAGCCCAAGCAACACCACAGGTCAGGCACTCAAAAGGCTTCACACCTGGGGAAAGAAAAAACACTTAAATCAGTGGCATGTCCGGTGGTCCCATTACAGTGTCCGGTGAGTCCCACTCACCCTGGTGGTTGTTGACGTGGCGTCTGTACTCCCGCAGCTGAGTAAACTTCCTGCCACACTGCTCACACTCTCTCTCCAGGTTCTGCTTCACTCTGCCCTTCTTCCCATGAGTGGCTTTTTTAACGTGACGCCTGAACAGGGCCTTCTCAAAGAACTCCTTCCCACACACGTTACACCTGAAGAGACAGATCTTTTGCATCAAGGTGCTCAAAGAAAGACAACTAAGTCTACACCAACAAATAAAGAGTTTTTATGAATCTTACTACATCTTTCTATTCAGTTAAACCAATCAGTCAGAAATGGGACACGACATGCGCATTAGAAGAACTACCCCACATAATGTCACAGTACCTTAAGTGGCTTCTAAGCATTTCAAAAGCAGTGTGTTGGGTTCTTGAACAGACTAATGAGATCCAACTCACTTGTAGGGCTCGGCCACACTGTGGGACTTGACGTGGGAGTACCAGTCCTTCTTCCAGCTATAGCACTTGCCACACACCTGACACTGAAAGGGCTTCAGGCCCATGTGCTTGTTCATGTGCTGCTGCAGGTCTTTGGCCTCAAAGAATCTCTTATCACAGCTGCAGAGGTACAGAGAAATATATTTTCATCTTTTATTATAAGTAATCACTACAGAGGCAAGAAAAAGTACTTACTGCGCACAGGCAAATGGTCGCACGTCGGGTTTGGGCAGATGCTTCTTCAGGTGTTTGCTCAAAGCAGAGGCTCGATGAAATGTTGTCCCACAGGTGTTGCACAGATACTTTGACTGACCTAGAGACAGAATAATGGTTACTTATCTGTTTCAGGCCTCTAAAAACAGGCTGATGTTTTCTGGCTGCTGTGTTCTGACCCGTGTGAAGGCTAGTGTGGTCCTCCATGCTCCTCTTGCTCACAAACGTCTTGTGGCAATATTCACATTGGAACTGTTTGGTGACGTCATGCAGTGCGCGGTGCATCTTTAGACTGTGTTTGTGAGTGAAGGTCTTCCCACAGACCATACAGGAGTGTGGCCGGACGCCTGTGTGGCTCAGCATGTGCAGTCGCAGAGAGTAGAGCTTAGGCAGGGTTTTGCCACAGATGTCACACACAAACTCTCTCTTGGTGTGTGTCATGAGGGCTTTGTCCTCACTGTCGTCGTCTCCTCTGGGCTCAGAGCTGAGCTCTAACAGGGAACGGGACGGGGCACGCTGGCTGCTCTGCTGCTTGTGTCGGGCCAGATGAGCTCGCAGAGAAGCAGCGTACTGAAACTCCTTGCTGCACAGCTGCAATATGGACATTAGAAATTAGATAGAGACACTGAACTGAACAGAGCTGACTGCACTCATACTCACGCTGCACTTGTACCCGCGGGCCTTCTCGTGTTTGAGCGTGTGCATGATGAGCGAGTAGCGGCGCTGGAACGACATGCCGCACTCGGAGCAGGTGTGTTCTCCGTCTACTGCGCTCTCTGAGCCCTGCTCCTGCTTGAGCTGGGGCTCCAGCTCCGTCCCTGTCTCCTCAGAGTCACCCTCTGCTGCAGACACACTGCCCTCTGTCTCTAGGACGGTCACAGAAGGCTCTTCTTCAGGAGTCTCCACGGGCTGTTTGGGCGGCCTGCCCCTCTTCCCCGGCCGTGGACAAACCTACACATATTCAGATTTAAAATTTATGCTCTTTCACACCAAACACTCAAATGTGCACAGTGTGTTTTGTACCTTTGGTGTAGTGACGCGTGGCGGTGTTGAGCTCTTGGCCTCTTCTTCCTCGTCCAGCCCCATGTGGAGGCGAGCGTAGCCTCCTTCAGCGATGGAACGCTGTCTCAGCCGCCTTCTGCTGGTGTCATCGCTCACTTCCCGTCTGTCATCAGGGGCCTCTTCAGAAGGCTCCTCCTCCACAGGCGCGCACACCTCCAGCACCTCCTTCTTGACTTTGGCAGGACGTCCTCTCTTGCGTTTCGGTGGAGTGGGTTCTGTCTGCGAAGTGCTGTCGTCCTGAGAGCTCTCAGTTGGGCTGGACTCTGGTTTGACCCTCTCTGAAAATGACGCTTTGCCAGAGTCTACACTTATCACAAATGCCTGTTCGACCTGAGAAGAGTCAGCGTCCGGCTGCTGCTCCAGAGCCAAACAGGCCGAGACCACGGCCAGAGAGTCACTGGCCCCGGCCTGACCGCTGTGAGTCACCACCGTCATGGTCTCTTCCTCCAGAGCCTCTGCGTTGCCTGAGATCAGAGTCAGCGTCTCTACAGGCTCGACCTGCGCTGAGTGAGCGATCAGAGTAACAGTCTCATTGTGCACTGCCTCCTGCCCGTCGCCCCCATCAACCACCGCCACTGGCTGCTGGATAAAGGCCTCTTTGGGGGCCACAAAGGCCAGCTGCTCCTGTGTCACGGCCACAGCGCTGCCGTCACTGTCGATGGCCACCACATACGTTGTGTCTCCACAGTCTGTTTGAGCGTCCTGCCCCTCCTCCTCGGCCCTTTCCACGTCCTGGTCTACAGCCTGCTCATGGACCTGAGTGGACACCACTGTGTGCACATCTCCTCTCTGATACACCGTCAGCTTCTGCTCCTCTACCTGCTTGTGCACAGACTCACAGATCTGCAGCACCTCCGTCATCAGCAGGTGCCGCGCAAGGTTCGCAATTTCTGCCATGATGCAAAAGTTAAAGGTGAGCGAGGATGTGTAGGCAAAGTCCAGCAGCGGCAAGAAGCTGGCTTTAGTGAAACCTGAGGAGGAAAAGTACAAATGAACACCACAGGTTTTCAACAAGGACTTTAACTTATTAGCTGTAATTTACACAGAGGGTGATAGAAACGGCTCTAAGAGAGAAGTTATTATGGTTGATTCTTCATTTGAGGAAAACTTTTAGAGAAGATAGTGTAAAGGGGGCTGACCGGAAAGGTCGACCACAGCCTCATGAGTGGAGGCTGCTCCCTTCTCAAAAAAGAGCTGGTTGAAGTATTCGCTGCAGGCTGCCAAGACAGCTTTGTGAGCGCGGTACTCCTCTCCCTCGATCAGCAGCGTGATGTCACAAAATTGGTTGTTGAGACGCTGCTGGTTTAGTTTCTCCAACATTGTCTGACTGTGTTTTGGCAGGAACTGGTTCACCTCACCTTTACTGTCCACCTACACAGACAAAGAGCACAATGCATGTGTCACAGAATATTGTTTAGGGCAGTGTTATGGGTCATTGTAGATTGGGGTTTAAAAGATGAAAATTATATGGAAAAATTCAGAAACTAACAAAACTGGAGATGAACAGCTGAACTCCCACCAACTTACAAATACAAGTTCATGCTTCGATGCAAGCTTAGATCTTAGTCCATCGGCAAAGAATGAGCTATCCTCTTCCTCCTCTTCATCTTCCTCCTCTTCGTTGATGTTAGCACCAGCTCTTCGTCTCGCTGGTCGGCCCAACTGTCGCCCAGGACCGTCTTCGCTGCGCCTGCTCTGACACATTGCACACTCTCGGATGTGGTCCTTCACATGCTTCAGGATACCTACAGGAGATCCACACAGTAAAACAAAAATGACTTCAAATGAAAATTATATAATGTAGGTTAACTGTATTTTTGACTTTTTGATTGTTTGTTCTATCTGGCTTAACATTTCCTCTCATATTAGTGTGTGTAATTATATATTTTTAGTACATTTTGGCCATTTTTAGCAAAGAAAATGACAAAATACGAAACGATATCTTTAAATATCGCTAAAGGCAATACCAAAAGCAACCACTAGACGGAGACAAATAACCATAACTACAGCTTTGACAGATGGGGCGCACTAATATTTGTTACAGGCTTGCGTTTCCGCCATTGGGTAAGCTCTATAAAATCCTGAATGTTGTAATGGATAAAATAGGCTGACTGTGGTACCTCTCCACCAGTACTTCTGAGAAATGGTCTCCCAGGTGAGTTGCTGGTTGAGGTGCTCCCCGGGTTCAGTGATGTGCGCCTGGTTGATAAGTTCCTTCCTTCGAACGTCTTGCAGCACCACTTCCAGCTCATTGAAGTCATTCTGGCCCTTAAGCCTACGCTGATAATACAACGTTCCGTTTCGTACTACGTAGCAAATAGCAGCTTTGCGTATTTTTCTCTTGGTGTTCCCAGGCGTCCCCGGCGCATATGGCTCCTTTTCATCGGTCAGATAGCGTATGATAGCTAAGTAGCTTTCCTCGCACGACATGTCTCAGCTTACCCGCGTTTTTCAGACTACTTTTGAGATTTCCCACGAAGAGGAGAGCCCTCTCCGGATTTGTAAACTTGAGTTGTAAATTTTCCGCGTGATTTAAAGGTTAAACGAGCTAATACAGAAATACGATATCAACATTTTTAATTGTTTTTTTCTAGGGTGGAACTGGAGTTCGTTGTCGTCAGGGTAGACTTGCCCGAACAGACAAAATGGCTGCTGCACAACCGGATGTTGCGTAGGTGAGGGCGGAAGCGCTTCCTACAGGAATAAACACAAGGTGGCGCAACAAGCAAAGTTATAACTATAGTAAACCGGACAAAATTTATTTCACCTTTTGAGAGGAATTACAAAATAAAATGATATTCTGCTACAAAACATAGATGTAATTAGGTTATATTTCCCCCTCAATCCAAAGCAGAAGAAGGTTACTCAATAAGCAATATTTATCCCTGTAAAGAGTTGCATCTTAAAGCCAAATAGACTTGAATAAATGTATATTGGCTGGCTTGAACAGCTCATTTTTAATTTTTTTTAAGTTGCATCACTAATTACCTGAACTGGGCAGACATTTGTAAGTACTTCTGAATCAAGAAGAGGACATAGTACTTGAATAAATGTAATGTTTCCACTGTTACCCCTTTTCGCACACATTATAAGGGGCACCACAAGGTGTTTAATGTGGATTTGAAAGAATTATTCCTTTCAGCACCCCACTGCAGTGGCACTTTTTTCAATGAATCTTACTGACCCTCAAGACACATGCAGCACAAAATTTGTTATTCATCCATGTGTTACATACCAACGCTGACATCAAACACCAGTCAGTTATGTGTCTCCCCACTGCATTCCAGGGTTTTTCACAGTGTGCAGGGCCATTTGACATTTGTTTGTGATTGCTGGGCCTTTGGTAAAGCATGTGTACTTTTACTGTTGCCTGGTAATTGAGTGTGCCTCATTCAATCACAAATAATCACTTCAGTGCTTTTTTAGCCAGTTCAGTATCTGCTTTTGTGTGTAGTGACAGCAGATTCTGTCTTTCTATCGACTCTGTTCAACCATAGCAACATTTTAGTCAGAGTTTCCAACCTTACTTTAACCAAATGCTGGGAATCTTTACTACTTGATGATTTCAACTTGTATTGGTTTTGTTTTTTGTCATGCTTGCCTTGTTTAACTTCCCCCATAGTGCTGATTGGCTGTGTTGGGTTTTCTCTCCTTAGACCCAGAGATTTAATATGTTTATTCACAGTTGCTGCTGGCAGACACCTCAACACGTGTCAACGAGTGTTTATGTGAACGCTGGGAACAAGTTTATTTGCATCCTGTCAGTCCACTCATGCGTCAGAGGACATTGGTTTTGCACCAACTACTCATTCATTTGGCTTTAATAGCACATTACCTGCTAGTGAATTAAAGTGCAATAGCATTAACATTCAAATGTCTTTCCAACAGAGCAGCGTCTGTGTATATCCTCTGTCATCAGCTGCTGTCATAAAGCTGCTCTGGACAATGACCACTTCCTCATGGCACGCTTGGGTCCCATTGTTTTTCCTTTTATTTTTTCTGAAGGTATTGTGTGTTCCATTGAACACAAGCAGATGACTCATGACAGGAAGGCAGATTGTGTCTCCGAAAGTCTACACACACTAGGTATAGAACGGTTTTGAGTCAGGGGAAAGTTATGTCTGTATCAGAAGACATGAGAAAAAGACTTTTGGTTTGACCACAGATAAACATTCAAAGGTGCCATATGTAAAATTCTGGAGAATACAGTTGAACCAAATGGAACACAGAATATGTTTGCTATATTGTACGTCAAATTAATACCGTTTGCATTTGTCCAACTAAAAAATTACACATTTAAACTTCATAGAACCCATCTGAAGCTCTCTAAAATTTGCCTGACTGAATAAACTGAACATTAATGTTCACTTTTTATTGAGACTTCATTACAAATGAATATACAAAACAGTACAACAATTCACAATTTTTTACAAGTTAAAAATGTCCCTGGGTAAGGTGCGTAAGTCCAGTGTTTTTCTCCTTTTCAGTTTTGTGTAGATTTGTTCTAATACTGTGTTACTTACATTACTGTTCCCTACCCACTCACTGTCATCACACCTATGTAGTCGGTAATTGTACTTTTTTTATTCAGAGCTTGCAAATTTGTAAAAGACTCAACTCAACAATTCAGTATGTTAACATAATGACCTTTTAGTTGCAGAGTAAAGATGAAACTAGTGATTGATAAACACCACCAACCTGGGGTTTTCCCTCTGATGCACCTGACCCCAATCTGCTCCGTTCTGAAGAGCAGTGGAGCTATATGTGCCTCCACTGGGAATACTCTGAGGTCTCAGGACAAACTGTGGACTGTTTTGTATTCTCACTCAGTGTTTTGTCTGACAGTTTCCCCTTGAAGCTATCTTTGATTTGTATGCATTTTCTATCTATTCCATTCTTTTTTCTTTTTTTTTTTTTCCTTTCCGCATCTACCACCTTATCGCTTTAATAGTATTGTGCTTGCAATCACAAAAGGCATGCTGTATAAACTCCATGGAATTTATGCTGTCCTTTATCTTTGCACTCTGACTTACACTGCAGCAAAAAAATAATTTAAAAGCCCTGTCACGTGCTTACTTTTAATTTCAATGTTTAATGTTAAGGTTCTTGTAATGATGTTACCTTGAAACGATGGAGAGAGAGCAGAGACATTTTACATTCCCTATTACCAGCATTGCTCTACAATGGCTGTCAGAAGTGCTTTGTTGATGAATTTGTTTTTCCATGTACTGTAAAGCAGGACATTATTGATTGTACACACATTTTCCAAGAATAAGAACTTTCTCTACGCTCATTTGGAAGCTAACCTTGTGTTAAATGGCCAAGGTCTGCTAGCTGTTGTGAAGCTTTGGGTTAGTATGAGCATAGACAGTGCACTACTGAGCTAATAGGGACTGAGTCATGCATTTTCCCTGAGAACCATGGGTGCCCAAGTCATTTTTATGTAGTTTTTCATCTTTTGACAGATTATTACAATGTATCCCAATCAGTTGAATGCATAAATGATGAACCATAGTCTTTGTATTTTGATTTAAAATATAATATTCTGAGTTTTCTGTATAAGTGATATCTATATTGCTGCTGCAAGACTATTCCTGAAGACCAGGTAGTGAATATTTTGGTCTGACCCCTGTTAATGGTGATCAGATTTGAGTCTAGATTTGTACAGTGCAGTCTGTTCTGTGGTCCTAATGGCTCTGGAGCATGAAGAGAGGTCTAACCCACCCAGACTCCCGGAAGAGATAACGGTGACTGTCGTGGACTAAGGACAAACACCGCTGTGAAAGTGTACCTGGGAAACTGTCTTATCGCTCACTGCCCTGCTCTTGCTGTGCCCAAGGCCAGATGAAGTGATGCTCGGTGAGTCTGCCCTGCCCTGGAGTATTTTTCCATTACATTCTGCCTGTAAGTATCCCATAGGCTGCGCAGATCTGGCCCACTACTAAACGAATGTGGTGAATGTAAGTTGCATCATATCTAAGTAAACAGTAGCCAGTCAGAAGCATTAGCAAAGGATTCTGGGCTGGGAACAGAGCAGCATTATGATGTAAGCGCTCACAATAATACTACTGCCACTTATCCTTCAGTGCTTTGTTGTCTGGCTGACATTTTTTTCTGTATTCACATCACAGACTGGCAGCACTGGAGCCACAGAGCAGTGCAATAACTATAGTTGAAAGACTATTCACTGTGGCAAAACCCTGGTGCATTGTCAAGGAACGTATGTAAGTATTCCAACTGTTTTGTGTTTATATAAAGAAGAATAACAAAGCATGGCAATTGGGCCAGTTGGAGCACTATAAAAGTTGTTTGTCCTTGCTCTGTGACCTCATACAGCTATAGACACTTACACAACTGACTAAATCAAAGAGATACATCCACACTACTACGTCAAAAAGCAGCAGTATTTCTCCTTTTGTTTATATGAGGTGCAGGGTTAAAGACAGTAGAATACACTCTAGATGTGCTCTGTAAGTTTAACAGTCATTATATTGAGTTTGGATGATTTACGTTTGAACTCAATGTATGTTTTGTGGCTTAAGTTATGTAAATGCTAAATTATTTTGGCAAATTCCAGTTTGAGAGTCTTTGATGGGGAAGCACAGGGTCCTAAATCCATCCATCCATAATTCTCAGACTGTGTTATTTGGCATTTTGTACAAGTCCCACATAACACAGCCTCCAGTGACATGACATTTTTATTATATTGACTCTTACCCCAAATTTCTGGAGCCTGTGAGGACCTACGGCGGCACCACAAGGACATGACATGAGCAAACCTGAAGGGAACAGGTCAAATAATGAGTTCACGTTTTCTTCAGTGCTCAGTTTGTTCTCTCAGGACAGTTGTATATATGCGTTCTTATATTAAGGTTTAACTATTTAGTTTAACAAGCTTGGAGGCTTGGAAGTTAGCCTCCATGAATGTTGACATTCATTGACCTAAAAATGTAATTAAAAAAAAGGATACAATATTAATTTTGGTCTCTTTATTTAAAAACTCTCACTGTTCTAAAGATGCTATAGTAAGAATTTGAAAACAATTCCTATTAAACTTTCCTTTTGTCACTTTCTACTGACATTTTGATTTTATTTATGTAGCTTGTGTTTTTCGAACAATGAAGTGAAAGTGGCATCTCAAAAATCACATCATCACATGGGGACCAACTGACCATATGTGTGAGTAAAGAACAAAGTGTGTGGCTCTATTTATTTGAGCATTTACACTGCACAAGCTAAAGGCTACTAGCTATTAATTAGTCTTTATATGTACAGTATAAGACTGTGTTAAGCTGGATGTGTATAGAACACCAAGAACACCACATGGAGAACCCAGAGTTAAACATGGACGGTTTTAGGACCTGTGCCTAAAGAGATGAACATACTTATTGCTATAGCAGCCAAACCTATATTATAGTAAACTGCACATCACCATTTTAGACATTAAAAATTAGATAGTTTTTAAAGTAGGGTTTGCTATACTAAGCATTCTTGCACCATCTGCTAAAGATAAACACATTAGCCACTATACTTGAAGTGCATCATCACAATAGTCAGTTAACTAGACTCCCTTTAGTGTGTTTCCTTAATGCTTTATGAACTTTCCTTCTAATATTCTGATTCCTAGCAATTACTTTGTGACTGTTCGCTCACGTACCTGATTCTGAATAGACTTCTGGCTCTATAAACTCCAAATGGCTCCCAATCAAATGGGTGAGTCTGACGCATAAATAGTTGGATTGGAGGGAAGTTGAAGCACATAGCAGGCTCAGACAAATCAAGTTTCAAACTAATGCACTATGAGAGATAAAACAAGAGGAAGATTTGAGAAGTACTGGCTTTCAAACCCAGAGTATAATGATGTTTTCCAGCCCATTTCCTCTGGGCTGTGTATTAATGGATCGAATTAGAGCACTGTACAAGTGAACACAAGACTGGTCTCTCAGATAGCTTGTAGTAGAGCAGAAACGTCTTGTTAATATTTGAGCTAATTTGTTGATTTGATCTGGAGTGTATGTGAAAGGTTGTCACGTAGACGGTGAAACTCTAGCAGTGGATCTTGGTCCCAGCTGGGTGCCGCACAAATCAGACCCGAACATGTGCCTGGGCAGTGTGAGAAGAGCTTGTTTTGTGTAACTCTGCACCGTTAGTCCAACCGGCAGACTAACACGCTGACAGGCCTCACAACATCTTTTACACTCACAGTCCTGACCCTTCACCTGCTGGGAGTCAGTCTGACACCTTCAAAAACAAAGACCCGGTTCTGCGGGCCCGTTTGTTTAGCTGTTCGCCGAAAAGCAGCTCATCGCGGCTAATGAGTAAAACCAGACACGAGAAGTGTAGCGGTGTAACATTTCCTCTTAAAGACCGGGAAGGACTGGAAACTCCTTCAATTCAAGCCCCCATTCAACTCTCCATCACAGGCTGTAAAGCGGATAATTTATTCCACCAACTACTCGCCAGCAAAGAGCCCGAGAGCGATAATGATGCTTTTGTCTGGTGCGAGTGGAGAAAGTGAGAACACCAAAGAGAACAGCGGGTGCCAGCGGGACGAACCTTAACACCTCTTGTTCCCACAATACTCTGGCTGCTTCCCAAAACGCTAACCTCTCAAAGCCAGAGGGGGAAAAAGTGAGCAAATACGCTGTTGTTCTCAACTTAAAATTTCTATTATTTGACACCGTAAATTGTGCGAGCACAGCACGAGCGCGGGTTGACTGTGTAAACACCGGTGCAAGGCTCCCACCTGAGTCTTTCCCAAGAGCTTACAACGTGGAGCACTTAACACTCAGGAAGCAGAGAATTCCCACCAGATCATAGCTCCTGTTTATCCCCGCTCACTGACAACATGTTTCTGTTAGCGATGATTGTTAAGCCGAAAAAAATTGTGGGTTGTGGGAAAAGTTAGCGAAGTCTATGGGGAAAATAGTTTCTGAGCCACATGGGATTTTTTTCACTGCAACCATAGCCTAAAGGCTACAGGGTTACTGAAGTACATGTGCACATGGAGGGCCCTACGGAGCCTGGGAGGGTACATGCTCAGGGTGAAAAAATTGCAAGACCTTGGAAAGTATTGCGAGATCTTACAATACGTTTGGGTTTTATTTACTATCTATTGTCGTTGACCACAAATGATTTTACAGGAGCAGTCAGAGGAAGATCTGCTGCAGTTCCTCGAGTCACCACAGGTCCCTAAAGATGACATTATGCATATGCAAAGGGACAATATTTATCTATTTAGTAAAATGACTAAATGTCATAATAACATAACCCATGTTTGTGACTAGGTAACGTATACTTTGGCGCTTGCCATAGCTAACTAGTGCTAACGTGTAATAATGTTGTTCTCTGCTTAATCTCGCATTTAAAAATGACTTATACAGTGTGACAAAATTAGATTTTTCTCATTCATGACAATGTTAGTTGTTAGACAATGTTAGAATTTTTACAACCAACCACGGGAAGTGTTAGGTAGTTATAACTGAATAATGGAGTTGGCCGGGTAATTAACTGCAGATGGAGTAAAGATGGGGCTGACAGTGACATTCATGCACAAACATGTAGATAGATTAGATAGATTTTTACTTTATTTGTGTGAGTAAATTAAAGACTGTTGAAGATCCCACTGCTTTAGATAAAAGCGTCTGCTAAATGACCTAAAACACACCATGTTTTGTGAAAACTTATTTTTTTAGCTGTACTTTTTGGTATTGTCTATATTTATCAATTATTTCATTTGTTAACATTTTGTGCATTTGCGGTTTACAAAGCCTCTAAATGTGATCGGAATCCTCAAAAGCTTGGCAAAATATAATTAAGTCTTACTGAAGTGTGTCACCTACTCTTTCTGACCAAAGAGCCATTGGTCACTGGTCCAATTAAACCAATTAAATAGCCAAAAGAACATGTAATCCACCTATAATGCTACGTAATGCTCATTCTCGGCCCTCATGCTCTCTAGTCAAGCAGATAATTTTGGCTGTTTTCACTTGAATTGCTTTTTACAAAAGAAATGGTCCCAGTGGAAATTCCTGACAGTGAAGTGCATGGATTATCCAGTAATGAGGACACCGTCTCCCAAACGGCATGGAGCTGCTGAAGTTTGTCCAAGTTCCCTCACAATATGAATGTACTTCAGTGGAGCGCATAGGCTTTATAAAAGACTCATAGCAAATAAAATCCATACTGTCACATATACCTCTAATCATATTGTTAAATTAATATACAAATCTGACTGCCAGACTCTGACTCCTGTGGGACATTTGTTAATACGCCAAAAGCTCTCACAAAAACACAAACAGACGGAGGCAGCAGTCGACCAAACACTCTGTGCTCCTGGGAAATAGAAGTACTGTTTTTAAGGGTTTGTTGTTTAGTCTACAATGTATGTGTGTTAAACAGAATAAACCGTGGTGGAACAAGTAATGAATCTTTGCATTCAAGTAAAAGTTCTGTTACATGGCCAAAATAATACTCACAAGTAAACGTATAAGTAACAGAGCACTAGTTTTACTAGAGTAATTTGTACTCTGATTCATTTTACGCCATTACTTGTATAAAGCACACTATGTAACTTATAACACTGTAAACAAAATAAAAGACTAAAATAGAAAATGCAGCAGTAAAATTCACGTGGACTTCATTTTTCAAATAAATCCAATAAATATCCTGCTGTGATGTATATTTGTGTTGATGTAATGTGTTGGATTATGTTCTAACAGATGGGAACCTGCAGCTCACAAAGACTAGGCACAAGGGGTTAGTCTTATTGTTTTATATCTAGAACCAGTCCATATAAATTTAGGATTATTATTTTAATGATTTTCAGACCCCATATTTTTAAAAAAAGGCCCATAATTTTAATGAATTACTAATACTCTCTGTAGATGAAAGGCTCTGGCCATAGAAGAGATTTAACTCAGAGAGAGAATGCTATTTTATCAAGTAATAAAAGAAGGACAGAACACACATCACTCAATACAAGAAATACAAACTGGGACTAACGGACACAGACACCTGTTCACGATGCACCAAGGGAGTCACAGACACTTATCTACACTTTGGGAATGTTCACCAGTTCAAGGTTTCTGGAACAGTCACACAAAAACTCCCAGACATCCTGAGCTGCACAATCCCCTCCTCCTCATCCCTCTGTTTACTCGTATGACCACAACTGCTACCATACCACCCAGATATAAGAACAGTCTGTTAACATCTCTAACTATCTTGAAAATAATTCTACAAAATCTCAAATTACAATAAACATTAACCACTGGTCCAATTCCCTCATACAACACAAAATAATCACACAAACGGCTGCTTCTTATGATGATGACATACCACCCTTCATGGAAACCTGGACATCATTCATAAAACATTTTAATATTGTATTCAATCATTCGCCAAAATCACCAACATAACACCATTACACAATAACATACTATTGACACGGTAACTGAAATTAATTAATTAATTATTTGATTGTGCACATTCCCATATCTCCATAAACATACACACGCACATATTATTCATCCTTATCCTAATTATTTGTAATCATACATATTATTATTATTCCTGCTATTATTTTTTATTATTATAATATTTAAAATAAAACTTTAAATTTAACTTTATAAAAGTTACTATAATTTTTTTCATTGTTGCTACCATCATTACTGATATCATGGTATTTAACATTTGGCATAATGTCCTGATGATTATGATGATGATGATGATAATAAACAAATAAACATTTACTCAAATAAATAATAGAATAAACACACACCTACACAACTCCCTACACACACACACACACACACACACACACACACACACACACACACACACACACACACACACACAGAAATAAATAAATAAAGTTTAGTTTAGGGCTAGCAAGGGGTGGGTCAGTTGTTAGAGGGGCACTTTTTGCTGCAGACCCATACACAATATAAATGTGCAATATCATCATTATGACCACTAAAATCAACATTATACAATAAAACATATACCAATATTATATAATATACCAACATACAGTATATGTTTGTTAGCAATGATATGACTGTCTACTCAATTAGCATCTTGTTTTTATTTTACTTTCATTGTACTAACTGCTACTTTTGAAATGCACGCACACACGAACACACACAGACGAACACACACACACACACATACACACACAAATAAAACACAAACATTTCCAAGACAATACAATCCATGAATTCAATCTTTAGGTTACAATTATGTTTCTTCCTTAGGCTCTCCTGAGTAGCGCCTGCAAGTTAGCCATAGCACTTAGGTATAATCTGGCAAACAGCACTTTAACATGTATATAGACATTAGCTATGGCACTATTATAAACATATGCGCATTGTGATAAAATGAAGGGGGGGGAGTCCTTTTGTTAATAGCTGCATTACCTTGGCTAACATTACCTATTAAATAAATAAATCAATCAATCAATCATATTTCCAGACCATTCTATTTTTTTTCACACTTAAAGATACGACTGATGGTTAATTTAATAAAAAAAAGAAAACATTGGGTTCTGGGCTAACAACCTGAAAAAAGCTGTCATAAAATCTATTTATTAATTTATTAGTAACAATCCCGTGCTTACATGCTATAAAATTGGCTTTAGCATTTCATTGATAGGTAGCAGAAAAGGGCTAAACGTAAAAGTAAAAAACTGAATGATAACATGCCATGAGATCTGAGGGTCTTGTGTTGAGTGCACCCCTCTTTGTTAGACACAAGACCAGGCAGCTGTTTTTGTCCTTGAGTAAAGCCGCTGGAGGCTCCCTAAAATAAACTGGCTCTGTGTGTAGCCTCAAGGTTGTGTGTGTGTGTGTGTGTGTGTGTGTGTGTGTGTGTGTGTGTGTGTGTGTGTGTTTGTGCGCGTGTGTGTGTGTGCGCGCCTGTGTGTGTGTGTGTTTGTGTGTGTGTGTGCGTGTGTGTGTGTGTGTGTGTATGCGTGTGTGTGTGTGTGTGTGTGTGTGTGTGTATGCGTGTGTGTGTGTGTGCGCGCCTGTGTGTGTGTGTGCGTGTGTGTGCGCGCCCATGTGTGTGTGTGTGTGTGTGTGTGTGTGTGTGTGTGTGTGTGTGTGTGTGTGTGTGTGTGTGTGTGTGTGTGTGTGTGTGTGTGTGTGTGTGTGTGTGTGTGTGTGTGTGTGTGCGTGCGTGCGTGCTTGCGTGCGTGTGTGTGTGTGTGTGTGTGTGTGTGTGTGCGTGCGTGTGTGTGTGTGTGTGCGCGCCTGTGTGTGTGTGGGTGGGAAAGGGTCACTCAGTCTATGTCCTCACGCAAGACAGTCCTCAAAGTCAAAATATACATTAGAATTGAGTCAGAGAGAAGCCATTAAAGGAAGCATTTCCTTGAAACTGTTGATGCTGGGAATGAATGTCTCCAGTTACATTCAGGAGACATAAGATAAGAGAGAGATAAAGACCATCTACCAAGCATTGTAGAAAACAAAAACACGTCCTTCACAGTCACAGCAGCAGTGGAGCTACAGCATGTTTACATCTCCTGACACATTTAGCAGCATTATTATAATATAACATTCATTTTGGGATGAATTCATCCCAATATTTTAGTGTTTATATTTTGATGCAAAAGAATTGAATTTAATAAATTTAACTAGGTTTACATCTTGGTGCAATAGAGTTAAGTTATCCACTTAAAAAATGACACCTTGTTGGTGTAACCAGACTGGTCAGCCAGTAAACACAGTGTTTTTTAAGTGCGGAAGTACAAAATCTGTGACTATGGGCTAGTGTTTGAATGAATGCACACCAAGATGGCAAATTGACGTTTAGACTAAATTACCTATGGAATGACCTTATGTAAAAAAGGTGAACCGCAATAATTAAACAAAATACTCCACAAAGAATCAATTCATTTTCAGCACATTTGTTTACGCTTTTAGGAGCAATCGGCATCTAATTACTCCTCTTCTGACCCAGTCACACTGGGCAGGGAAGGAGTAAGCAGTCACTTAACTGAAGCTGAATCAGACCAAACAAAAACACGCTTCAACGGCTGTAATGATGCAAGGGCAGTTTGAGTGTAAACATGTTTATTTCACTTTTAAAGTTGCCACTGAGTTTTACTGGATTTCTTTTTCACTGCTGGTGCCTACCCCTGAGACACAAAGCTAAATTCCTGTGGCACTATTACGTCATTCCAGACTACCACTTTAGTACACAAGAGAAAGTATAGTACACCAGTTCAGTTCTGTCAGATTGATTACAAGATGATTATATCTTTTAAGGAAGTGGACCTCATCCAACAGGTGTCAGACTTAGTGACTGGTTAGCCCAAGTAAAACAATGTCCATTTGTGTTAGCATTAACAACAAAGTAATGCAGCCTGGGGTTTGTAAGCAAATTTTCCTGGAGCTGAGCAGGGTTTTTGTCTTTTGAAACAAGCTGTGTTGATTCTATTCATCACTGCACACACATCTGTGAACAGTAATGATCTTAGCGGCAGATGGTGCAGCCTGTGATGAAGAGGAGTTTATTGAGGGATGGGAAAATATTGCATAGAAGTACAGGATACATCAGGACTATTAAAATAAAAGTGGGTGGCATAGAGGCAAGGTTGTTAGCAGGAACTGTCTGTGTGAAGGTTGCACGTTCGTTCTCGTTTTGCAAAACCTTTCCCATACATGGTCCTGTGTCTTCTACCCATGGATCTACTATAAGGACTTTTTCGCCAATTCCACTAGTGGACAATTTTGGTATTGCAGCATTAACAATCCTATGCAGCCCTAAAAGGATTTGCCCAAAAGACCACAGTGTAAAATAGACGCCTGGTGTTTGGCTAACAGCGCACATCAAATATGTGGCTTATTGTACTGTTTGTTACTTTTTAGATATCTTGTACTTTATACACTCACCTAAAGGATAATTAGTAACACTATACTAATACTGTGTTTGAGCCCCTTTCTCCTTCAGAACTGTCTTAATTCTACGTGGCATTGATTCAACAAGGTACTGAAAGCATTCTTTAGAAATGTTGGCCCATATTGAGAGGATAGCATCTTGCAGTTGATGGAGATTTGTGGGATGAACATCCAGGGCACAAAGCTCCCGTTCCACCACATCCCAAAGATTCTCTTTTGGGTTGAGATCTGGTGACTGTGGGGGCCATTTTAGTTCAGTGAACTCATTGTCATGTTCAAGAAACCAATTTGAAATGATTTGAGCTTTGTGACATGGTGCATTATCCTGCTGGAAGTAGCCATCAGAGGATGGGTACATGGTGGTCATAAAGGGATGGACATGGTCAGAAACAATGCACAGGTAGGCCGTGGCATTAAAACAATGCCCAATTGGCACTAAGGGGCCTAAAGTGTGCCAAGAAAACATCCCCCACACCATAACACCACCAGCCTGCACAGTGGTAACAAGCATGATGGATCATGTTCTCATTCTGTTTACGCCAAATTCTGACTCTACCATCTGAATGTCTCAACAGAAATCAAGACTCATCAGAACAATCAACATTTTCTAGTCTTCAACTGTCCAATTTTGGTGAGCTCGTGCAAATTATACCCTCTTTTTCCTATTTGTGGAGATGAGTGGTACCCGGTGGGGTCTTCTGCTGTTGTAGCCCCTCTGCCTCAAGGTTGTGCGTGTTGTGGCTTCACAAATGCTTTGCTGTATACCTCGGTTGTAACGAGTGGTTATTTCAATGAAAGTTGCGCTTCTATGAGCTTGAATCAGTCGGCCCATTCTCCTCTGACCTCTAGCATCAACAAGGCATTTTCGCCCACAGGACTGCAGCATACTGGATGTTTTTCCCTTTTCACACCATTCTTTGTAAACCCTAGAAATGGTTGTGCGTGAAAATCCCAGTAACTGAGCAGATTGTGAAATACTCAGACCGGCCCGTCTGGCCCCAACAACCATACCACGCTCAAAAGTGCTTAAATCACTGTATTTTGACATTCAGTTTGGAGTTCAGGAGATTGTCTGGACCAGGACCACACCCCTAAATGTACTGAAGACACTGCCATGTGATTGGTTTATTAGATTCTTGCATTAATAAGAAATTGAAGAGGTGTTTCTAATAATCCTTTAGGTGAGTGTATATACTGTTAGAAATTCTCAAATCTGTCCCGGCTTTGAGCCCATTGACCATAACCAATCATGCAGGACATAACAAAACACAAGACTGAATGTGTGATGTCAGTGGTGCACTTATAACCTTTCCAGATGTTATACATGACAATCTGGGCGAGATCCAAAGAAAAGTTTGCAAAAGGAAGGTACTTGAGATAAATAACTGCCATTGGGTGAACCACCTGCTAGTAATATTATCCAATCAGAACAATGTTGTTTACATTAGTAACAGTGAAACGAAAACCTAAAAACACGGTTGTAAGTGCCACACCATTGGTGCAAATTTGCAGAGGGTCTTGAGAAATTGCATTGTCCAGAGAAGCACCAAAGGGATCCTAGTGGGTCTGTTAAATCTGCTCAATAGGCAACATAACACAAAAATAAACCCAGGAGCTAAAACATTAAAAATAAACAATCAAGGTAAAAAAAACAGGTCTAATTTTACATCTATAATTCTACCATTTTCCTAGTTAAATAAAAAGCTATTAGAAATACTGCACACCGAAGCAAACCCAAATGATTCAGTTTGAAATTATTCCTAATGGCAAACTGTGATGACGCTTTCATTGGTCTACATCTTCTTTTCAACAAGGAAGTAACAGCTGTTGATAACAGAAAGTGCCCAGCACCGTTTGTGTCTGCTTACCATGGGAAACAGAGCAACAAAGAGAAACATTGATGGAGAAAAAGGAAGCAAAGTGAAACGCAGTAAAATTACAATTACAATTTAACTACGCAATGTTTTACAAGGCTGAGATTTTTCTGGGATCACAATGGCCTGACACTGAACTCAGAGCTAAAGGTTTATGGTAAGCTCTAAACTACAGTTTGGTGTAATGTAGTATTTTTAGTAGTGTATTTAAAAAAAGCTAAATTAGAGTAGGAATTGTTGCTATGTTTTTGTTGGTGGGACACGTGAAGATTTCAGCTGATGCAACTTTAAGTGGAATATACTACTGCTAAGGACAAGTTAAGAATATAGATTTCTTTATTATATGTGATATATTGAGTCTAAATTCAGTTCATACCTCATTCTGCCGCAGCTTTTCATCACAAACTAAATCTATCTTTTCTGATGTTGCTATAAATGCACACTTAGCTCTTAATTACATGGAGGCTAACAACAGATTCCAAAAGTGATTGCTGGGGAAGACTTTAATAGCCCTGTGGTTCCCTCTTTACGCTTTAATTACAGCTGGTCCAAGCATTGTTTTGAAAGGAAAGGTTCTCATTCAGCCATAATGAAAACGTGTCGAGAGGATGGAGAGGAAGACTTTTCCCCCGGCTCAGTAAAGACGTCTGCACCACAGGGAGGGTGGGTCACTCAGGGTTGGTTTGGCCGGTCCAGGCGTGTGGCTCGGCGCCGTCCACTAGCCCCGGGGACAGCTGTGTCACACTGCAGAGTTTGGCCCATTTCCCTTGAGACAGCAGCTGCCATAAACAGACGGCTCTGAAAGCTACTGGCCTGGGTCCCCAGCTCTTTTCAAGACAGTGCCATGAGATGCTGACCTTCACCCAGCTCACTCCAGAAGGTCCCAATAGAGTTAAACGGCATGGGGCATGGTCAAGAAAAAAGAAACCTATTCCGTGCCAAGTGGAATGAGTGAGCACAGTGGCAGAAGTACAGTCAGTTTTTCCGTAAGGACTAGCTATGAATGAACCTGTTTGAGCCAATAGAAAAGGCCAGTTTGTCAGTGGAAAGTTCATTGCACTCTCTAGAAAATGTTTAGGTTTGTTTATTGAATAGGGTTTGGAAAATGGAGGAAACTTTACCTTGCTCTCACTTACATCATTAGATGCTTCAGAATTTTTATTTCTTCTAGGTATATCTTGATACCACTGTACGTAAATTGAATACGTCCACATTGAAGGAATAGGTGCAAATTTGTGCAAGTGTAATATTTTAAAGCAGACATTAGTGCAATCATTTTGATGAGATACATTTTATCAGTAATCTTACAATAATAAATACAAAAATATTTTCTTTAATTTTCTATTCGCAGAGTTATTTTTCATTAGAATAATAACAATTGGTGGCTGCCGCCAGCTGTTCGACACTGCTCTATACAGGGCTGGACTTTATACTCGACTTAACTATACTACACTGGGCTAAAGTCATCATGACAGTAGTAACAAAGTTCTGGCTTAATGGAAAGTTACCAAGAACATCTAATTATGTGACATTTGGCTTTTACTTGCAGCAGTTGTACTGAGCTTACATGCAAATGTAGACATGTTTCACCAGCCAGCTAGCAGCCACCTAAAACAAACTTAACTAGACAACAGGAAGCCCTCTACTTGTGTTCCTGTATTCCTGTGACCCAATTGATCTAAACAAAAAAAACTAAATTCTCACGCAAAAGTAGTGTAAAAATACTTGTAATAATGTCTTTCTCACTTATTTCCATTTTATGCATTGACTGATGGTCTTTTAACCTCATGGGAAACAAAACTTGTACTAGTGTCGGTATGAGTCATGTGACCAGAGGGGCTACTACTGGATTAGAGGGGCAGATTTTATTAACCCAGATTTTATTACTTTACTTTTAAAGCTTGCAGAGGAACCACTGTAACACATTTGCTTTTGTTTGGACAGATTTCCATGTAGACACAAAACAGATGAGCCAATATGGTTGCCCCAGATGTCAAGAACATGTGAGCACATAAACTCTCGGCCACAGTGCTTCGTGTTATGGCAATGGAAAGTAGTGGCGAGATTACCGTCAGCCAAGTTAAGCCCAAAGGAGCCGCTGATATGAAATCGTCACGGCTCAGTGCGTTCATGCAGCGTTTTTTGTATGGATTATTCTCGCAGCCCAATAAAGTAATACAATTCTAGAGGTCAAACATTTTCCACTTTCAGCAGCCCAGATATTTTGGTTTTCAACATATAATTAGTATGAGTGGAATAAAAACAATACAGAGGAAAGGTTTTATGCCTTTATTTGACAAAAATGTTCAAGAGAGATAGATTACATTAGGACAGAGTGAAGAACATTCACTGTTATTCAGGTCTCAAGTCTGAGCTACTGAGTCACAGGCCAAGTCAAGTCAAAAATCCAGTTGCTGCACAAATCATTTAATCCTAGTGCATTCTCCAATTCAGTGCCTTCACAGGTCAATATTGCAATGATAACGATATCAAATATGAATTTGGAAGGATTTCTACGGTCAAAAAGAAATATAGGCTATAGGCTATATACTGTGTTTGACTGTCCAATAAAGGCCAATCACTTACTCTGTCCATGTCATGTGACCCCTGTTCACTGCTTAGGACATTGGATTTATGTATAGTAACCAAACTATTTAACCTTTTGTCCCAGAAGAAGTTGTTCAAAAGATTATTTACAGATACATGTCAGTACAATACAGGTATAACACTGTAATATAATAGAGATGCAGAGTGTATATGGATATTAATAAGTTTGTCTCACATACACATTCATACCCCTCCAGAAAACACAGCAGCATGTGTTTTCTTTGGCTGCCTCAGTCAGCTGATCTTAAATACAAGATCCAGACCGTGAACTCGGCATAAGATCTTTGTTTGCTTTGGAAAACCATGTGACCATTTTTGCACCGTTGTTAAATAAATGAAAAAATAAGCTGGCCATTTGTGTGGCACAGGCCAAATCCCCGATGGACATGATATAATACAAGTACACAAATACATGCTAAGTGGAAAGTTACTTAATGAATATTTTAGGTATTCATATAAAAATTCACTCAGAATTGCAGCTTAGAAATTCTCAAATTCACAGTCAAAGTCTGTAATCCTGCACAGAATGTACTTCCACTGTCGATCCCTGAAAAAAAGCACAACACAAAGTCTAGTCATTTCATTATTCATAAATGCTCATTTGTACTGTCTCTTGTTTGGTGTGCCATAAATTCTGATCCATTACGCTCTCATCACATCTTCCAACTAAGCCACAAGAGAACTTTCATGGTTACAAAAAAGTCCTCTTCCAAACTATTGCCTCACTGTATTTCACAAAAAACACAAACCTCAGCACTCCACTGAAAGTGGTCTGGGCTCCTCGGATGAAGTAGCCATAACTGGGGACCACCATCTCAGCCTCCTCTCTGTAATATTGGGGTACATCAGAGGTTTTCCTATAGAGAAAAACATTTTTAGTTCAAACCAATATGATGATAAAATAATATATCCAGCTTTATCTTGCTGTAGTTGTGTGTGAACGTACATGCAGGAATAGGGACAGCGACGTTTGTAATAACAGCAGTAGAACTGCCATTCTCGATCCAGAACAGATTCAAAGTACTTGCTCTGCACGCCAGCTACCAGCCCATTACGAGTGCACGTAGAAGTCCTGTCACAAAAAAGATGGGACATGTAAAATAAGACAAAAAGCTAAAACATACAAACAACACTCACAACTGTGTTATGCTCATTGACAGTGAATAGGCTTTATATTTTAACACACTGATATAGTCTGATTTGCTATGTATTTGCTAAATGCTTTTGCCTGCTAGGGTAATAAAATTGAGTAAAGCTAGTTGACACTGTAATGCTGAATTAAACTCAGCAAACTCCATCCACTCAAACACGCATTTCTGTAACTGTATGTATACTTGCACTTCACATTACACACAATTATTTTTGCTTTTTACTATGTTATAAACTTTAGTTTATACATTTATTTTTCATAATATATATTTATCCATTCCATGAGACTTTCAAGAGTCCAAACCAAATTATTAGTCTACTTAGTTATTGGTAAACGGTAGCATTTTACACACATACATTACTTTTGAATGCTAATGTTGTTTTGGTGACAAAGTAAATGGGTTTAATTGCAATACCACAACGTCTCTAAAAATACCAGGTCCAGACAGTAGGAGCCCCAGTCTGTGTGGACTTTTGTCATGGCAACACAAGCATGGCCTATAGCCATTTGGCCAATGGGCCCAGTTTGCCCGCAGGGTAAAGTCATTTAAACAGACAGTGCTGAGAAAAGGTTAGGTGTGACAGTGTTTGCCTTTGAATCGGTGACTGGGTGCAGCGCAGTTTAAATGGAAATAAATCTGAAGAAAATACAGTAATGTGAAGCAGATACGGCTCACTTAGAGATCTGTGGCCTGGTGTTTACAAAGGGCTGCGAGGCTACAATTCTTCTTCAATAAGCTTTTTTTAAAGGTGACCCAAGGCCTTTAATTAGATCAACCTTTGTTTGGCTCTGACAGACCTATTTCTGTGAGCTCCACCATTTGGAATGCAACTAAATCAAATGATTGTACAGGACCCAGAGAGTGGAGAACACACCATGCAGACTTTTCTCTTTCTCATTCACAGATCCATTCTTCTGTGATTGGCGTGTTGGGAAAATATGATGTGTGATAGCTCCACAGAGCCTGACACATACTGTTTGGTATGGCTGTTGAAATTCACTGGAAGTAGTCGAGCTCCAAGGAAAGGTCAGAAGAAGACACATTTGGCTGTTTTTGGAGTGAACACTGATTGTTCCACAGTCCAGAAGGACCTGGCCTTATTCCTCTGAATGAGAAAACAGCAAATAGACTTCAGGATGGATGAGGGAAAAACAGAAAAGGATACACACTGAGAGTCTGGAATGTTTTAAAAGAGTTGACTTTAACAGAACTGGTTAATTGGCCTTCTTACAAGTTCTATTATGTTGTTGCTCCAAGAGAGTCTTTTGGGTCTTGGACCTGTCTGTGCGATACATGATACTTCCTTTATCATAGTTATCTTTCCCGAAACACAGTGTTCATTGTAGTTTTTAGTTTAGTGTGTACCGCTGAGCTCAGTACAGACAGGCTTGGATTCCTCTTAGCATTAGCACTTTAGCATTCTTATGGATTGGAGGTCTTCCTGAAGACCAAGCTTATTTTAATTAAATGGATTAAATGGAGGCAAAAATAGACAACTGTTCTGTGGTCAGATAAATCAAAATTTGAAATTTTTTGCACAGCATGAACTTTTGCCCAGCGAACACTTTGGCATTTCTGAATGGTACATTATTTTCTATATAATCTAAAACTGCATGCTCTGAAGACACAGAAAGGGCTTTCTACTGACGTTGACAGATTTCTGCAGGACAGGTAACTTTTGTTGAAAATATTAGATTTTTGGGAGTTTGGGAAAGGTACAAACTTGTTAGCAAATGCCGGTTATGCATGAGATTTGAGAGTCGTTCCCTTGAAATGAGCTTTGAAGGTGTGGGGCTGTCGTTGGTTTCTCAGTCGTCAAAAACCTCCACTGTACTGCACTGTACACCTCTAACTTTCCTCTAACTATTGTAAATAAAATATGGTATTATGAGAGTTTTATTTATTGGGCTGTATTTATAATAATCAAATCCTATGACGTGCCTATAAAAACAAAACACTTTTCACATTAGAAAAAAATTACGCTTACAAGAAGGAATACGACACTTCTGTGTTGCAAGCATTTGTTCTGTACTTCCTGCAGTCGACAGGAACCATTTAAGTGACAGAATGTGCTTTTCATGTGGTGGACATATTTGGAACAAATGCAATAAGACAAATCTGGACTTTAGTTGCAGAATTGTTTACTGTTGAATACTGATTACTTCCTGGTGCACAGTACACATGGGACTCAAACTTTTCCATGACTCATCCACTCATCTGGACTCATCCAGCTGGTGTATATAACAACTGTTGCAGTCATGCAGAGTCTACCATTACAAAAAACAGCATGAAAGATTAATGTAATCTAATTTGATAAGACCAATAAGACACTGCACTTTCAGTTTGCATTTGTATCATAAATCAAACATTACCTAATGCTTTTAATGGAGAATGCTGCTGGTGCCTAAATATCATTTTAGCAGATGTTGACATACATTAGTTGTTCATGTCTTACAAGCACCAGGGGTCAACAGCCTCTGATTGAAGACTTACCACTCCATCCCGGCACGGTTGATGTCGTCCCACCAGCAGTCACTGGGGGCCCCCAGACTCTCCGGCGTGGGCTGACACTCGAAACTCCACAGACGGTCCGAGCCATCTTTTTCACTAAAGTAGCTCCTGATGGCCACCAGTACCTCTCCGTGGGGACACTGGAAGTTGAAGCCCTGGCGGTAGGTGTTGATCCACTCCATGTCGTAGTGGTCATTGTCCTGAGCGGCTGCCGGGACCAGCACAGACAGGACCGTTATCAGCACCAGCACGGCAGGATTCATGTTGGAGAGATTGGACGGTCTGCGGAGCTGCCTCACAGCTGCCTCACTTTTAATCTAGCCTCTTGTGGTCCAGATGTTTTATATCCACCACTCATCTGTAATTTGCTGAGCTCCCAGGACATATGCAAAAGTGTAATTTGACATTTGGAGGTAGAGGCTGGGACAGGGCGTTTACCAAATGTCTCTGCAGATATCATTGCACCTTAAATGACAGCACTTTAAAATAATACACTTTATGCAATTATATAAGCTATAAAAATTGTACTATGTAGCGGGATAAATCAACAAGAAAAGGCTATGTGATGCCCATGTTTATGGAGGTACATAGATGTATGATAATATAATTATATAATTATATATATATAATTGCATTGAATTGAATTGCAAAAGCCTGAAGGACAGAGGACTGTTGCTACGTCACTACACTTTCAGCAGCTTTCAACATAATACGTAGAGACTAGAGCAACACAGGATGAAAATGGGAAGCAGTGAGTGCAGGATACTGTGAGAAGGAAATCTTCTGTAACTAATGTTGCTAATATGATTAACCCCAGAGGCTTGCTGACATCTTGCTCTCTTGACATTTGATGCAGAAGACTGGACAAGGCAGAAAAGGCCTTGTCCTGCTGTACATCATCACAGGATTTTTGAGCTCTCTCCCTGGTGAGGGACAATCCTCACTGGCATCAAGAATGAGTGTGTGGCACTGTGCCCTGAAACGTAGCATGCTAAAACCTCAAGCTAAAGTCTGACTCAGCAGCTGTTTAATCAATAGCTGTTATTTTAATGTGTGTATGTGTTGTTAACTCTTAATTACCAATGTCAGTTAAATAATAACTTGGATATCCAAAAATATTTGTGGCTGCAGAGGGCCATCAGTTACACAGTCATTATGAATGAAGCATTTCTGATTGGATGCACTCCACTGAGAGTGAATATGACTAATGTTTAGTAGACACCTGGCACTAATGGAGGAGCACAGAGTTGCTGATCCTTTGCCATCTGTATTTCACACCCACACCGTTTCCACTGGTGTGAAACAGCTGATTGCACTGGGACTGGGAGTATTTATTATTATTTAGTGACGTGTTTGAATCAAGTGTGCAGGTGTTGATGCTTTGTCATGCTCCAACATTTGTATTTGAAAGTGCTGCAGCATTATAAATACCTTTGAATGTCAGATTATGTGCAATGATTTATCGTCCACACCCCACTGGAACAACTACATTTATTTCAAGACATGATATTGGAGAAAAGCGAGAAAAATAGTTAATGCTACAACATGCAGGTTTTTTTTAAATAAAATGATCTGTCACCCCTCTTATTGCGTTGATGGTGATTAATAGCATACTGTTCCCACAGTTCTGTTTGTCAATGGATACATCCCCGACATGTGAGGTTGCTAACTGCCAGGTAGCATTAGAATAAGTGCAGTGCAAAATAAATAAAGTACAGTGAATCGAAACAAGCTCAGGCTTACAAAACTTTAAAAAAAACTAAAGGAAAAAGCCATTTCCTTTCTTTCTCAAAGTTGTACACAGAGCTCACTCAAGATAAGATGTTTTCCAAGTGCCCTGCTGTCAGATTTCTCCTATTTTTGCCTGATTTTACCTTTTCATTTTTTCTATGTATGCGGTTTATGTTGTCTTGTTTTATTTTTTTGTTTTATTTTGATTTAGAAGTGTCAGAGACTTTATTATTTTACCTTTTAATATAATTCATGTTCATTTTGACATTATTATGCTTCTGTGCCTCTTTAGAGACAATCTCTTGCCTAAATATCCGTTAGCATATACTAAACATGCTCCATCATGCAGTGGTTAAATTAATATTTTGAGTAGTATAGATTCAGAGCTTGTTCTAGTTTTAAAATCTATGCACCTTTTGAACAACTTTTGATGCGCTCACCATGGAGATGATGATGTCCACAGTTTTAAATGCATATGCCGTTTTCCTGTTAGATTTTCTGGTTAAATCCAATCTTTAAGTCAAGGACCATCCGCTGCTTTCATTTGTGATGTGTTTATGTTTACAAATGCCAGACATATTGATAATGTCTGAGATCTACAATAACATAGTGGCCCTAATATAAAGTGTGCATAAAATGTTATCTATGGACACATCAGTACAACCTAAGTGGTACTGTGGTTCGACTGCGACCAAAGACATCCGTGTGAGTGTAAGAATCTGATCCCAAGAGAGATCATCCCTGGAGCATCTAAAAATAAACATCAGCACATGTTTGGAAAAATGTGTGTGAGTCACTGTAAGAGGAGTTCCACAAAAGTCCAATGGAGCAGAAGCCGTACGTATTAATAGGCACTGGTCTATTTATAAAAGGTGCTATTTTGAGCTCAGCTGTTGGCACCTGGATGTTGCTGTGTTTCATTCCCAATACTCGGATAGAGTGTGACATCTCGCCTGCAGAACTGAAGAGGATCTCAGTGAAGGCCAGTTGATATAGCTTCATATCAGCTAAGGAGAATCTCGGACGTAACCTGATTTAGCAAAAGGAAACATTAGTGCAGCAGTGCAGTAAATTCACATGGTGGGGAGCTACGATGACACGATCACTCACTCATGCCGTGTTTTCTGGAAGGTAAATACTTGGGAGATTTAGTGCACATCTGCTTTTCATTGCACCGGACACCACTGCACATCCCGTCCTGGTCCTGTGCTCTCTCTGGAGGCCATTTTGGAAAGTCACAGCTGCTTCTTGTCTTTATTCTTAAGTCCAGGCAGTGTTGTGCTAGACTTTTATGTAACACCCAAATCTGATGGCAGACCTGTACACAGACGGTTTTAGATGTGCTTCCTGTGGTTTAGATGTGGACAGTTTTAGATCTGCTTCAGATATCAATTTAATGATGTTTGCATCATTAAATTGATATCTGACAAGATTAACATAGGCAATGCTAAAGCTGCAAAACCAATATTAAGGCAAAATGCTTGTTGACAGTATTATAGACATTACACATACTTGAGTAGCTAAGTCCATGAGTAGAATATTCTATTTTTTCAGTCAGTCAGTCTGTATGAAAGGTAAGTAAGTAATTATTTATTATGAATTTTTTTTGTAATTTCTGGCTCCATGAAGGTCTGCCAAATCCAGCGGCTTTCCAGCTTATCATTGACATTTTGATTGGGTGACATTGCAGTTTGTTGGTCCATGTCTTAGGACATTGTGTTCCAGTATGGGACATTGCAAGCTGCTGAATCAGAACTGCAAGTGCTCACATCATCACAGTAAATCAATCCCTTTATCTCCATATTTATACATATTCTCAGCATGCTCTCAAACTCAACCGCACATTACATTGAGCATTCATTTGTCCTGGTGACTGTTTACTCCAAAGGAATCACCTGAGGTTTAATGGCATCACCTTGTAGCAGATGAGCCCTGCCTCCGCCTGGGTTTAGCATAATGGTCCGAGCTTGTGTGTGGAAGTGACAATAGTCAATGTATTGATGGTCATTGAAGTCACTCATGCTCACATGGCTGTGTAGTGCTCTGTGTTCATGAATTTAGCACTTTTGGTCGACTGTAAAAGAACACAAAACAGTTACGTAACTGGGCACAAGAGAAACAAGTCACTGTATTATGTGGATGTGGATTATAAAGGCTCACAGCAGCAGCAAAGACACTGAAGAAATGCAGTCATACCCAAAGCTGTCTGTGCCACTTTGGGCTCACACTCATTCATTATGTCCAACCAGAATGAGGTTTGAATTTAAATGAGAGGCCATTATATACAGCCAAATGCAAACTATCCCAAATTGCTTGTACAAAGCTGACATCTTATTTTATAGCACAACCTCAGTCATTTATCCTGCTGTGTGCAAAGTATTTTCTAACAGAGACATGACTAAAAAAAAAAAAAACAACACAGGTTTTATAGAAACCACAAAATGCATTAAATGACAACCTCTGTAAGTTCTCAGAGTAACAGGGTAGTGTTTATTTACATGTAAGGCAATGTGTCAAAATCTATCATGAATTAAAATCTGTAATATGTAATCAGCATATTGTGTTTTTCAGTGTGAGCTGGAACATATTACACTTCTACATTTCAGCAAGAGAGATAGGATCTGAGGATGCATTCAGAACATTTAAGCCTGGTATTAATGCTGTCACTTGAGATCCACATGTCAGTGCCAGGTTGTAACATGGCCAGAGAGTCAAAAGTAAGTAACTGTCTGTTTAGCTGATGTATGTCAAGTACACACAGGTATCTCTTAGGGCACATTCCACTGGAGGTAAGTACAGCATGCTTTTAGAAGTGTTTCATTGACAAAAAGGTACAAAGTCTCCCAAATAATTGTTATCACTTTAGTAATCCCTCTGTGGTGGTGGCAACAGTATTGTACGGCTAGTAAAAGGTGGAACTAAACACAGTTTGTTAATTTGACAATAAAGAATCATTTTAGGGAAAAAAAGAAGCAAATGGGAAAAGTTATGGTTGACTTTTAAAAACAAAACAAAAAACTTTGTGGGGTTTTTTTGAAAATAGATTAGCTTCACACAGACGTCTTCTAACTGTCACAGTACTTACAGGTAACTCCAGACTGTCTGTGATCATCCTGGAGCTGATTATTGAACTTTGCCATTCTGGTTATTCTTCGAACCATTTTGATGGTTGTCTTCCGTTTTCTTTTACGTCTCTTTGGTTTTGCTCTCCATTTTTTTTGATCATTGGAGATTATTTTAGCTGAACAGCCTATACATTTTTGCACCTCTTTATAGGTTTTCCCCTCCTCCAATCAACTTTTTAATCAAAGTACACTGTTCTTCTGAACAACGACCCGTTTTCCTCGGGCTTTCAAATGCTTGTTCAACAAGTGCTGGTGGCTTCATCCTTAAATAGGGGCCACCTGATTCACACCTGTTTTTTTTACAAAATTGATGACCTCAGGATTGAATGCCACACCCCTTAAAACACCCCTTTCAACTAATTGCCCAATTGCAAAGCCTTAAGCGCGTGCACATCATGAATGCTGGGTCTTGTTTGTTTTCTGAGGATCTACTGCACCTACTGGTAACTTGTTTGCCATTTAAAATAAATAATAAAATCCAATAAGAAAAAATAATACTAAAAACCTGGATTATTCTGGTTAGTCACATTGTCCTGCTATTATTTTGACAATATCAAATTCATCAGATTAAGTTTGCCTAAAATGAACATGCACACTGCACACTTACACGTGACAAACAAACTTTACGGTTGGCTAATTGTAACCTTTAAAGTTAAGTGCTGATAGACTAGTGAGGCTACATTTCATTTAACATTGTTCTGCTAGCTAAAACAGACACAAAGCACTTACTATGACACGCATAACAATGTCAAGTCTGGAGGCCTCATGATCAGCTTCAAACAGAACAAAGGGAAGGAGGGGCCTTTAATAAAGAAGAGGAAGTGACATTGGAGAAAGGGCGGGACTTTGACAGAAAGTGAGAGAAAAGAATGTGACTCTTTTCTACAGTAATGTTCTCCCAAATTACGCCCAACATGATGAGCCTATACAAAGAATGTTATTAGCGGCCATTTACACAGTAACGCATGTCGGGGAAACACGACACTAATGCTATTGTAAATTTGCATTTTACACAATAGCACACAACAAAATGAATACACTTTCTCAGCTGAATTCCAAAGTTTGCATTTTTGTCAAGTGAGATGGCAGTCCAATCCAGAAAAGAGAATTATTGTGGTTATTGCAGCAGTTTACAAATTATACCCCCAGCCTCGTGCACTCTTTATTTGAGTTAATAGCAAAGAACCAGTATCTGAAAAATTGCTTCAAATAGGATGCCGTTGTACAAAACCATGCCATATTCTAATATGCCATCATCATCATAATATGTGAGTGCAAGTTTAGGGATTTGGAAATATACCAACCTTGCATCGCAATAATCCTATAAGGTTTTGTTGTCTGTGGGGGCAAAAAAATTATATGAACAACTGTTTTATACTTTCCATGTGTTGGGTAATATCTGGGACATTCATATCTGTCATTTAGGAGTGCCTTCATTTTATAAAAAAATCCATTAAACTTAAACTAAAGCTACTAGTTTATATTATAAATGAATATCATGATCCTTCATCTTAAATTCAGTCTCCGGTATCCAAGTACTACCATAATAATTACGTCAAGGTGGTTTGGCCTTTGTTGTTTAATAGTGCTTCACTGATTAAAGGGTGAGCCTAAAGGCCATCATAATAAGGGCTACAAAACAAATCAGTGTGCTTCAGGCGGTAACCTCATTATGACAAATCACTGGTGGCCCGCTCAGATGGAGGATGTGTCCGATTTGGGCTGGGGAGGGAGGCAGGACACTGATAAGCCGTGCTGACAGCTCTGATAAAAGAACAGCACCAATGATGGTACAGAGAACAATCACAACCCAAAGTATTTTAGGCTCATGATGCACCCGTCCTTTTATTGTAAATGTGGATGAGAACTCCTCCACTGACCTTAGGATATGTTTGATATTGAATAAAAACTATATATTTAAAGAACAGATGCATGATCAAAAAGATGACAGTAAATCTTAAATATATATTTTAGCAGAGTATCACCTTCGACAGAGAAGATGAGACCCCAGTGAATGGTGGATTAGTCCCATTGAAATGACACTGTCAAAATGTCAATTTAAATGGTAAAGAGTGTTAAAGGAAAATGCTGTGTGCATAGTGAAACCTGGAATTATTCTGCCTAATAAGCTCTGATTCATTTTTAACTCCTCTCAACAAACTAAAGCGGCCTTAACGGGACAAAATTCAAACTACAGCAGCCTCAGAAGGTCAACACCCAAACTACAACAGCTTCAGAAGGTCAAACCCAAACTACAACATACATCAGTCTGCTAATAGCCCCGACCGCTCCTGTTGACACATTAGCATCTGCTACCTGTCACCTCACTCAATTTTAATCCACCCCTTCCAAAAAATGGCCAAATGAAAGAGGGAAAGCAGGAGCTTTCAAGAAAGGTGGAAGGCACATTATACAGTATGTTCATCAATGTAAAAGACAGACCTGTTTGTCTTGAATGTGGAGCCAACGTGTCTGTAATCAAAGAATTTAACCTATGACGACACTATGAAACCAAAGACCAGTTTAAAGATCTGAGCGAAACACAAAAGGAGCTTTTGTGTTTCGCTCAGATCTTTAAACTGGATCTTTATACCAGAGTACTTTTCATTTGGTTACTCTGGTTTCTTGGCAAACTATGTTCACCAAAGCAATGATGAGTGCTTTCTTTATAACTTTTGACTGTTCATAGTTGAAAGATTGGATTTTCATTGAAGCAAGTGTTATTTTTGACTGGTTGATGGCTTGTGAAAAAAAAAAAACATTTAAAAGGAGTTCAAAAGCTACATATAGGATATAGACATATACATAGACACATACATTTAAAGTTAATAAAAAGTAAGTTATTATTTTATATTATGCTTGCTCTGGATTCAGTGTTTAAACAAAACTATTGTTAAAAATGTATTTTAATAGGAAAATATATAACATTTCATATCTTGAAAGAAGATATGGCCATTGACTTAGTCCCAACTTTTAATTTTGTCCCTCTGTGAATTAGAGTTTGACACCCCTGCTGTGTGTCAACATGGTAGAAGCTAGTTTCAACACCTTCTGTTTCTTTCAAAAACACACTCACTGTTTCAAGAGCTACTTGTATTGGGATGGAACATTTCAAACCTTTTTGTTTTGTCATGCATGGCACCAAAAGATAAAGACACATTATTAAGTGGATTTTTTGATACATTATATTGGTTTAAACTCCCTTTGGCATAACATACTTATTTTTTGGAAAGATAGTTTTACTTAATAGCAGCTAGCTTTATGGCTCACATAGAACATTAAAATGAGCTGTAAAATATATGACCAGAGAAGTGTAAACACAGAGGGATTTAGAGAGGGTCCAGATTTAATCATGTGGATGTTGTCAGGATATTAATACCATGGGACAGCTCCAACTGGTGTTATTAATCAACCATTGTAAATAAGAAAATATGGTAACCTGATTCTAATCATACATCAGCGCTGCTAATGGTAGCTTCTCAATTAATCTGTGTGCCGTCTATTCTGTTTTAGTACAATGGCCATCTTAATGCTTCTAATCACATATCAAGAGAAAAATGTGGAGAATGATACTGGCTCGGCTTATGCTGCAGTGTTTTTACATAACTGTGGGAAATGTAAGCACAAATCTAGCCACAGGAGGTGAAAAGCCAGTGTACTTTTTGTGCCAGTCCCAATCCCGGATAAATAGAGAGGGTTGTCAGGCAACTTAAAACTTTTGCCGAATTCAATATGGGAATCACTAACATGACTAACTCGGTCGGGACCAGGGATAACAACGACTGCCATCGGTGCTGCTGACCTACAGGGCACTGGTGGAACTAGGGCTACTGTTGGTCAGAGAAGGAGAGGATGAAGGTGTGTTCGTAGGCAGAGTGAATAGGAAAGGCAGGAGTTTAGGACTGAAAGTAGGAACTTTGAATGTTGGTACGATGGTGGAAAGGGAGCAAGGCTAGAAGCATTGGAGCAGGGTTTAAAATGTTCTATCATGGTGTGGACAGGAAGAGAAATGGAGTAGGAGTGATCCTGAAGGAGGAGTTTGTGAAGAATGTAATGGAGGTAAAGAGAGTGTCAGATATGTTGATGAGTCTGAAGCTGGAAATTGAAGGTGTGATTATGAACATAGTGCTCTTAAGCATTATGCTATTAAGTACGTTGTGAGCAAGAGGAGAAAGACAGATTCTGGAGCGAGTTTGAAGAAGTGATGCAGAGTGTTTCCAGAGGTGAGAGAGAAGGGATAAGTGCAGATTTTAATTGACATGTTGGAGAAGGGAATAGTGGTGATGAGGAAGAAGAGGCAGGAACACAGGGTGACATATAAGAGTGGTGGCCGAGCACACAGGTGAGACTATATCTTATGTAAACGCTGTAATCTGATGAAAATTAGTGGTAGGAGAGAGTGTTGCTAGACAGCATAGGATGGTGGTGTGGTTAGATAGGAAGAAGTGGGAATGAGGAAAGTAGACAGGAATATAGGGAGATGCAGCGTGAGGTTAGGACAGAGGTGGCAAAGGCCAAACAGAAAGCTAATAAGGACACGTATGCAAGGTTAGATAGTAAGGAAAGTGAGGAGGGAGCCAAGAGAGGAATTGTGGTAATTTATGAGAATCTCTAGAGTGGCAGAGAGGTATGTTAGAGTGGTGCAGGATATGTATGAGGGCAGTAGGACAGTGGTAAGGTATGTGGTAGGTGTGACAGAAAAGTTCACGGTGAAGGTAGGACTGGATCGAGGATCGGCTCTGAGCCCCTTCTTGTTTGCGCTGGTGATGGACAGGCTTACAGATGAGGTCAAACAGGAATCATAATGAATTATGATGTTTGCAAATGACATTGTGATCTGTAGTGAGAGCAGGAAGCAGGTGGAGGAAAGTCTAGAGAGGTGGAAGTTTGATCTGGAGAGAAGAGGAATGAAGGTTAGTCGCAGCAAGACAGAAGGATCCAAGTGGAACAGAGAGGTCACAGGGTCACAAGATATTAAAAAGGTGCAGGAGCTGAGGATGTTGAGGTTGTCTTTGGGAGTGACAAAGATGGATAGAATCAGGAATGAGACCATCAGAGGGACAGCTCATGTGAGATGTTTTGGAGACAAAGTTAGAGAGTCCAGGTAGAGATGGTTTGGACATGTTCAGAGGAGGGAGAATGAATATATCGGTAAAAGGATGCTGAGTTGAGCTGCCAGGCAGGAGGTCGAGAGGAAGAGCAAAGAGGAGGTTTATGAATTTGGTGAAGGAGGACATGAAGGTAGTCAAGCTGAGAGAAGAGGGTGCAGGGGATAGGGCTAGATGGAGGCAGATGATTTGCTGTGGCAACGCCTGAAGGAACAGCCGAAAGAAAAAAGAAGAGGGGAATTGTCAGACACAATCTATTTCTCTAATCCATGACTTTATTCTGGCCTCAGGCTGAGTTCCAGCAGAGTTGAAGCAGATTTAAAATTCAAACCAAATCCCTGTCCAAAGTCAGAACTTATAGTGATGAAAATTGAACATGGGTTTTATTTAAAAGAGACGCACCATCAAAAGGATACACAGCGAAAGCAGCTAGGAAAGCAGAGGTATTTGCATTTCATTTACAGTATGTGAGTGTGCAAGTTCTAACCCGAACTAAGACACTTTAGAGGTGGCCAAAAATAAATAAACAGAAAAAACAGAGCAGAGGTTACTGAGTTAGCATTAGCTTTAGCATTTGCATGTGGAAAAGCTGTAGTCCTCAAGCAGTATGTGCTTTACATTGCCCAACACACTTTTGTTTAATTTGTACGTTTGTAAATGAGATATGTATTTTACCTTGGGTAAAACCAGTGTTTATTTTTTTTGTGCATTCTTCAGATTTATAAATTTCTATAGGTGATTCATAATTCAAAAATTAGGAATATTATGGAATAAGTCTGGCCCATTCTGAACTGGTAAAAGAGTTTCAGAAAAACTAGCAATTGTCTTACAATTTAGTGTCATATAAATTGATGAATGTTGATTGATTCATTTTCTTCAACTGATTTAGTCTGTCATAGCCATACCAACTACAGTGTGTGATCTACAGTCCACAGGCAAATGAATGAATGATTAGGGTTCTTCTTAGTATCTGCAACACAGGTCCAAAAACGAATGGGTTTGTGAATATTGGTCCTCCTTCATGTGCTCTTATGTGGCATTCTGTACATGAAAAACTCCTCTAATGCATCCCCTGACTTAAAGCTTGTAGCCTTTAGCTGTTGTGGCCAAATTCTGATGTTAGTAGGGCAGCCTAACATCAAGTCATTTGCCGATGTTTACCTTCTCACAGACAGCACACACGTATTTGCCACATTAATTTTATTATAAAAAATTTCTGTGCCTGGTGCCGTTTTCTACCTGCCATCACAAAAATGCCAGATATTTATAAGCAGTAAAAAGGGTATGCCCGGTCATGCATTGGTTAAATGCTCAACCATTAAACACTACCACTTTGCCACTTTTTCATTGCACCAACCTCTCAATAGGAAATATTTGGGTTGATTTCACTAAACACGTTCCCCCACTTTCTGTCCTGGGATTGGAGAAATGGGACAGTGGACGCTGCCTGAGACTGGGGGTAATGGAGCTGCATGTTAACATACTACAGATACTACAATCTACTGAGCGGAGCTTTACCAGGTCCCGTTTTTTTTATCTCTGCCATAAGTATTTTTATGATACAAACAGGCAACCGTTCACTTTTAAACACAACTACTACTTTGTTAGATTTAAGCATAGCTTTTAGCTAAATCCAGTTTTTACAAGAACACATTTCACCGAAAACCACAATATTTAGATCACTACAAAACTTTGAGGTATTTATTTCACCAAAGACTGCGTTGTGTAAACTGGGACAACTGTGTCCTCATTGAAAACATCTTGCATCCCAGAAGACTATTGGCTGCTGGCTACACACAGTAAGTAGAACAACAATGACAAAATATACTGTTTTCAACAATTCTTTTAAAATTAATTATAAATCATTTTAAAATGTTCTGGTCCACTTGGGTTTTTTTCACTGCAGTACCACTGCATGACCCTTCAGAGCACAGAAACCAAACAGACAGGAACCAGGGACAAAAGGGAAAAATGTAGTATCCCTTATGGGTCTGGTTTATTTGAAAAACCTAAAAGGTTTTCAACAACATTCCAGTCCACTTTAAACCAGGGAACATGCTGCGTCAAAAACTGGGCCATCCTAAAGACAGGACACAAACGGGCACAAACTTTTATGTGGTTTATAGCCGGATGTCCAGAGAGGCCAGATGTTTTGAGACATTTGAAGGAAGCCATTTTTTGTAAAAAATGTAAAGCCTTCTCTGAACAGAGGTGTTGGTCTCAGATTCTTGTTGCCTTTAATTTTCAACACTGTTTTGAAGCCTAAACCTAAAAGTTGTACTCTAAAACAACAACACCTGAATGGAACAGTGACACTAATGACTCACCTGAGCCTTTAACAACTCTCTCATCAGGAGTCACACTGTCCTTTCAGAGCTAACGTCAATAAGACCAGAACAGCCTGGTCCAATCAGGTTTGGTTTCAGGTCAAACTCCTCCCTCTAGAGATAAAGCTCAGTCTCTTGGAATTAAGATATGAGTCCAGATGACTTTGCTTTAACCTTTTCTTCAAGATGACCTGCATGACTGAGAACCTTCACAGACACTGCAGTACCACGAGTTTAATGCTGGTGGAATCAGCGACAGGGGAGAGGAGCTAGTGCCATGTCAGACACAATCCTTTAATATCTGTAGAGCGGTATAATGGTCACTGTATACATCTGTGTCTTTACATTATCTCCCTTTTCTCACCTTTCTGCCCTGGCAAGCAATTTCCCTTGTGGATCAATAAAGTTTATCTGAAAGTTTCATGTGAAGATAATTCTCATGAGGTGTGACATAATAAAGCATGATTTTGTATCTTGCAATGCCTAATGCAAGTTATGCTCATACATGTTAAATACAATACTATACTTATAATGTTTTAATTGTTAGACACCTCTTTTTATGCAAGACAAGCTAATATTTAAATAGTAAATAGTGAAATTTTCCATGTCATGGGTGAATCTTTTTGAGAAGATTTTATTTCACTGTCCAGTTATAAATGCGAATGTTTACAACTCTTTTAACCGCTGTGAGCAAATCAAGTGTTGTTAACTGGATGTAATCAGACAAACAAAAGACACAAATCACGTGATGTTTTTATGGCTCCAAACTTCCTGTTTATTGTTCAGAATCACATCTTGAAATGGGAGTGAAAAAAAGTATGGGCACTATTTGAATTTGAAGTGCTCAAACTGAATCTGAATTGTTTAAGTTAAATTAATGCTTTTTTAAATAATTTTTAAAAACATAATCTTGGTTTGTAAATGAATTGCAGTAAATAGAAAATAAATGTATATTTTTAAACTAAATTCATTTGCTTTGGAACTGCTTTTCCAAGTGGAAAATTCTGTTCTACAATACCTTCCGTTCTGCAATTACATTTTTTGAGCCCTACATCCGGATCTGGTGGAGCCCTTTTGAGAACGATGAGACTGTGAGCCAAGATTTATTTTATTTGTAAAATGTTAATATATACATTTTCATTACAACTGATTTCATGATCAAAAAAGTCAAACTTTTCAAAACAAACTCAGCTGAGCCTGTATGAAGTCTGTGCTGTAGTCACTGTATGGAAACTAATGTGACGTGCTGGCTATTGATTTTTGACTGTGTAACTCAAACTTCTACTCTCCCATCCTCCCTGCAGGGCACACGCTCCATCACTTCTCCGACCTCCTCCCCACGCAGTTCTGTATTAATGCTGTATCTGGAGCAAACGCATCAGAACTTACAACAAAATCACAACGTTTTTCATTAAATGTGTGTTGTCTAAGTTCCTTAGACTTCTGTGTTTACGGTTAATTAAAGACTGAGCTGTAACAGGTTTCTTTTGTTACCGATGCCTTAGGGACATGAATAGTCAGCTTGTACACAGTGTGGGCACTCAGTTGGGCCTGCTTATTCACCTGTGTCACAACACCAGAGGCAGGGCTGCACGCAAGGAGAGTGTCAGGGCTATAAAAGCAAAGGTCAAACAAAGGTCAAACCAACCGTCAGAAGTCAGCAACCTCTACTGCTCTGTCTATTGTTTAAGCTGCTATAAGGAAAAGATGACATTAAGTATATTTGTCTTCTAACTTTCCTTACAATGTAGCCAGTGGAATTTCTACAAGTTTTTCTACAAGAATTTCTACAGTACAATCTGACGTTAGAACATAATGAACAGGTTTGATTACTGAACCATAAAAACTGTCCGATTAGTTTTTGTTATCTTCTATTTTTATATGAACGGACTGTGAGGACCCCAGAGGAATGTGTGGGGAGTGAGTTGTTGTCCTCCTCTGCTACTTACAGAAGGTTTTATTGTGGATAATCTTGTGCCACACACAACTACAGCTTTGAACAGTGTCAGCTATCACTTTCACTGAGGTGCCTTTCAAAGTTCAGTGAGCGCTGTAAATGAGCCTTCCTAGGTTATAATTTACTGTTACTCCTCTGTACGCTGTTATGTTCCAGACAACCTGCCTCAATCTAAATCCCCAAGCAACACGGCTGTGTGCTTTTTAAAATATGGTGCTGACATGCTCCATTTTCGCTCGCTGGTGCATGTCCATTACATCTGTTGGCTAGGAGAGGTCATAATCATATTTCTCTCACCAGGATCTGAAAAACACAATCAGTACATCAGAAGAGACTTATTTTTAATCAGTGAAATACATGCACATATACTTTAGACGGGACCGAGAATGTGTAGACATTGTCATACAATTGAATTATAATTTTTAAGCTTTTAATGGCACAAATTTAAATGTAATATTAATAAGTAAATTAATAAGTCTGCCTAGTTTACTACTGGAATTACCATAGCCAACAAATACATTTAATTGAGCACTAGATGCAAGTCATGTAAATTCTTTTGTACTTTCAGATACAGGCACTCAAAGCGCTTTACATACATTAAACTATTTACCAGTGTTACAGAACATCACTGGAGGCAATGTAGCTTAAGTGTCTTGCCCAAGGACACAACAACAAGATGTGGGGGAGAGCAGGATGTTATGATGTTTTTGGGACATTTCGAGCGGGTTTCGAACTGCCCACCCGCCGGTCAAAGGACCTCCGCTCTACCCACTGAGCTACTGCCGCCAGCTTGGCCTTTCTGTGCGGAGTCTGCATGTCCTCCTTGTGTTACTGTGGGTCATCTCTGGGTGCTCTGATTAGGTGAATTGGTCAGTTTAAATTGCCTCTAATAAATAATTGTCTGAGTGTCTCCGTGTCTCTGTGGCTATAGCGTAAAACGTGAGCACTCAAATGATCACTTAGCAAATGAAGCTGTAACACTGAAAACTGGCTGTATACAGCAGAGTAGTGTAAGTAGGTTGTGTATCTCCTAGAGTGTCTCCCAATTTCAAAAATGATACTTAACTCCATACGTAATATTATAAACAAACAAAATGAGAAAATATAATAGCACACCCGTGTTAATGTAACCACTTCAACCATACTGATTATATAATAACACAACATGGAGTACAATTCACATGGTTTCAGTTCTTACCTGATGTCAGAATACATTTTTGTACTGCCTCATTTCTGCTTTCCCTCAAAAGTCTATCAATCATATGTACATTGTCTAAATACTTTTCCTTCTGAATACTGTGTAATGTGACCTTTCAGGGTCAGAGAGTAATTCCCCAGGTTCATCAATCTGTGTCACCAGTTCACTTTTTATCCAAGGTTTGTCATTGGGACGTACCTTTCTATAAGCTGCCCCATTAATCTCATAATAAACACACATAATACAGCAATTTTTCGGGTTGCAGCCAACTGGACAATGTAACAGCTCTACTGGACAGTAATAAACTTGTGGAGGTGCTTTGCTCAGCGTTTGTATGTATCAAAGCTGTCAAAAAGCCAATCCAGGAGGCCCTCTGCATATAGACGCTCTATTGTTGATGAGCTCAAGTTTGGCTCACTCGCTGCATGCCACATTATGTCCACAAGCCACCTCTGAATATTGCACCTCCGGATCATCTTGGCAAACCCTTGATCTGTGTAAACAGTTGGGCTGCCTTGTTATCACTGCCTGAATCATTAGTCCAACAAAGGAGGCGTTGCATTTTTTACTTCTAATGAATTGAGCCAAAGATGTCTGTGGTTTTATTCATCACTTAAACAAAGACTAACATAGAAGATAAAAGAAACATTTAGTAATTTATTCTATTTTATCTGCATTCCTGTTGAGACTAGAACAAGGTCTGAAGTGGTCCCAAAAAAAGAGAGGAAACCTGGATTGTTTCATTCTGTGAGTTAAGTTTTAGCACTTGTCTCCTCATCTCCTAAACATGTCTAAAAAAGCACTGGTCATTACATGAGCTAAGTAATGATGGCTATAAAAGGAAGTGCAACTCATACAAATACTACAGTAGGCTGTAGTTTGGTACAGCAAAATGTAAAGTTATGCTTAAGACAACAGCTGTAACAAGCCACCTAAATGGAGAAGTTTCCATTTTTCTATTAGGCCATGTTTCTTCTGCTGTTCTCTGGGTATTTTTTATATTGCACAGTCCAGGGTAACAAGGGCTACAGTTGATGAAGTAAGCGAACATGCCATTTACGCATTTTCTTCCAGAACAACATATTTGAGAAATCAAATACTAATTGAAGGTTTTATTCTACAATTAAGTTTTTAAATATGTAGGTATCCTAAAATTTGGAATTGATTAAACTTTGGTCAAACAAATTGCATAGCTTTTTAGCACAAGTAGCTATATGCTTATTTCTAGTTTATCAGTCGGAAACAGATCCTACAACAGCATGTATATAATACTGTTTTATATTATAGTATTTCTACTGGCCTGACAAAGCCCTTTGCTGCTAATTATCCTCTGGACAGACCCAACAGATCAGTAGCCTAAAGTTTTTGATAATGAAAATTTGGGATAATCCCTTTAGTCAATGTTTTGATAAGGAAGTGTGTTATGACAATGTAATATTGATAGCAGTTTAGTGTGTACTTTAAAAACAGTTAAAACGTGGTTTTACTTAATCATGTATTGATTAATTCAGCAGTATAGTAGTTCTAATCAAGACCGCATTGCCAAGGACCAAGTCATGACCTAGGCCGAAGCGGATCAAGACCATGACAAAACTAGGACGGATACCGAGTCAAGACCAAATCAATAATGTATAATACATTGAAATAAAAATGTGTTGGAGACCAAGACAAGAGTTTCCAAAATAGTATTTTACATAAAAACTTTATGTTGTTATTTTAATAATTTATTCATTCTACTAAATGTGTCATTAGACAGTGATTTCAGGGGGCTGTATCAGGGTTAAAAGTCAGAGAAAAGCAGCTGTACCACCACTGCTGTTGTGACTGTAAGGGATCTGACTGCTGACCCAAGGCTGTCAATAGGCAATAGACTGGATGATTAAACCTTCTATCAATCCACATGTCCTCTTTATTTGTAGGACAACAAATCTTCAATGTAATGCCCTTATTGCACACATATTTAACTCACAAATAAAAGAGGAAGTCTCTCTGCTGAGTGTGCACTACCAACAGGCTAGTTAAATAGCTAACTTGTTACATGCTAACAAGCTCTGCTCTGCTTTAGGCAACACAGTCAAGTTATAAGTGCAACTATGGTAATGCAGCGGAAATTAGCAATCATGCTTAAAACTGTAATGTAATGTAAAAAGTACATCTTTAAACACTAAACTTCATAAATTGTAAACTGAGTTTTACTAAACTCAGTTTAGCACTAATCTAAGTGTAATTGAACCGTGTTGGCTGGTATAACTTGGCCATCAGGTAAAAGAACAGTGTTAACTGCTGTTTCTTCTCTGTGGCGCGCCATTATGGTTGCCATGGAGTAGGCAACAGGACATCTTTTGTGGGCATTACGGTTTATATGTCCATGGCTCGACCCTATGCTCTGTACTTAATGTGTGCTCGCTGCTTACGTAGAGCAGACCCCCCTTCGTGCGTCTCTTACGCAAAAAGAAACGGTAGGTTCTGATTTGCCAGGTTCGGCCCTACCTCTTCGGCTGGCAACTTATTAGGGGAGTTTGCAGGCGGAGTCGGTTTCCCTGAGAGATAAATTGTGTGTGTTACATCTGTGGACGTCGGGTACAATACTGTCCTTTTGCATTTCCTGTAAGGGACAGTTCACAGCACCCGCGCCACTCAAAGGCAAAGACAACGCACAAGGGGATATTACCGGGAAGTTAATATGTCGCCGAACAAAGAAAGTGAAGGCGGATGGAGGAGCTTTGTATGGAATTCAGAAAAGAAGGAGTTTCTAGGACGAACTGGGTCCAGTTGGTGTAAGTACACGATTTATTCATCTTGTGCGAAACTACTGACTAAGCAATGGTTTGAGAACGACAATAGGGCACCGGTTACTATTTTATTTCGTTGGTTGGTCCGACATTGCCTACTGTTGAAAGACTCGCCGCTACATGTCTCTTTTTTCTCGCCATTTCCTGACTAGAGACAGCACCTGTTAGAGCACACTGTCAGACTCAGACATGCTGCGTCGTGACTTCTTCGGTTTTCAATGGAGGGTGCTGGGTAGAAGTTATGTTAAAGAAATTCGTTTGAAACAAAGCCGCCCTTGAGCCGTTGAAGGTTGTATGGAAATGAAAGGAGGCTAATTATCGTAGGGTGATCAATAAACTCACTATAAACACAATAAGCTCCGTTACGTTTCAGTCCTGACAGTTTCCAATATTCATATAAGATAAACAGCTAAACTGCTGGTTTTATTGGTAATAGGCTGTTATAACACGATAACTAACACATACCTAGACAGTACGGAGACGTTGATCTAAAAAAGCCATTGACAAAAGGTCATCTTGAAGGACAGTCAGTGGTAGGGCTACGACTTTTTTCATAGGCTAAACCAAACAGTGAAAGTTGGGTTGGGTTGCACTGTTACACATCTTTCATTTATCCTACCAATGAGAAGGAGTAGAGTACAAGAGGACATTTTATTCCCGCATTAATAAGCCGACAGCTAATCTTTGGATCCTGCGTACTGGCTCACAGAAATCCACGACTAACTCTAATGGTTTTACCCGTCTCTCATTACTTTAAGGCGGACAATGCTCGACTAATACTGTCAGGATTTGATAGGATAACCAACTACGCATGTTATAGAGTACCAATGAGTACCCACTCAAACCCTTTCACTAACTATAAACGACATTTTCCGTGTGAATTGCCGGGTTGCTCCACAAACTGCTTGGTAACACCGGGCTGGGAAACGCATCACGACTCACATGTCTCAGGGGTCGCCTCTTGTACCTTTTTTTCCCCTTGAAAGAAAAGTAGTAAAAATAATCAGTGTTTTTGGCTTGAGAAAAGAAACGGTTCAAAGAAATAAGAAAATATAAAGGAGCCCTCGAACAATTAAATGGCTTCTGCAATGGTTAAATCACGGCAGTGTTTTAACATTCGCGACTAGCTGAGTTAATATCGAAACGTTTAACACGCCGAATTAGCATTAGCGTGTCAACGTTAGCAGTGCTGGATAATTAACTGTTAATAGTGATCTTTATACAGTCGCGCGCTACTAGTGCATGGCTGTGTGGCGTTAAAAGCAACAGGTAGCCATATTTGTGCCCCTTTTCGACCGTGAATGTTGACACACACTATTAATAATGCGTAAAAATATGTTTATTGTTGTTGTTGTAGTATCTTTGTGTGGGTTTTTTTTTAACAGGAAAAGTGTAACAAATGGCGAGTGTCTGAATGGCGCGTTTTGGCGCCGTTTTGCCATCGACACTTTAGACTGCTTACAAAACACTGAAAGCCATGTCTGAAAACGTAGGGAGGCCCACAACAACGCAGTCCGATAAAGAGACGGAGTTAAGGAGGCATTTCAGGGTGGTGTGGTGTCCGTACCTTCACAACACACTGCAGCATTCCGTGGGGGAGGGGTCCTCCATTCAAGCTCAACCAGTGGGACACGTATGGGGCCATTTACATTTCGTAAATATTGTTGTGTGTACCGTTCAACAGAGGCGTAGGTGAACATAGAAAGTGCAGTTGCCCGGTTGCTCTACTGAGCCATAGACGTCACAAAACAGGGCCTCAAAAGAAAGGGGGCCCTGGTAGTTGGCTGTTATATATTTGTTCTATTCCACAACATGTTCCAAGGCTAAAGAGTTTTAAAAATCCATTCACAAATTGTATTTTTTGAGAATTTTAACATAGTTATTACATCTTTTGCAAAATAACAAGCGTGTATATCACCAATGTATGCATTTATAATATTTATGTGCCTTAGAATTGAGTGTGCATTAGGGGGACTTTGTGTACTTACTGTTTAGGGAACCTACTATGTTTTTTATATTGGCAATAATGGATGCTTGAAAGTGAAATGACAACATTATACATGCTGGAACAACACTCACAATGACCAAAATAGAGGGTATCACATCTCAGATTACATAATTAAAGTGGAGACAAATAAACACATATTGTTAACACATTTAACATTTTTAATTAAGTGACAGAACAAATGATTAACTCACCACTATAATGACATTAAGAAGGACAAAAAGTCACTCAAATTAGCAAAACAATGATGGAAGTGGGCCAATTTAAATATATAGCTTTCAGTAGAGAATGTGAAAGATTTAACAGCTTATTCAATAAAACCAACATTGTGGTTATTGAGACTGGTGAAAAAAAACAAGATCTGGCACACCTTGTTTATGCATGTATTTGTTTTGCAAATCCCCTTGCCTTACAACAAGAGGAGCGAACTTTATGTTCACTGTACATTCTGGAGGAAAAGTCGAAAGCACTTGACGCTTGACAGAGCTATCCGTCTCGACAGGTGCATCACTGAGTAACCCCGGCTATGGTTGCAGACATGCTCATTAGAAAATAGCTCAGCACGTGTGTGCGCTGGAAGCAGGTGCTAAGGCAAGCGACGGCCATGTTGTAACAAATCAAGGCTCGAAATAAAGGCTCTGTCTCTCTTGATACACTTCTACATTTTACTGTAAAAGTTAGTTGTCTTCCTCAGTTTTCATTGAAATTTAAGGCATGCACCTTGTGACTTTTTGCACGCATGTAGCCTCCTAAATCTGAAATAAAATAGGGGTCTGAGTTGCGTCGACATGTGTAAACACATGGTATCAGGCTTCCAGTTGTAACGATGAACGGGCCTGCCCAATGAGCCAGCAGAATCCGATGCCGAGCGCTGAGTTTGCTGCCTATGGTCGTTGATAAGTGTTACATTTAACCCCGACAAACTCGTTTTGGCTAAAGATTCAAAAAATGCTCTGTGGGACCATACCCCAGGAACATGCATGTACATCTAAAATGACATGGAAACATCGCTATTAAGCAGGTTTTTTGACACAAAGTGGAGCCTTCTGGTTCCAAAGAGTGAAGATCAGCAAAATTTGTGGTTTTCCTTCAACCCGACCTGTGGCAGGGCAACAGGGGAAGGGTCTGCAGGAGAGGTGGCTCTGGAATGACTTAAGTGACTCACCCTTCTCTAATGGAACACTGGGCCTCCTGCTGTTGCATATTTGGTGTAAATTTTAAATTAGAGGAAAAAAATATTATTTTGAAATGGCTTCTCTGATAATAAAAGAAAAAAGCACACAGTGGGGTGGAGTTTTTGTGGACTTAAAGGCACTTAAATTATGTTGTAAGCCTTTTTCACGTAGCTCTGCCGTAAATTAATACTAACTTGTTTATTATTTTCTCTACAGTTAAAATCTGCTTGTTCTATGTCATATTCTACGGATGCTTGGCTGGAATTTTCATCGGGACTATTCAGGCATTGCTGCTTACGTTAAGCAACTACAAACCAACCTATCAGGACAGAGTGGCACCCCCAGGTAAATCACACACACGCACATTTTCCGGTTCTCACACTGAACAGTTCAAGCTGGGCGGCAGAGTGGAGAGTGTGGGCTGGACTCTGTAACCCTACTCAGAGGTGTTTCTGGCTGCTGCCTGTCTGTGGTGATATTTAAAAGTGACTGTTGGGGTGTGACTTTAAGCTGCTGCCCTATCTGAAGTCTGCCTGACCTCAGATAGGCTCAGCCATTTTGTCCTTCACTCCTCTGAGCCCATCGATGGCTTCTCCCTCAGGGTGCAGGGGAATGGTAGTAGTTTCCAGTTTTACAACCCTCATCCTGACTGAATCTATTCATGTGTGCTGGGATTGTGTTGCATGTCATACGTCGCACATGTACACACTACAGCTGATTGTTGAAAAAGTTATTCATAACCAAGAAACCCCTGAGCTTGTTTCACTAATGGAAATTTCTGTCTAATCCATAATAAAAAAAAAAAAACAGCACAGCCGCAAATTCTGGCAAGCTTGTTATTGAGCGTATAAAACGTTCCAGCTAACCTCAAAAGGGTGCAGGTCAAAGTAGCCAGCCTTGTCTTATTGTGCCAATACATGTTCACTGCACAAGCTCAAGCCTTGGATGTATTTTTAGCAGCCATTGTCGAAGTCTGGCTTCATATGTCAACCCTGTAAGAATCAAAGACTTGCCTGGCACAGTACACTGTGTGAAGCACTTTGTGTTGAGGCCAGTTTCCAGTAGTTGCATGATAAAGGAAGAAGAGAGTAGTTTTTTCTCCTCCCTAAGCTTAGCCCGCCTCTCACTCTGGGGCTAAAAGTTTCCATTGTGAGAGACACACACGTGAGACTGGATGGGTGGGGGCAGGGCACGAGTGAACTTTCACAAACCTCCAGTGAAATTCAAATGTAGTTCTCTGTCACTGTTGCTCAAATGCTCCTCACATTGGCAGCAAGCGCTAAATCCATCCACATTACAGCTGGCAGGGCTTAATAAATGTCATGTTTCCTGTCAGTCCTTGTACCATCTGATTCTCTACATGCCACGCCTCACTGAGACCTCGTGCCCAAGCTTTGTGGAAAATTACAGCTCTGAAGAGCTGACAGGGACCAGGGGGAAATCCCCAAGACCCAACATTGTGCATGGGTTGTCTTAAGACAATAGACCCTAGAACCTCTCTGGGCTCTGCAATAACAGCTTGAGAAACACTAGAGCTGCTGCAGTAATCATAACAAAATAAATTCTACATTCTCCAAAATCACTATCATAGATTTTCTGCTTGTCTTTTAATTTAGTGTTTTCCTAAAACAACTATTTTGTCTTTCAGGTCTTTCACACACACCACGTTCAGAAAAATCAGAAATAGCCTACAAGTTGAGTGACGCAAGCTCGTATAAGCAATACGTACAGAGCATAAAGAGCATCCTTGAAAAGTACAATGATAGTATTCAGGCTGATGACAAATATTTTGAAGATTGTGGAGGTAAGTATTCAACAATTATGTAGGATGTGTTTGTCAGTGGTGCAAATGTTTTCCTATGATTACAAAAGTTTATTCAGAACTAAATGAATTAATAGTATTTATTGAAATGTAAACCTTTAATAAGACTCTGTGACTTGAATGTGCAGAATTCCCTCAGACCTACACAGAACGTGGGGCTTTGGACAACGGTGAAGGCCAGAAGAAGGCCTGTCGCTTCAAGAAGTCCTGGCTGGGTGACTGCTCAGAACCTACCGATTCTCACTTCGGCTACAAAGAGGGAAAGCCATGTCTTATAGTAAAGCTCAACAGGATTGTCAGCTTCAGACCAAAGGTAGGTTCTCTGCAAACATTTGCTCTGTAACAGAAATGTTTGTATGTTGATGTCTGGAAGTTTTAATTTGGTAAGGGTGTAAATAGGCAGTGATTTTAGAAATAGAGTATGTAATTTAAAAAGGTAGGTGCTGACTAATGTTACGTCCCCAAATCATGATCAAGCTTAAGAAAAGAAAAGCTACAGATTTTAATGTTTCTTGTTTTGTTGCCTTGTACTAACGCGATGACACTTAGGTCATGTCTTTGGGCAGCCATAGTTAGGCTTATTATCACTTTTTGATTTAATTTTATATTTTGCTTTTCAGGCTCCTACTAACAATGACTCCATCCCTGAACCTCTGATTGGTAGATTAAATCCCAACCTGATTCCCATTTACTGCAAAAATAAGGTAAGTTTCAAATATCTTCATCAAATATTGTTGGTCCTTTTGATAGGATTGGATTACACATCTCACGTTGTCTGTGCTATACAGAGAGAGGAGGACGCACACAAGATCGGAAAGATTGAGTACTTTGGATTCAAAGGTGGCTTCCCTCTTCAGTACTACCCCTACTACGGCAAGTTGCTGCACCCCCAGTACTTGCAGCCACTGGTGGCCCTCAAGTTTACAAACCTCACGTTTGACGAGGAGCTGCGCATTGAGTGCAAAGTATTTGGGGCCAACATCGATTACAACGACAAGGACCGTTATCAAGGACGTTTTGATGTGAAGTTCACAATCCAGTCATGACCTCAGCCATGACGTGCACTCACATTTTGAAACAACTAAATGTAGAGATATATATATATAAAAAAAAAAAGAGTTGATAAAAACACCACTAGTCTTTGAACATTCACGATATACAGGACCTACACTTAATCTGTGTGCTTTACACTAGCTTTTCTGTGTGTGTGTCGAGGGTTAGAATGTAAAATACAAGAGTAGCAATAGCAAATATTTATTCTACTGTAAATGAAAATATTCCTTGAGCCATGGGATGTGTTCATCTATTACTGTAAACCTGCGATTCCACTACTGACGCGTAGCGAGCTGTGTTTCTGTCCACAGACTATTTCATCCTAATGTGGTTTCAATATATTTTTGGAGTGTCCAGTGCTGTAGCCTAGCCATGTCGTACTCTCTTTGTCTTATGTCAGCTTTAGTGGTCCAAGGTGTGTGCGTGTGCACTCGTGTCTGTGTGCAGGTGTGTGTTCTCTGTGGGTGTGTGCTGTGTGGAGTGTGTGCTAATGTGCTCCAACTAACTGAAATACTAGCATGGTACTCTGAACCTTCACGGCCCATGAATGAGTCAATAACTGCGCTCCATGGACTTTTTTTGTTTTTCTTTACAAATTTGTTCAAGTTAAAGGATTGTCCAAGTGGAAGGATACAGTTGTACCTTTTTGTTCTCGTTCACCTTAGATTTAGGATATGGTTTAGCAACATTTCTGTTTTTAACACTTGCATCTGTTTATTCTTAATTCATAGTGTAGAGCTTTGTGGGTCCAGCCTAAAAGACTGTCACCTCCATGGAATCAGTGGCAACTCAGTGCTTTTAAATCTGTTTTGCTGGAGACATCACATGATGTGGTGAAACTTACTATTGAATGTTTTAGCCATTTTCATGGTGGAAGAATTTTATATTTATGCAGTTGTACATTTTTTTTTTCAAAGTGTAATGTATAAATCCAATACCAAAGCGCTGGTCTAAAACTAGAATATCAGAGGCAATGCAGTATCCCGTGTAAAAATGTTTGGTTGGTGTGAAACTACTTAATTCAATGTTGAAGATCAAACACCTGTTAAGAGTCTGCTCTTGTTACTTTATTTAAACTGCATATGGCTGAAACAATAAATGGAAAAATTTGACAACTGTTAAGTATTTGTACATGGAGTCAAACATTTTCTGGTCAATTTATCCATCCAGAATTTTGAAGAAATACTGCACCTGTAAAAGAAAATCAACATTTAATCAAACATGAAGAGCAATTAGAACAGTGAGCCTGTCCTCTTGGTGATAATAGAGAAGTGGAAGTTGTTAAAACCTAAGAATAAATGCAGTGTAGTCTTTTTTGCAAAGAGTTGCCATGCCCCATCTTGGGAAAATGGCAGCTCGTTCAGTTACAGGCTAATGGTTAACAAGGAGGCATTTGTCCCAGCCGCAGATCAGGAGTTTTCCTGAACAATGACGCTTGACGGGTCAGACCCACTCTCTACAAAACAATGGTTTTGTTTCAAAGTCGCCTGCCATTCTTCTTTTGCTCCAAACCAGTGTGATCTGAGGCTGGCCTGGCCCACAGTAGTCATGAGACTTGTCTAAGGACACAGCGTCACAGATCTGAGCCGAGGGTTGGGGGTAAATGCAAGGTGGATATTTATGTGAGCACAGACACAATGAGTAAAGTTTTTGGACGGATCCGAGGAATTACACACTGGTGAGACATTTATGTATAAATGTCTAGAAAAGGTGTTTATATTATGTTCATTCACCAGACACAAACGGCACGTACAATTGTAATTGCACATGGAGTTTTGAACCCGCTATTGATGGCCTTTCATTGCAGTTATTCATTTAGTCGGTCTGCATGTTCCCATGATTTCAGTTCAAAAAGTTGAAACATGATACTGCTGAGGGAGTTTATAGTGTAGATACCGCTATATGGATATACATGTTTCCTCCAAAATTGATGATGCAAAGACCTTCAACTCCACCGACTTTCCGAGCTGTTCTTTTACTTGAGCAGGTGTTCATGTGCATTTTTAAGCTCAGAATGATGTTTCCAGAGTGCACCAACAGTAAATGAAGCCCAGTGTGAAGTAAAAGCTATACCCACCTCTAGAACACCGTCCTCAGGGAGGTCTGTGCAGTGCACTGCATTTTTGACTTTATCTTTACCATAAAGAGCACGTAATGTTGTTGGACGTAGATGTCGGGCAATTTCCTGTCAAAAGAAAAAAAAAAACGTTATTATGATATTGTAAGTTCCACACTTATCACACATCAAAATTAGATCCTGTTGTTATCGCAATATTGCACATCATTTTATCTTCCTGATATCCTGTACACCTAGAAATTGGAATCCAAACAAATGACTTATATCACAGATAAGAAAATAAAAATAAAAAGAACATAGCACAACATATTTTACAGCAGATTTTGTGCTACGAGTGATTTCTGAAACACATCCTGTCCAGTATTATGTCACCAAGTGATTACTCAGCAGCAGACATGTGATCTAAAGAGGAAGTGACAGGAATTCAGATGTTCAGCCAATTTGATCATTACAGAAACACCCAATGACATCTGAGTTCACAAAAGTTGACTTAAGTCACCAATGTCAGCTTCTATTCATCTATTTGATCAATGCACTACTGCTAAAAGCCTGGGAATCTGTGCTCCATGTTTGATTAAAAAGCATGGAACAATGATTGAAACTGTTGCTCTGAGAATCACTTTAGACTGACCTTTTAGGTCAAAGAAACAGCTCAATATCCTCAAAGAAATGCAACCTTCCCACCAAAACGAGGGGACAATGACTCAATCAATAATTTACTAAAGTAACTATTAACTCTGAAGGAGAATTTAAGTTAGTATTACATAATGTGTATCGTACTCTTGTAACAATGAATAGGTACCACACAAAGTGTACCTGAAGGTTGTGGTAGCCAGTTTATTGTAACCCGAGATGCCTTTTATTTTGGTATTGTGAGGAAAAAGGCTTGCTTTACAGGCGGTAAAACCTTTTCTACGACAATCCCTTTCTTTTGCAGAGGTTTATGAGTGAGTCACAAAAGGCCGGAACTTGTTTCAGACCAGGTCACCAGGTCATCAAACAGCCCTGCTGCTCAAAGTCTTTCAATGAGAGCAAAATAACCTGCAATTGTTTTATATAAATAAATGTTCACAACACCAGAAGAGACTTTTCTCAGTTAAGTGTGTATAAGACTGTAACTAAAGATGGCAATAGCAAGATGGAGGGAGATTTACTTAGTGATAAAGAAATTTCTCCAAAGGACTGCTGTCAGTAATTGTATTAGTTACTCATGAGTGAGCAGCCTGCAGGCTTTAATTTGATTCCATAGTGTCCCTATAGTGTTCTAGATGTTAGCTTGTGCAGATGGAAAAGGTCAAGACAGAGTGACCCCCTGTGTGCGTCATCATTTAAAGATCTTATACACACCTCTGATGTTCTTTATTACTTCTAAGAAGTAATAAATTTGGAAATTTTCAATCAGACCTCAGACATATTGATTTAATATTTCCTGTTTCATTCATGACACTGAAACAAACAATATAAAAGTCTAAAAGTGAATGGAATTATTAGAGGAAATATTGTCATGATTAGCATTTTGTTAGCTAGATGTCAGGCTGCTTGTGATAATCAGGGGGTAAAACCAGGGCTGGACAATGCAACCTCCAATAATTATGATGAGTAAAGGAGAGGTAAGGGACATGTTAGACAACGTCAGGTTTTACAGTTAGCATTACACTTAACTAAAGAAGTAAAATACTACTCAGCTAACATTCATATAGCATTTGTAGAGTCTACCATTGTTTTAAACACTTTGAATTTGCATTCGGCATTTTTTTATTTATTCTCTGTTCTGATCAAATTTAGCTCAATACAATACAATTACTACTACAGTATAGCATAGTACTGTATAGTGTACTTGCATTATATAAACACTGTATATTTTTGGCCTTAAAGCCTTTATTAGATAGTAAATAGTGGACAGTAGATTGACAGGAAACAGTCATTTTATTGGCCCTAGATATTTACGTGTGGCCCTGTAAACTGTCCTGACACTGATGACCAGAAGCTAACAAATTATTTAAACTAATTGGCAGAACTAAATGACTAATACGCTGTATGAGTGTATAGTGAGGACACATGAGACGAGAGCACGGTGACTAGGCCAGGTCAAGACCAGCTAACAGAGGACTTTTTGTATGTGTCCACTCTGATAGAAGGACACATCACAAGACACCACAGAATCTCATGACTGGAGTGCATTGAGGAGTGTGGAGGTGTAAATATGTAATAGATGTGCACGTGGCAGAGTGGTTAGCACTCCTGCCTCACAGCAAGAAGGTTGCGAGTCCAAAACCCAGCTGACTCAAACATTCTTGGCCGACTCCAGTCTTTCTGTGAGTAGTCCTCCACATTGTTACTGTGGGTTCTCTCCAGGTACTCCGGCTTCCTCCCACCATCCAAACACATGCACATGTACAGGTCAATGGGCATCTCTAAAGTGTCATTAGTGAATGAGAGAGGAGCCCCTCAAAAACGAGATAATTCATCTCAAGGGATTATTCCTTACAAAAATGTGAATAAATAAATAAATAAATATGCAAGATTTCCTTATTGGAAATGTATACAATAGAGATTTATGAGCACTTTATGAGCTTTCCAGCTTTTTGGTAAAACCGGTCGTCAATACCGTAATTATCTCTGCCTTGTTAAACGTCTCAAGAAAGCATTGCCAATATTTATCCACATTTCACTTTTTTCATATTTTTGCATTTTTCTTTTTCTCTGTTGAAACAGATGTATCCAGTGCTGGAATAAACCGTTTCTCTGTAGTCATTACTTCCTTGTTGACATATGTGTTGTCATTTGAATACCAAGCATGTGACTGGGCAAAGCTTCTGGTACGGGCATGGGCGTAGGTTTGGTCTCAGCTTTGGTGGGGACACCCTCAAACCCCTGGTAACTTACCGTTGGCGTCGTCAACATGCGCGCGCGCACACACGCACAAGTCACTCGCTGCTAGTGCAAAAGTAGTCCCGGCCCGCACATGTAGCCTGTCAGACACCCCGCCGCCAATTAAATTATGGTGTTTCTTGTACTGCCGTCGTCCTGGCCGCTAGAATCGATCCAAATAGTGCAAAGATCCAAATAGCAGTTCAAAGGAACTTGCTAAATATTGGTGAGAACAAATTTGCCATCTCAAAATACTGATAGGGACTAGTACCTAGCGTCTCCCCCTAAACCTACGCCCATGGGTACAGGTTTCATTGCTGCTCATACGGTCCATGTGTCCTTGGACAAGACACTTCACCCACCTTGCCTCAGCTCTGGTATAGAGGTGAGTTTGGTCGGCGAAGGGGTGAATGGAAGTATGATGATGATGATTATGATACAATATGCATGTTGACATCTGAGGTAATGCCACATGCTACTGATTTGTATTAAAACAAGCTCCTATGTTGTTTATAGATCAGTTCCTGGTCAATACCTTCTTCTTATCACACATAGCTGCCCAATAATAGAAACAGCTAAATCCCATGCACTCGTTACACTGCATTACAGTGACAGCTCAATCTGACAGCACGATAATGATTACTGGAATGTCTTTTTCAACTGCCCTAAAAAAAAAAAAGAAAATGGTGCCAAGGTTGGGGCACTTAGAAACGGCACAGTTCTTGTCCGAGGAGGCAGTACCGGTGCAACCTCTCGCTTATATGTGGTATCAGATGACTGAACCCCGCTGAAGAGTAGCTGCTAGAAGGTGCAGGCTTTTTGTCAGATAATCCTTGAGGTTAGTTTGAGGTCAGGCTCCAAATGACTGTTAGTCAGCACCCGTGTGAAGCAATCAGGGTGACTGAGCATAACAAAAGATTTAGTGAAAGGAGTAGGATTTATTTTTTCATCAGATGCCATTGAAAGACTTATTTAAATATTGACAATATTCTTCAATATTTGCACATTTATTAAGCACAGAGGTTTTGCCTAAATGAAACGCAGGATTGAATCTAATAGTTTATTTAAACCCTTGATCACTGCATTGGTCTACATTTTGCATTTTTCTAGACTGTAAAATTAGCAGCTCACTAGTGGTTGTATCATAATGACCCTGTGGCACAGAATGAAAAAGGGCAGGGATTTCCCCTCCCCCTTCATTGATCCGTGGAGGTCACTGAACAAGAAAATAATCAGCCACACACTACATACTATCAGTTCTCTCAAAAAACTAGATGCATTCTTTTAATTTCAATTTCTTTTAAAATTCAGACACTGCAGGATCAACAGTCCAGTATTTTGATAAAAGGGTTCTATGAGATACTATTTCAGGGCAGTTGAATAGAAGATATACAATTACAAACTAGAGAAAAACTTAATTATATAAAAGCATGTTGTAATAGGAATCATCTGTAACAAGAAGACCATAAGATGTAATCTAGCCTTTATTATCTCAAGGGTTTTAATGGAGTGTAATGTTTAGTGCATAACCGGAAGCTTTATCTAATCACATGCTCACATAGAAAAGGGACATCTGCTGATGGTCTATACTGGTTTTTTATCACTGAATCAATGGATACTAATAATACAGACAAAGTGTCTGGGTATGTCTGCTTACAGAAACAAAAACAGTACAAAAAAAGTAATTATATAAAGAAAATGCGGATAAATATTGGCAATGCATTTAAATGCGCATTGTGTTGGCCTGATTTGGAACTAAACTATTTGATGTAATGTAATGTATTTTGGGCTGGAGAATGGGTAATGCAGCTTTAACTCATTCTCAACAGTAAGTATTTGTCAGCATAGTTTAGAAAAGCAGAAAGGAGTGTTATTATGCCTTAGTTCAATTGTGTGTTAGAAAGGAGGTATTCACATGCATTTATTTTGACACATGGCTGGTTTTTATTCTGCATATCTTTAATGCAACCCCAAAACTTAGCTCTCCTCTGTACAAGTGACTCAATATGGCAATGTCTCATCATTTACAGTAGCCAATGGTTAAATCTTTGAGGTATTGCTCCTGGCAACTCCTCCATACTGGAAATGCTCCGACAACCATCCTCTGTATGGATTTAACTGGCTATTCTTAAGTGTCTAATAGGACCACATTTATAAAATACTGCACTATCCCTTGAATAAATGCGAGCTGAACCTTTTAATGATGGGACATCAATGTTAGTTCAAAGAGAGGTCACAGCTGAGTCATGGCCACCCGATGAATGTGTAGGAAAACGCAGCCTCTTGTTCTTCAAAGCGATTGGAGGTGTCTAGCCATTAGATTTCATGTCACGCTCTGGTACAGCCCTCAAGCATTTATCCCACAGTAACCAGAAACACTCTCCTGATAGAAACGTACACTTTCCAGAGTCTAGTTTTAAACCTTCTCACAGAAGCTGCAGAATATCTTGTGTTTGATTTTACAACCAAAGGCTTCACTTCAGCTTATCTCATTGCTAAGTGCTTTATGGTTTCATAATGGTTTAAGAGTTATGTTATAAAGTAATAAAAAGGGTAGGTTTGAGTATGGACTTACTGGATCGGCTGGTCCGCAAAATTCTCTAAAAGCCTGTGGTGCATTAGTGCTATGGATCTCTAAAACCATGCATGGCCCAGAACACAGCTCTGTCACCATTCCCTGCAGGAAAGAAGAAAGCAGTCATTTAAAATGAGAGACGCCATTGCTAATGTGTATATGAGCTGAGAACATACACAGAAGTTCACAGAGCAATCTTGAAAAACAGATACCACATTATGCAATACAAATACCACGTAATACTTACTATGACATTATAATTACTTACAGAATACTCCGGAACAACGCCTTTGTAAACTTCATAAAAATCTTCTGCGTTTGCCTGTTCCACATTGAACTTTGGGAAAAAGATATAAATGAACAACAAGCGGCACACTACATTGAAAACAGGAAATTGATGGCTGCTCTTTAGGAAATGAAATTGTACAAGAATAGCAGTGGGCACAAGAGTTTTAATAAATGCATACATGCCACCATTGGTAAAACTGATCAGATCTGCTAACCAATGTATTAAAGTGATCTACAATTTGACCTGAACTGAGCCAAAGCATGACTCACAAATACGTAAAATACTGTTTTACCATTAACATGGGGCTGGTTGGTTAAGTGATAAAGACCTGATTGATTTATTTTTGTCTCTAAAATGAGTGGCCTGTGAGAGGTCACTGTCTGCAGAGATGACGCTGGCTTCAATCATGAGGTCAGTCTGCATCACCACCAATCAATACAGGACGCATATTAGTTACACGTGAACCACGGCCACGCCTTTGAGCAATCTCCTCGACTAATTCTCATGAGCACAATGAAAGAGGGGCTGCTGCAGTTGTACAATACATAGAAAAAAATCTAGGATTACTCATTTACCATTTCCATGACGTTTTCTTAAAATTCAGGGAAGCATTTTTCCATTAACAGGCATTTAATTCACATTTTGTTCCTGCATTTATCCTGTATGTCGTAGTCACCTGGCATTATAATGGGAATTCTTTTCTGATGTGCTTTAAACTTCACTCCACCACAAACTACAGCAGCCTCAGGGGGTCAAACTTAACTTTTCTAATAGGTTTACAGAGGGAATTCATTTGATGTTTATCAAATAGCCCAATGAGTTTCAAATAAAATGTAAAATCAACAGTTTTGTAAATTGTATGGTAACCCAAATACATTTTCTACAGGGTTATTTTGGTTTATAGTTTTGATAATTCATTGTCTTGATTCTGGAGTTGGGAAAAGCTGGGATTAAGTAGAGTTCAGATTTTCCAGGATAATATAAATTGTATAATAGATACTAATATGGGAAAGGATGAGAAGAGAAGTTAATGTTTACCATTTGAAGAGCTGAGATTTCAAATCCCGCTGATAATATAGAGTTGAGGATCTTCCCGGCGAGGCCTGTGAACACATCAAAGCAATCTTCTCATCAACATTTATGGGTCATATCTTGTGTGTACACAGATTAAACGTTTAAGTGCTACAATAAATCCTTCAACTAAATTCTCTACACTCCTGACTTCTATAGTTAAAGAGCAACTCTGTTATAAATGCTCAATCAGGGTTTCTACCCTTTCCAAGACATTTCTGGGGCCTTTTCTTGATTGTGGGTTGAACCCCAATCCACATTCTTGAGCAGCTGTTGAGCATAAAAAATGGAATCTACAGCAGCCTCAGAGATTTAAGACCCAAGCTATACCAACCTCGTTTGTTCAAAAGTCAAACTACAGAAGCCTCCTAAGGATGAATCTCCAACAAATCAGCATAAGAGTGCAAAGAGTCAAACTACAACAGCCTTAAGGGGTTAACATGCAAACTAAACCAACCTCAGAATAAAACTCCAAACTACAGTTACCTCTGAGAATCAAACCACAAAATACAGCAGTCTCAGACAGCTAAAATCCATTCCTAAAATTCCCAATGGGTTTACCAAGTGGTTTTATATAATGTTCCACTGTTGATCTTAAAGTAGTTTACACTCGGGTGCCATCTTATTAAATATTAGGCTAAAATATATAAAAGATTTGAAGACATTTTACATAATATATAGGACATTTGAACAATTTATTGAATTTCCCAGTCATGGGGAACTACTTTCTAAACTTTCAGCTTTTTCAGGTTTACTAGGATGTGTGGGAATGTGTTCTAAAATGATGCTCAGGCCCCTATTCAAGGTTAAACACATTGGTTGCAGTGGTCTCAGAAAGTAGTGCAGTACATCCTGTCTTTTATATGTCCTTTCTATTAAAGGAGGGGACACCTTATTTTTAGACAAGCATTTTTTCAAGAATCAAAGAACACAGACGTGTCTTGTCACTGCGGTTATACATTATTGTAAAAATGGTCAGGACACAGTGACAAAGGTGCAGCGGTGACAGTGAAGGTCAGAGCGCTGCAGACAAATGTAATTGAAAGGGGGCGCCAGTCTCATAATCTCATTCTGACACAGTGATAAACACTAGTCTGGATTCTTCCTGAAGCTATAAGTGCTCTGATTTTCCATAAATGCTGCAGTGTGTCATTTCAGGTGTGGGGTCTATATTTCGGTTTGTGTACCGACTCTCTGGTTACATGGTGTATTAGGTAAGTAAGCGCCTCCTGAGTCCTCTTTGCCCTCCCTAGGCAGACGGCGACAGCTTTTGCCGAGGATAGGAGCTCTCACAGCGGCTCCCAAAATCAGCTGGTGTTGTTGCTAGGAGATCCTATTCTAGGTGCCTGGCAACAGAAGCTTCTCTATTCCAGTCATGTCTGAGAGTGTCCTCAGTCACACAACTTCCTATGTCACAACTATGATTGGCTGCTGCTCCAGACGTAGCTGTTTCGCAACTCAAGTGGTCCTCGAGGAAAATCAAAGCGAGCTATTGATGCTATTTAGGTTTGACCTGAAGGGTTGCTATTTTTAGACGTCCCACTGTAGGTGCTCTAATGGTAAACATGTAATCAGGAGCAGTTAGTGTGGGATTGAGGGGCAATGCTATTTTTAGTCAAAGTTTGTACCCTTTGCACAGAGACCTGTTGAGTGGCCATTTTGTTCAACTGCAGATGACAAGAACACTTGCGTAATGACTATAAATAATTACATATAATTGTTTCCTGTAACAATGATAAATCAATGCACTAAAGGTACTATATAAGTACTATTTTGTCATCAAAGAACAAGAAAGGACAGCTATAGTTTCAGTGCTAACAAGTCATTGTAATATCTAAGATGGATACTGACTTTTTTGCAGACCTTTATGACATAATTTAACCATGTCATTATATTGGAAGGTGCATGTATGAAATGTTGTCAGTAGAAAAAATAGACCACATTAGTAAAAACACATGTGCCTATCTTGTAAAAAGTGGGGATTTAAAGCACCACAGCGTCAAGTGGGATGAGCCATTGTGGTCCCATTACTTCCTGTTCCAGCTCTGAGTGGACAAACTGAGAAATGCACATTAATGCAAAACAGTTTAAGACATTCATAAACTGAAAGGGAAATATGATCTATTTCCACTTTTGGAAAAAGTAAATAGCATGTCCCTGCATGGCTACCATAGCTGTTCACATGCTCTAGAGTGAGAGAGGTTTGTATAATCTGCAGATCTGCATGCCAGATGTCACCAAAAAGACCAAGGCATAGGACAGGGATGGTATAAGATTGTGACGGTGTGAAAATCTTAAGGCAAAACATACTGGTATTCTAGCACTATATGTTCATTTTTGTCCAGATAAAGTAAAATGACAGTAACACATAAGAAACATTACTAAACACTTTTGTTTGTGATAGAATTATGCCAAATAAATTAGTACAGTCCCTCATGACAGGCTATTAAACAAGCTTTATACCTTTTGCATTTCTCTATTCATTTGGCAACATCAATGAAGTGTTTGATAGAGAGGACTTTCACTGAGGCACTTCACCAAATACCCACTTTGCTTTGAATAGAGCGTGTCCCAAATTTCATAGAAAGTCACTACAGTCCTCATACTCATTTTTTTCATACTCACCTTTTCTGTCACCCTTTACTTTTTCATGTTTATTCCAAAAGATATAATCATTGGCTGATTTAGATTCTGTGCTGACCGCAAAAACATAACTGACTAATAGGTAAAAGAGTCATAATTTTGTTTGTATGTGTTATTACTTGCTGTTAATCATCAGTTGTGCAGTTGTGATTGTATTATACAAGTACTCTCAACAAAGGGATAACAGACAGGGCTCAAACATTTAACATACAATGGAAGTTTTTCATCACACTGTTGCTCAATGTTTCTTTAATGCTCAGGTTTTAACGTCATTTCCTTATTAGGCTTTCTCACGCCAGATTTTGAACTTGTCCTAACAGAGCAGCTCCAGGAAAAGTGTGGTAAGAGTACTAATGGTAGCTGGGATCCATGTAGGTGTGGCCTAAAGAGGTAAGCAAATATTTATTTAAAGCCTAAACAAGCAACTTTCATAATATACTTCCTTGTTAATATTAAATTTATTGTAACTCTTAACTGTTATTCTTTTTTTTATTATTTCATTACTTAAGATATCCTGAAATGATCTTGAAAATATGCTCCATGTGAGTAAGTTTTTAAAGCAACACATACATTTTTGAAGCTGTACTTTTTGTAAATATTCTTTAAAATTATAGTTGGAATGTGAATTTGTGATGGTGTCACACGTTTTGGGAAGATGTATGTTCTCATGAGACAGTAGCGTGCCCCAAAGTTCAGAGTCATAAAGGTGTATCTGTCAAACCAGGCACACCTTGTCTGTAAAAAAACTGTTACTACTACGGTTAGAAAAAAGGTGGGCAGGGTTGTCAAAATAGATACTCAAGTAAAAGTATTGTTACTTTATGTATAGCTGAAGTAGAGGTAATAGAAGACAACGTTGATATTATTACTTGAGTAAGAGTAACAACGTTTTTAATGAATAACCTCAAATATGTGGAAAGAACCATTTTAGTAGATATCTGCACGCTACTCGCTCTTATTCACGCATTTTGACATGTTATGTATAATATTTATTTTTTCTTCAAATGTATTAATAGCGTATGTTTTACGAAAAGTACTCATTAAGTACAGAATTTTGTAAATGCAGTACAGTATATGTTATGATGCAGCAAAAACCTGGAACAACCTCCCAGATGAAGTAATACAAGACTCAACTTTAACAATGTTCAAGGGGAGGTTAAAAACCTTCCTTTTTAGCTCCGCCTACACCACAACTTAAAATGTTTTTTTTTATCTGCACTCTTCTTCTTTTATAATGCTTTTAATTTTTCTTATGTTTCTAAATCTAAATCTTGTAAATTGTCTTTTATTTCTGTAAAGCACTTTGAGTTACCCAGTGTATGAATTGTGCTATATAAATAAAATTGCCTTGCCTATATTTTTACTACAGTAGCTATACATAGGGTAAGTGATAAATGTATCAATATTTATTTTAAAGTGTTCATAAAGGATATTTCTACAATATGCAGCTTAAAAATTCTGGGATGTGCTATGTTCTGGATGTGTCAATCAATGAGCAACAAAATAAAAAACAGAATATAAAAAAACATTTAAATACATTCCAGGTAATACAGATTTACACTCAAAGTCGTTTTTGAAGTATAGGAAGCCTGTAGTAGAGTAGAGTGTTTGTTACTGGTCAATTTAGAAAATCTGTGTTATTGCACCTGTCTGCTTTTGTTAAGAAAAAGATCTTGGTTACTCTGCAAATGTGTGATTTATTTCGCATATTGTGGTAACATATAGGTATTTAACAGACTGCTGCTGGGCAGGTCCCAGTTCATTGAACAAAGTTCAGTGTGCATACTTGGGCTCCGAGTAGAGAATTTCACATTTCACAGGTCAGAGCTTTAGTGGCATGCTCCACGAACAGGGATCAGGGCCGGGATTAGGGGGAGAAAAATCCAAAGCAAAGTTTTGTAAGCACGTAATGGCTTTGTGTGCCACAGAGGGGAAGGGAGAACAAATACCTCAACAGTAAGAGGAACAGCTCACAAACTTAGCTGCATCTGCAAAATGTAACCTACGTGTATGCAATTTCTGTCACCAAAAGGACTGTTCTTACCCTCGGAAATGGCGTGAGGTTTGATGATGCAGCATGTGCAGTCGGTGAAGATGGCTGTGTTAGGAGGGCCATGGCCGATTGTGGATGGAAAGAAAAATTCAAGTTCCTAAAAAAAGAGGAAATAAACTCTTCAGCAACTCAAGGCAGTATAGTAGACGAGTCACTGGTTTTTGAGTCCAAGTCACTTTCAAGTTCTCAGGGTTCAAGTCTAAGTCACCAAAGACTAGTACGAGTCCAAAAAATTTCAAGTTGAATCCGAGTCGAGGACTTCTCCATCTTTGACTCAAGGAATGCTTATGTTGTTCAAAGCTGACTCAACAAATATTAACATAATAACACAATGAATTGTTTGAATAATATATAAGAAATAGATCTTAAACCCAAATTGTTCATTTTAATCAATGCTTAGTTTGTTGTTGGGATTTATAGTTGTCATTTTAGCAAATACAAATTTGTGATATATTTAAGATTGACCTTTAGCTAGAGCAGCAACGGGTTGGATGGTTAGCTTACAGTTGCTAATTTAAATTTAGCTAATAGTTAGTTGTAATTAGCTGCTAAATTAATCGAGCCGTTCCCATGCTCTAAAAATGTGTGGCGTGGAACTGTAATCTGCATTTTCACCACCAGATGTCACCAAAGAAGCCACAATAAACAAAAAATTCTACGTTGTTTTATGGTAATGAGACATAAAAGTTCATGTTTGAAAAAAATTATCACAGAAATGCAGTGTGTGACTTTGGTAAGAGAGCGTAAATAAATAATAACATGTTGTGTATTACTCGTGCTGCTGCTGCAAAAGTGTCGGAGCCGTGTCCAACATTTTTGATGCCATCTGTTCCAAACTGGGCGCGGACGCACTGCGGCGCCTCCCTCCGAGCCACGGCTGAGTCGGTGGGTCCCAGGAGCCTCCTCCAGATAGACACGGCCTCCTCACCCATCAGCTCCATAGCAACCACAGGGCCCGAGGACACGAACTGCACAAGGTTACTGCAAAATGGAACAAACCCAGAACTTTGCGAGATAGAATAGCAGACTGAAGGCAACAGGTTAGCTGTGGTAAATGAATAAATGTCACTTCAATGTCATTGGGATCATTAGTACAGGTCGTATTAATCCTAAAACTTTCTCTGCAAGCTTGTACCTGTTTTAAAAGAGTAAATTATTGACAGGATTACTCACCTAAAGGAAGGCTTTGACTGATGTTCTGCATAAAAGTCTGCCGCTTGGCTCCTGTGAAGTAACAAAATGGTAAAAGTAGAGGTTAATCAATGGCCACATTATCTGCTGCATTTTACTGTGAACTCTACAAACTACTAATGAACTATAGTTAGACTCTGAAGCAGCGGAGTCAAACTCAAACTGACAAAGGGTCAGACTTGAAAATAAATATGATATCAAGGACAACAGATTCTGTTCATGTCTCAGCCATTACCAAAGAGGAATATACAAGTCTGATGTTTCATGTCCTGTAGGGCTTTATCAAGCACTTTTTGTGGGTTTTATCTGTGTTAAGTGTTTTAAGCATAAAGCAGTTTCTTTTTACAAGCTACCCTCTCATACACAATAAACAACAAAATGTATATATAAAATGTAATAAAGGCTTTAAAATATATTTTATTTTGTGTTTTAATTTATACATGTATTTGTGTCTTTACTGTTGAGTTTAACATCAATAAATTAGAAAAAAAAACAAAATTGTTATTTTCTATTTGATCTGATTAATCCATTCTGAAGAACTTTAATTATATTCTGTAAAAATACTTTATTTTGTTGATTATTTTAAGACACCACACATGACAAACACCTGTTTGGGACAATGAAATTAATTATGCAATATACTGTATAATAAAAATGTTATCATACTAGAACTTTGTCTACGTTTTTTGTCTTTTGCCAAAAGGTTACAATTGTATTACTGTGTATCGCTAAACAAGAGTTGAATGTTTTTTTTCCTATTTCCATAACACTAAAGAAATCCCTTAGGTCAGTGTACTCAAACTGTGATAAGGGTCCTGCTGATAATACACTGTTAATCTTTAGTGGTATGTGAGTATTGTGGATTTTTTTATGATGAAATGACAGAAAATATAGAGTGAAAAGAGTTTGGAAATTTAAAACAGCTGAGGGAATTAAAAAAAAACTTTAAATATGTTACAAATTTGACTGCATTTCAATTCACTTTCCTAACCGATTAGGAAATATCACTTCATAGTTGGTACACATTTTAACATAGGGCTGTTTGTTTTTAGTACACTAGCCTAAGTTTATAAATCTTCAATAATGTCACAAAACGCAAAATTCTAAATATGTGATTTACAAACTTATTGATTAAGCAATATAGCGACTGGTGCTTTCAATTCTTATACCTTTTAATTTTGACAATGCTTTGTCAAAGTACTGTATTAAAACTTATCTCTTTTCACACTTTTAATGCCATAATTTAAATGGTATGTTTTGTCATGTACAATGCATCCTTTAAAGCATACTTATTTAATGTCAGGCGAACCAAACCTGTTATCCTCACACTGTGAAAAGTCGGAAAGAAAAATGTAAAGTATTTAAATTCTAGGCTGTATTCATGCACCTGTCTTTCCGAGAGGTTTGGATAACAAGATTAACGATGACCATGACTGAGCATCTGATGAAGCAACTCCTTAATTAAATGCAAGTGGTGTGAGCCCAAGGCAGGCCATATGTTGCCAGATTTTGCAAGACAGCAGATCCTCCATCTGTTTGGCCGCAAATAACCTGTTTCTGCCTTTTGTAGTTGTAGCATCACATCCGCACACTGGGACTCACCATGTAAGCTTTACCATTTTGGCTTTGGTCACGATCAGATTGGAGCTATAGATCAATTCAAGGACATCTCCGACTTTGGTGACTGAGTCTGGCTTTATCAAGGCAAGGGTTCTGGAACAAGTGAATAAAAAAAGGGAAAAAAAGATCACATTTATAAACATAAGCTGAAAGAAAATGATAACAGATGATACTATGGTCAAATATAATGGGCCAATAATGTTTGTGGCAGAAAAATACAAACTGTTAATCAGTGCAAAATACTATGAATTTTTAAGGAAATCAGAATGTTTTTGTAGACTTATAGACATTTTTATTCCGCTACAAAAAGTACTATCAGTCTCTTAAACACATAATGGTACACTACAATGGTAGAACTCTATTTGGTGTTACATGACGTTCAAGTTACATGTACAAGTCCAGAAGAACATAGTCTTAAGTCTTGACTAGTGAGCATGTAGCTGGATGTTTCCAACTTTTTGCTGATTTAGCCTAAATGCATGTATATATCAAGCAGTGAAATATCAAGTCACTCACTAGTGTTCTCTATCCACTGACAGCACACACATCAAGTCAGTGGGGTGCCATTTGACAAAACATCTCGCAGAATTTCTGGTGGCTAATGCCCTTTTGTTAATGATAAAAAAGTACCGCGGTTCACTTAACTTCTGTTGCTAACACTAAAAGGTGCCTTACCTTTCTTTCTTGCTGCCAAGTTTGTATGCTGTAAACTGATCTGCATAATCAATCAAATGTAGCTGCCGTGAGAACACGTTGACTCGATTCCCCACAAACAGGTCCTCCGGCTGCACATCCTCGTATTTGGTCCTACGCAGAAATACTCTCTGGTTCTTGACATCATACTGTAAAGATAATACAGAACTTGTATTACAGGTTTGACACATAGAAGACTCATCCGTTAAACAAGTTAATAATAATAGGGTGAAAAAGGAAGGTTCATATATGTTTTCTTCTGTGACCTTAATATTGTATGATGAAAAAATGTCAAAAGGAAACAAAATATAGGTGAAGATTTTTCTAGTCAAAGGGATTCTCACCATTTCCACTGAGCTATCTTTCGGGTAGTAGAACAGTTGGTACCGCCGCAGGAGAGCTGCCGTCGGGTCGTACCACTCAGCCAAAAATGCAAACCGATCCTCCTGGAGAAGACAAAGCATTTGAATACATCTTGTAAAATGGAAGCGTCAACCAAAACTAACACTTTCTGCTTATGTTTTTTTCCCTTCAGCACTTAGACAAACAAGTGGTAAATGTTGCATTAACAGTGTTCCATCATGGTCTGGAAAAACACCACTTGACTTGATTGTAGTCAGTTGTTGTTGTTGTCTAAGTGATGTAGGCTCCCAGCTTGAGTGACAGATGCTCATTGCAGACAAAGAGAAGTTTAATCAAAACAGTGGCAGAAGGGTTTCCTTTTCATGCATGCCTGTGTCATTACAAAACTCTTGGCAATGAATGACTTTTCCCATTGGTATTTGTCAAGCAACAGCGCGGTCATGGTGCACGAGTGTATTCTTTTGTCTCATCTGCTAAACCCAAAGATGACAAAAACACATTCATTTTAACAATAAGCTAATGGGGCATGTTTGTCTCTAAAACAAAAAGGAGCTATAACTACTTCTTTGTACCTCTCTTGTAGTAGAGAGAAACAAACTTTACTCATTCTCTGAAACACGTTATAAAAAATAAAAATAAAAATAAATGATCTTCTCTGTGCAGCAGGTTTAGCTGTATCAGCAATCTTACTGAGAGCAAAGAGAGTAACGCTGTCATCACATTCACTATTGGCAATGTTTAATGATAGCAAACAGTAGGCATTGAAGCTGCATCTACATGGAAAGATCTTCCTCCAGCAGAGACACAGAGCAGGTAAATAGAACCTAAGCCTATTGTTAAGTGACAAATGTGCTTTGCTTTATTTCTTAATTATTCATACAGTAGTTTTATTATCATAATCTCCTAAATAAGTCCCAAATATGTGTGATTATTATACCACTGTCTACTAATATGTGGTGCTGGACTCAAAATTAGAATGTCTTTTGTCAACCCACATTTTCAATGATAAAGAGAAGGTTCCAAGTATTTTCAAGCTAAATTAAAATTTATGGTGCTATTTCATACAAAATGTATTTTCCTCCTATCATTTCAACAATCACTGTCATAATGTACTTCCTTATTATATTATATATTTTTTCTGTGCTCCTTTATAAACCCAAGGAATTCTCCCAACCAACACTTGCAAGCTAATGTGGTTCTGAGAATAAACACTGGTAAAACTTAAGTGAAAGTAAAAGTAGTTTAGCTAAATTTGATTAGCGCTAACTAGATATACAGTCACTAGGAGATTATGATAATTAAATAAGCTATGCATGTAAATAAGGGTACGGATAAGTAGGCAGCACACCTTAAATCAACTTTGAATCTAAGGTAAGGTTATTTTGAACCCTAAGCTAAACACAAGTCTTGTGCAGCAAGAAGCTAACAATACAATACAGGGTTAGGCTAACGTTAGCAAACATGGAGCATTCAGTGTAACTTTTAGAGAACAGAGTTAGCGCTGTTATTATTAAATAAATACATTTGTACTTACCATAAGTGGCAAATGTATAACCCCCTCAGTCACTGTTTAAACGGGTATATTGGCTAGCTAAATTCTACGCGCTTCATTCTAGGGTTTCTATGGTAACTGTGCTAAGAAGCGGAGGGGCGTTCAAGTACAATATTATTGATGTATTTTTAATTTCATGTGCGACTAAAGCGTTTTAACTTAAAACGCTTTACCTTCCGCTTGTGGGCTTGGAAGTATTAAGATGATTACGAGAAGATATTAAGATTACGCTATTAATGTGTCTATGAATATCGTGGTAGTGAGATCTAAATGCAATAGAAAAAAATAATTAGATATGCTCAATGGGCTAACGTTGAGTTTTGCACGTGTTAAAATGTAGGTGTCTCGCGCCATCTACCGGTAGAGCTGTTTCTGTAACGTTCGATTAGACTGCAAAGATAATGGAAATTCCCAGTCAGAACAAACGCACCCTGTGTACTTCATACCCGGAACAAAAATACCAGCCAAGTCACATTAAAATGTCTTCTTCTGTTCTAAGAGACTTCATTAAAGATAATATACCATTAATCTTAGACGGTGGTCTTGCAACTCAGCTGGAAGCACAAGGAATTAATCTTGGGGTTAAGTATCAAAAATATTTTCAATATATTACATTTTTATTTTATTCTTTATTTATTTTAAAAAGTGGATACCTGACAACTTGGATTCATTTGTAAACTGAGGCTGCTACTTTTATAGATTGAATAATGTTTTGCACTCTAATGTTTTAGCAAAGAAATTATATGGTAAGATGTTACCAATATTAAAAGTGCAAGGATGTGCTTCACACAGGGAGATCCATTGTGGAGTGCCAGGCTTTTGCATACAAACCCTGAGGCCATAAAAGATGCCCATCACAGGTTGGGTCTTGTACATTGCATCATGAGAAGGTAAGAGTTTATATTTTTTGCAAATCAGTCTCAATGTGCCATTTCCTGCAGGTTTCTTCTCAGTGGCAGTGACGTCATCACAACAGCCACATACCAGGCCAGTGTTACAGGTTTTGTCCAACATCTGGATGTGACCTGTGAATGCGCCCGAGAGCTGCTGATGTCTGGGGTTCATCTGGCCAAAGACATAGTCAAGAGAGTTCAATCTGACAGTCAGTCAGTTGTTATTTGCAACAGTATTTAAATCACACATTATGTTTGACATTGAACTTTTGTGTCTTTGCTTTAAGGCCAAATACATGCCTTAGTAGCTGCTTCTGTTGGACCATATGGGGCCTTTCTTCACAATGGTTCAGAGTACACAGGGGCCTACGCTAAAGACATGAGTGTTGAGGTGAAGGGGCCTTAAACATACTTATACTAAATCTATGGTGTACAGTAATATAGGATTATAGACAGTATGGTCCTGTATATTAAATTATTTAACTATTTCTATTTCTCCATTTGTATCTCATTTGAGATGCCCTTTTCTCTCTGTTCCAGGATCTTAAAGCTTTTCATCGGCCACAAATTGAATGTTTAACAGCTGCAGGAGCAGATCTCATTGCGTTTGAGACAATCCCCAGTATCAAAGAAGGCGAGGCTCTCGTGCAGCTGCTTAGAGAATTCCCAAACACTAAAGCCTGGCTCTCCTTCTCTTGCAAGGTAATAAAAGCTTAGACACAATACAAATTACAAATCTGTATCTAAGCTCCCTTTTTGGTAATATTTCTGTCAGGATGTGAGGTGCATATCAGACGGCAGTCTATTCACTGATGCAGTGCAAGTTGCTAATAAATCCACTCAGCTGCTGGCAGTAGGAATAAACTGTTGTTCACCAGTGCTGGTGGAGCCCCTGCTGGACTCGGCCGGGACCCTGCTGGGCCCAAACATGTGCTGGGTGGTCTACCCTAACAGTGGAGAGGAGTGGGACACTAAGCGGGGGTATGTTTTAGGTGTATGTCACTGTTAGGAGTTGCATGTCTCTCTGATCTAGACAAAATACATTTTACTTTAATTGTTTGTAGTAAAAATCAAGTTGATGCCAGGTATACAGTATTGTTCAAAATAATAGCAGTACAATGTGACTAACCAGAATAATCCAAGTTTTTAAGTATATTTTTTATTGCTAAATGGCAAACAAGTTACCAGTAGGTGCAGTAGACTCTCAGAAAACCAACAAGACCCAGCATTCATGATATGCAGCTCTTAAGGCTGTGCAATTGGGCAATTAGTTGAAAGGGGTCTGTCCAAAAACTAGCAGTGTTTGCCGTTGACTGTACAAACTCAAAACTATTTTGTACAAAAGTTTTTGTTTCTAGGATTTAGAAAATCCTGTTAATCACAAAACTAATATTTAAAATTGCTACACATCTGTGTGGCACCAACTTGTGGCACCTCTCAGCTGCTATTCCACTCCATGATTCTTTAACGACATTCAACTTTTTATTTACATTTTTTGGTTTTGCTTCAGAAACAGCTTCTCGATTGGAATAAGGTCCGGGGATTGGGCCGGCCACTCCATAACATTCATTTTGTTGGTTTGGAACTAAGACTTTGCTTGTTTACTGTGTGTTTGGGATCATTGTCTTGTTGAAACAAACATTTCAAGGGCATGTCCTCTTCAGCATAAGGCAACATGACCTCTTCAAGACATATGCAAACTGATCCATAATCCCTGGTATGTGATAAATAGGCCCAACACTATAGTAGGAGAAACATGACATATCATGATGCTTGCTTCACTGTCTTCACTGTGTGCTGTGGCTTAAATTCAGAGTTTGGGGGTCGTCTCACAAACTGTCTGTGGCCCTTGGAACCTAAAAGAACAATTTTACTCTCATCAGTCCACAAAATGTCCCTCTATTTCTCATTTAGGCCAGTTGATGTGTTCTTTGGCAAATTGTAACCTCTTCTGCACATGCCTTTTTTTTTTTAAACAGAGTGACCTTGCAGGAGATTCTTGAAAATAGATTAGCTTCACACAGAGGTCTTCTAACTGTCACAGTACTTACAGGTAACTCCAGACTGTCTTTGATCATTGGCTGAGACTTTGCCATTCTGGTTATTCTTCAATCTATTTTGATGGTTGTCTTTCATTTACTTTCTCATCTCTGGTTTTGCTTTTCATTTTAAGTCATTGGAGATCATTTTAGCTGAACAGCCTATACATTTTTCACCATTTATAGGTTTCCCCCTACTCCAATCAACTTTTTAATCAAAGTACACTGTTATTCTGAACAATGTCTTAAACAACCCATTTTCCTCAAGCTTTCAAATGCATGTTCAACAAGTCCTGGTAACTTCATCCTTAAATAGAGGCCACCTCTTACCACCTGTTTTTAAACAAAATTTAACAAAAACTCAGTCATTAAATGCCACACTGCTATTTTTGAACACACCCCATTAAACTAATTGCCCAATTGCACAGCCTTAAGAGCGTGCATATCATGAATGCTGGGTCTTGTTTGTTTTCTGAGAATCTACTGCATATACTGTTAACTTGTTTGTTATTTAGCAATAAGAAAATATACTAAAATCAATTAAAAACAGACTTGTTTTTACTTTAAGTAAGATATTTATCTCATTTGAGGTATGTTTTTGTTGGATTGTGCATTCAAATTAACAAATGACACAGTACTCTTCCCATTCAGGAAAAGGCTTAAGAGGCTCTACTACTGAGCCACTGATTCAGACTTTTTTTTAATTCAAAGGTGGTACGCAGCAGAGAAAACAGCAGTGTCACTGACTGACTTCTGTGGGACGTGGAGGAGGCAGGGAGCCGCTCTCATAGGTGACATCACTGTTTTCTCATTTCTAAATATCGTTTCCAAATTTCTTTCATTTCATTATTTCTTTGTTTTTAGGGGGTTGCTGTCGTATTGGTCCCACTCACATTTCAGAGTTACGCAGAGTATTAAAAGGAAGCCCAATGTGATCAATAAATCTCTCCAAAGAATTGTCTATGTTGGAGCCATTTATGAAATTCTTTTTATTCATTTAAAAATAATAAACAAATACATTACCTCCACCTCAGTGAACATGACATCTGTTGGGTTCAAAAAAACAGAGGTAAAGAAACACAAACAACACATGCAGTTAGTCCCTGCAGTTCACATTTTCAAGTTTTCGGAGTAATGACTTCTTTTTACATCTCCCAGGGATCATTTACACAGTCTTAGATTTCAACATACGTGCTTTCACAACACTTTCACTGAACAAACCACTGCATGAGCCCATTTTTCTGGACAATGACTCGAGGACGTCACTTAAGGAGAGATCATGTGACTCCTACGTTAAGATATCAGAATACAGTGTTTATTGGAGAGTGTGGGGAGATGAAATCAAAGACCGGTGAGATGAGAATCTGCAGCTTTAAAACTGTCCAAGAATTTCACTAGACACTGTCCATGGTGGTTTTATTTTACACTGTTCCTTTTGTTAGTTGTGCTGCTAGCGAAGTGAAACATATTCGAATAGTTGAGTTCCTCAGAAACTTTTGTGTTTACACGCCATCTCTAATTTCATGATACACTCTTAGTAACTACTACGCTGAAATGACATTTGAAACTTTTCAAAGCAACAATGTGACTCCAGACACTGGCTTTTACTCTGGTAAATGTGTTGTCTCTGAAATACAAGACTGGATCAGGGCCTATACAGACACAGTTTAAGTTTTAAATCTATAAGACAATTATTAGGAAACAGTCGGCTGCACAGACGGCATCTGCCATTCAGTACAGTGCCATACAAAACATACAGTAGAACATAATCTGTAGTCTTATGTCCATTTAAACCTGACTAATATCCATTTTTCTCGTTTCCATCTTCTCTGTGTTATATTTCTGTAACTTCCTGAACAAAAGTCCACAGAAAGCACTTGGTTCAGTTGGATTTAGACCTAGACCACATCTTTTTGTTGTTAAGAGCAGCCGTTTGGTTTGAACCAAACTCGAAAGTTCGGCCTAAAGAGTGTCAAAGCAAAGTTAACAATCACATGTGAGTTTTGACACAGCGTTCATTTTTCTAATAGTCTTTAAAGAAAAGTTACATAGCTTTAATTTAAGGACCTAAATAGTCCTGACAATCAAAACAGTACCACTCATTGCCAGCAGGGGGAGCGTACAGAGGAGAATGTATTGAAAGTCCCTTAAAAGTTAGAGTGGTTTATAGCTTTAGCCTTTTTGGTGGCATTTGGTGTTGAAATATCAATGCTCCATCCCACACTCCTTTTAACAGCATGTGAACGGCTACGGTAGCCCTGCAGGGACATGTTGTCTATAAACCAACCCAGTAGAAACAGCCCTAGCTGATACAAACCCATTAGTCCATTACTGCCCTAAATATAAGTGTACTTCTCCTCCAGCAGTACTCCGTTTGTCCATCTCTGGGCAGTTGTAGGAACAGTAACAAGAAGTAATGACTCTTCCACTGGGTTCTATGGAGCTTTTAAGATTATGCACATCTGAAAAAATAGGCTGATGTCATCCATTTTGCTCAACTGTATACAAAATTTTACACAATGCAACTTTTGATGCTCTTTTTTTTAGTACCGTAAATATATTTTTTGTGATTGTTCTCTTTCAAACATACTCACATAGATACATTCACTGTTCTTGTTTAACATCTCATCAAAAAATTCAGACCACTAATTCCACAGCTATACAGTGAAACCCCACAGCTGTAAAGAAGCCATCCAAGTAAACCGTCAAAACAAAATGGCCTCCTATGTTGTTCTAAAGTTGACATGCTGCACCTGACGTTTAAATAGTAAGCACCAGAAAGCCACTACTGTAATAGAATAATGAACTTGATTTGGAATGTTTTCTAGGTCCGTTTGTGGCAGACTGAGGCTGCAGTAGCTCAATACGGCCTCTACTGGTACTAGTGGTATAACAGGCAGACACCAGAATAAATCAAAAAGTAGTGCCTTAAAATGTGCTGGTTAAAAGCTGTTTTGTTAGACAGGATGGGTTTGTTCTTGTCCAAAACATAAGTTGTAGTGTGTTTTGTCTTTCGCGTACAAGCCGGTCAGTCCGTCATGTCCTCGTCCAGGTCACTGTCCGGGGGGCTGCGCTGTCTGAAGTCTGTGCTGTAGGACAGTCGTTTCCAGCCACAGTCCTTTTGGCTCCCTGTGCTGTGAGAGCGACCCAGTTGGGCCAGGCGCTTGGCGGACGTTGGCTCGTCCTCAACGCCCGGGGCCGGCTCTGTGCTTGAGTGGTGAAAGTCGTGCCGCAGGTTCTCCAGGTTCAATGCCCAGGGGCCCAGCTTGTGCCAGTTGATCCTCTGGAAGGCGATGATGCAGTGCAGGTTGCCCCCCACCTGTGAGACAGTGACAGGTTACTGACTTCTACACTTTTCAACAGGGTCAGCTGCTGCCACTGCTGCTCCTTCACCAAACATTAACCTCCATGAGTCTGACCCTGGTCAAAAACTGAACTTGGACTGTTTGGATTTTGTAACTGTTTTACAGCGATATCTTTTTGAATTTATTATGCACCGATTTTGCTCTTGATATGTTCTCAACATTGCACGGTCCTGGTCTTGACTTAGTCTCAGACATTTACATTTAAATTTAGTAATTTAGCAGACGCTTTTATCCAAAGCGACATAAATTAAGTTTCCATTCACCAGTGTTACAGCTGGAACACCACTGGAGGCAAAGTGGGTTAAGGACACAACAACAGTATGAACTGAGAGAGGGAATTTAATTAAATGACCGCTCTACCACTGAGCCACTGCCCCCCTGGCTTGGTCTCGGTCAATACGGTTTTGACTACGACACAATGATTAAGATTGTTAACAATAAAAAATATTTGAAAAAGGAGTACCTTTTTAGTTTTCCGGCGCTGAATCCCCCTCTCTGTGTGGCGGATGTCCAGGTATTCTGGGTTTTGTGTGTTTAGGTCTGTCACAATGTCCAGCCATCTAAAAACAAACATTTAAAATAAATAATAAGATGGTGTATAGTAAATAAAACTCAAGGGAGAGGTGGAGCTTTTACCTTTTGCAATGAATGGCTGGGTGTTTCCTGCTGGGTTCACCAATCAGGACCCAGTGCTCCATCTCAGTGGCTGGCAAAGAGCCCCTTTAAAAAGAACATAATAATGCTCTTTTTATTGTTAGGTGGGCATAATTCTTTCTTATGTATGTATGATGTGCCCGACCTGTAAGCCTTGGCAGCTTTCAGGGGAGTGGCTTCGAACCCCACAGGGCAGAAGTAGTGGTTCTGGCAGTGATATATGTAGGCCATGGACTCATCCTTCAGCCCCTGGGTCAGTTTCATTAATGCCCCTTCAGCTATAATCCATGTTAATAATACACATGTTAATAATAGTATACAGGTTTAAATGTGTAGTGTCTCGATCTCGATTGCATACAAATAAAATGTAATTCACCAGTTTCTCCTGCAGTCTTGTGTTTTCCATGTGGCTTGTACAGAATGTAGGAGCAACCTCGAACTCGGAAATGGTCATTCATTTGTCGGAACCAGCTGTAAAACAAAAGGATATTGGACCAATGATTTGTGCACACTTCATAATAAACGTAACATGGAAGGTAAAATATTTTTAAGCTGACGTACCGCATTAAAGTAGCATTTCCAGTAAAAGGACCAAACTTGATCTCTTCGAAAGGCGGCTGAAACCCCAGGATATGCAGAGCTTCCTCTTGAGAGATGGGTGGGAGACTAAAGACAAATACAAAGATAACTGCTCAGAAACTAGCCACCAGAGTATGTTAGTATTTATACATAAGACAGAGATAAAGCTAACCTGCCTGCGCCCAAAGTGCTGTACAGGAAGTTCCAGCAGGACACCAGTGAAGAGATTCCACAGGATGTTTTGTACTGCGGTCGACTGATGCAGTACCTGAAAACAACACATTTTTAACAACTTCTCAATAATAATAATCAGCATTATTAATGTTTATGGGTGAAATAAAAATAAATGTAACATTACCATCTTCTGAGGTCAAGCACTTTTCTCTGTTTGATGTCCTCCAGTGAGGAGTGAGGAGGGATATCCTGCAGCTTTCTGATTGGTCGATCTGATGACTTCATCTTCTTGGTGCTGGACTTTTTCACGTTACCTGGAACACATTTCTAGTCAGTGCAGTGTATTTTGAAGTAAGTCTATTAAAAATGATCTTGTTCTCAGACTATCATACAATGTACCTGGTGTGGTTACAGTTTAGTGGAAATGTGATGCTATTGGCCTAGTGTTCTCGATGTGAGCTATAGTCAAAGATACAGTATCAACTTTCTTTTCTTTCTAGGTTAATTCTCCATGGTCTCCATGGCTTATTTTAGAAAACTAGCTCATTGTATAATTTGGGAACATTGGGTAAGGACCCAAAAGGAAGTTGCTGAAGATTTTACTTAAGTCACCAAAAAATTCAAATACAAAAGAATACAATAAAATAAAAATTGTAGTAGGTCAATGGGTAACATAAAATGAAAATACCTGCTTTTGGAAAATGGTACTGGTCAGGAGGATTAAAGGATAAGAAAAAAGAAAGAAACAAAACAATGAAGAAAACTATGATAAAAATGTCCAAATTACATATAAAAATCAATAAATGAATCCTTGAAATAAAGAAAACTAGGCTTTAAAAGACTAGGAGACTCAACTTTTATTCAATAAAAAAAAATAGTGAAATAATGTTGAAACTGACCAGAAAATTGGTTCACCGATTCTTTTTGTCTTCTAAAATATGGATCCCCTTAAATGAATTTTGGGAAACACTACTTTAGAATTTGACTAAATTAATACAATACATGTTCCTCACTTGTTCTTAGTTTTCTGGTAGGTACCGCTCTGAAGTCGGCTGTATCTATTTCCCAGGCTAGTACGGGTTTAGTGTTGCTGCAGGACACCTCTTCCATGTCACAGTCCCCGTCAGACTCCACAGGCGCCGCTCTGGTCCGACGGAAGTCCTCTGAGGTTTTAGGGTTCATCAGTGGCGGCTCATCATCGGGTTTTGGTTTCAAGACCCCAGCCCTGGCCATGATGGGGTAGACTGACGCCTGGTTGAGCAGAGCATAGTCGGAGCAGACTGTGTAGAACTTCTCCCTGGAGTGAGTGACGGGACAGGTCCTGGGCAGGTGTAGCTCTGCGCTGGAGGCCCGTCTGACACGGGCAGCATCCCGGGCAAGAGAGCTGAGCAGACTGTGGTCCTGTTCCACATTGGAAGCCCTCTGGAGGTTGGACGGCTCTGCTGGTCCACACAGGTTTGCTGCTTGAGCTTCTGATGTGTTCGGCATTGAGCAGCTGTACAGTTTATGGTACACTGGGGAACTGGGGGTCTCTGGCGACAACACTGAGGCTGTTAGCTGTAAAAAAAAAAAGAATAATAAAAAAAGAGAACGTTTTAGAAAAATAATTTGAAAATGCAATGGAAAGAAATAATATGGTTGGAGGGGACAGAGAATGGCTGGAGTGCACAGAATGTGATGGAGTACGGTGGCCGAGACAGCTCAACACGCTGCAAATGAAGAAAGCACCAGCAAATAAAGAAAACATCTTCATCAGTTTGACAACACGCACGCTGCAAAAGTTCACAACACATGCAAATACAAAAACGCGCTGCAAATTCAAAAACGCACTGCAAATCCTCACAACACATGCAAATACAAAAACGCGCTGCAAATTCAAAAACGCACTGCAAATCCTCACAACACATACAAATACAAAAACGCGCTGCAAATCCTCACAACACATGCAAATACAAAAACGCGCTGCAAATAACACAGACCACAACGGAAATGTTTTAAGGGGACTCATTTGAGTGACGAACAATATATTTAGGCCAACAATATCCAAACGACTAAGCAATTATACGATCATGATCTAAAAGTAAAAAAAAAACAACTCAACTTTCAGGTCAGTGACAACAACACTGACAACAACGCGACAGGCGAGCAAACAATAAGCAGGTCCCATTAGGGGTTCGTCACTCAAAGGAGTCCCCTTAAAACATTTTCATTGTGGTCTGTGTTATTTGCAGCGCGTATTTGAATTTGCAACGCGTTTTTGTATTTGTATGTGTTGTGAGGATTTGCAGCGCGTTTTTGAATTTGCAGCGCGTTTTTATATTTGTATGTGTTGTGAGGATTTGCAGCGCGTTTTTGAATTTGCAGCACGTTTTTGTATTTGCATGTGTTGTGAACTTTTGCAGCGCGCGTGTTGTCAAACTGATGAAGATGTTTTCTTTATTTGCTGGTGCTTTCTTCATTTGCAGCGTGTTGAGCTGTCTCGGTCACCGTAGACGGAGTGACACAACATGGCGGCATCCCACAGATAACATTAGGTTAAAAAATAAACCCCGGTTCTCTGATACCTGATTGAGGTACACTATGGCACTGTCCTCCAGAAGCCTTATAACACTATGCCAGTCTCTTGAGGGGCAGGCCAATGTGAAGCCAGCTCCCCAGAGGAGATATTCTTCCTGCTATAAGAGCTGCGTCATGACACCACCTCAGCCTAAGCAAGCTCAGCTCTTCCATGCTCCAGGCAAGGAGGGTGGTCTGGTGAGATACCTTACTAAAGTATCAGAGAACCGGGGATAATTTCTTATATAACCTAACTTTCTTTTTCAACATTCGTTTCAGGTATCTCACTAGACTTACGTATTGCCAGACAAGCTTCCTCAAAGACCGAAGTACACTACACAAGCACATAAAGCACTGCCCCACGCATTTGGCCAAGGCCAGCACTAAGAGAAAAAACGTTTAAAGGAGAGCATTTTGAGCTCAACCTGATGCAACGGTTTAAAAGGAGTTGAAATATCTCCGCCAAGAGAGAGTCGGAGTGATCAGATCTAATGGGGGAAACGCATACAGGAGGAGAAGAACAACGGGCACTGAGCGAAAACAGGTCCACTACTGCCCGGCTGTATCTCTCCCATATCTGATCCATAACCTCGCTGTGGAGTTTCCAGTCCATGTAGTGAGAAGTGCTTCTGGACAGTAGGTTCGCCTCTCGGTTCAGTAAACCTTACCGAACAGGGGAGAGCCGCTCCAGTCTGTGTGCTAACATGTGCAGCTGACTTGAGCGCAGCACCCTCTGTCTGTTTATGTATGCCACCACAGTGGTATTGTCCGTTCAGACCCAAACATGCTGCCCTTTGAGAAAAGGTAGGAAATGTTTTAACAGCCATACAGCCTGGATTTCCAGGTAGTTTATGAACTCCATTTCCCATTTATCGTCCTGCCCTCATGCACGGCACTGTCATAATAACTTTTTGTGCTAGAACCGTCCCCACGGTGATGTCCGGAGACAGGAAAGCCGTGCGTCTCCAGTAATGCAGAGCGAGGGTACTTGTGTGTGCTTGTGAAAAACTGCTGTGGCTCCACTGAGCTCTCTGCAGAAAATACCTTCCTCCTTTTGGTCAGGCGGTGAACAATGAGTGCTGACATAGCCTCTGCATGCCTTTTTATGGGTCTGAAACCCGCTCTTAGAAGTCTGAACATGAACTGGGCGTTTACTTGGGAGGGGACAGGTGTCTGGCCCGGCCTGTCCTTCCTCCCTTGCGGACATTTTTCTTGGCCCCATGGGTGGAAGGTTGGCCCGGTTAGTCTGCTGATATCACCCTGGGTCCAAACGGCTTCCTGGCCCACGCTCCCCTTGTGCTCCCAACGCCTTGTTGGGGGTCCAACCGTCCACTTGGTGCTGCAGCTGTGCAAACCTCCGCCTGGGTGGCCGCTCTTCTGGGGAGACAGAGTTGTAGTGCTTCACCCTCTCTTTTCTTCAATTCACAGCATTGCTGCATAGTGTCCACAGTGGAGCCAAACAAGCCCTTAGGGTCCACTGGAACATCGAGGAGTCTTCTACTTGTGAGAGAAGATGGACAGGTTAAGGCACCTGGCCCTCTCCTGGGTAACCATCAGGCCCATGGCCCAGCCGCAGACTTGAACAGAACATCTGTGAAGGAGGCAGAGGACGGTGATCATGCACAGCTTGTACCACACGTCTGTAGTGGGTGATGATGACATGTTGTCCTGCTGCTCAGCTTGATCCCAGCAGTAGGGATGACTCATTCAGGGCTCTCACTGATGTAGCCACAGACCTGTAGCTCTTTACTGTGAGCAATGAATAGAAATAGTCAGCTTTGGACGCGAGAGCTTGCAGAAGTCGTAGCGGGAATCTGCGTGGGATGGAGGTGTGAAGCCACAAGGGGCTCAACAGGAGGCAGTTGGGAGAAACCCTTTACTTGCCAGCTTAATGGATTGTGTGATCTGGCAAGCAAAATCACTGACCCCTCGCATTCAGACTTGCTAGCATGTGAAATTCTAAAATTACAAAATATTTTTAAAGCTGTTAATGAAAACATACATGTTCAAATCCAGCCTAACATTTTATTCTTTTAGATAATTTACTTTCTGAAAGACACTCACAAGGTCACAGTAATAACTGTTGTTACTGTATCAATTAAACATACCGTGTTTAAGTTGAATGTAACTTTTAGTAAGTAATTTTAGCCAAAAAACTCAGTAAATTTCAGTTGACAATGTGGGCATCTTTTTTTTCGGTTCTTTCGTATCAAAAAAGTAAAACTCAAGCACGTTAATCCCAACAGTACATTTTTAAATAATATATTAAACAAACTCTCTCCTCAAGTCCTCTCCTTGTGCTTGTCGAAAGAAAACGGAGAATGCGTTACAATGTCTTGCGGAATTGCGCAATTGGCAGAATTTGTGATTTTTTGCAAATGCCCAAAGCTTCCCGCTTGAAATTGAACTTTTTGGCTACAACCATATATGTTGCATTTGGAGGGGAGTCAACAAGGCCTATGTTGAAAGGTACACCTATGTTGAAAGGTACACCTATGTTGAAAGGTACACATATGTACACAAATGTGAAACATGCAGGTGGATTGCTGATGTTTTGGGGATGTGTGAGCTACAAAGGCACAGGAAAAGATGATTGCAGCATGTTATCAGAAAATAATGGAGGCAAATTTGCACTCCTCAGCCTAGGCATAGGACGTACTTGTAAGGAAGGACTGAGGACTCAGACGCTCAAAGATGGTGAAGTGTCTCTTTATTAAAGAAACCAGACAGAGACATGGACGAGCCGGGAACTGGGACCACGCTGGAGAGCTGGAACAAGGGCTGGAGCCGAGCTGGAACTGAGCAGGTAAGTAATCCACGAATCAGACAACAAGAAAGTTGAGCAAACTACGAAGACATTCTGAGGCTGGATGTTCACACAAGGCATGGTGAATGATCTGGCAGAGAAGAGATGGACAGGAGAGGTTTAAATACCTCACTGATGGCAATAGGCTGCAGGTGCTTGGAACTTGGTGCTTGGTGGCAGTGATGAGGTAAAGGGGAGAGAAGTGGGGCGGATCCCTGAGAGAAACGGAGTGGATCTGACAGTACTTGGATGTTCCAACATGACAACGATCCAAAGCCTAAGACCAAGTCTACCTGTCAATGACTACAGCAGCATAAAGAGAAGGTTCCGCACTGGCCATCTCAGTCTCCTGACCTCAATATCATTGAGCCACTCATGGGAGATCTCAAACGTTCAGTTCATGCAGCCTAAGAATTTACAGGAACTGGAGGCTTTTTGCCAAAAAGAATGGACAGCTAATGTTTGTAAGATTATAAATAAATGTAAATAAAATCAAATTCTACATACAATTTAATTTGCTTATTAGGCATTAAATAAGTGTATATTAAAGTTAGTAAAAAATCTAAAATCTAAGTAAATTAAAATCCCCAATAAATATGCCTCTGATGGATTTAGACCTGGTTAATTATTTCTTTAGATCAAAACCAGTAATGGACACTGGTCACATGTGTTTTCCTAAAACAGAACTTTCTCAAAACAACTCTTATTTAACTGTTGGTTTGTATGCATTTTCACCAATAATTTATTAATAATAGCCAGAATGTATTAACAGTAATAATTAATGTGAGGACCAGACGTACTTCACAAAAGGACCGGATTTGGTTCACGGACCTTAAGTTGGACCCCCCTGATCTTTACTCTCAGTGGCTGCAGCAGAGACTCACAGAACATCCCTCTGATGAGGGCCTCAAACAGATGAACACTTAGTTTAGGACGAGTCTGTGTTATGAAATAATAACTTATGTTTCAGAGTTGGTTCAGACTCGGGACAGCAGCCTCTGTTTACAGTTTAGCGTCTTTGCTAACACATATTACTGCTCATATTCTCTCTGTTCTCTACCAGTAATGGGACATTTTTGTGACTCTTTGTCCATTTTGGAGAAAGTAAAGCTCAGCCTCAGACACAGACTTGTTTTTTTTGCGTGCTTGTAGAGTCCTCATGGAGCCGACTTGGCCTGGGATCGATCTGTGCAGCAGTAGCAGAGGGACACAGACAGTGAGCGAGTTATTTTTTTATTTAACCTTTATTTATCCAGGAAATCTAGGTCCACTTATCTACACTGCTGTAGACATGTTTGTTATCTCTCAAACAGTATCTATATATCTATGTAATATATGCCATTAATAAGTAATGAAATTATTACTGTCAAAATGATACCAATACTAATTCCTTTTCTTGCTTTCTGTATCTCCCTCTCTCTCTCTAGGACATGAGTCGGCCACATATAATTATATCTGTATAAACCGTGCAATTAAAAAAAAACACCAAGTAGTGGGCTGAGACCCTGTTGGCATCATTTGTTTTCTAGATCTGTTTACATGACTCTGCAGTTCAGGCCACGCTGACTGAGCCCTGTTTGGTTCGGCTGGTCCTGGTGTGGCTCCGTCTGTTCTCCATCACATCCAGGCAAACCGCTGGCAGACGAGTTCCAACAATCTGGAGAACTTCTTTGTTACTGTGCCTGAAAATAAAACAACAAGCATTGTTTAGATTACAGAGGTTTATTTGGGTGTGTGATCATTTCTGTAAATATATGACCTACCTGCCTCTGTTGTCCTGCAGCAGCTGAGCCCCCCTCAGTCTGTCCTCCTCACTGACAGCTCCTGCTCTCCCCCTTCTTCAGTCACTGTCAGAGCTCTCCTCCACAGGACCTTGAAACTCTCCTGAGCTTGAGTCCTGAGAAGAAAACATTATAATAGATTACATATCTGGTATTATATTGTGCTTTATGTTGGAGGTATATTGTACGACATTAACAGTGAAATAAACAATGATAAGCTGAAATGACACAGCAAGGTTACATTTATGTTGTCTCAAACTAATGCCAGACTAATTTATTACAGTTATGGTTGATAGAAACAAGACAAACTCCTTCACTCAGTCATATTCTTTTCTCTACATAAGTTTTACTCAGAGTAGCCTCGGTGAAAGCTACACGAGTTGTTGATGTAGCTGCTCAGCTGACGTTAGCTATTTTAGACAAACTTTACATGCAGTCAATAATATATCATACAAAGTTAGCGTTAGCGCTAAATGCCATATTGTCTTGAACGCTTTATAAAACATGCCATTCTCAAACATTAGTCTGCCTCTTCTCTCCCATGTCTCAGGAGTTCTCTTTTACTGCTGTTTCAGCACTCAAGAGTCAAACATAATTCAATAAAGTCTGTCAAACAATAAACTTGCAAAAGTGTAACTTTTCTTACCTTCTCTGTAAATATCGATGTCGTGTGAACAGCTGTAGCTGGCTGTTTGTTGCTCAGTTACACAGTCGTGCACGTAAGAGCGCACACCAGCGAGAGCAAGCAGGACACCGTCTGTAGTCCTGCTTGTCCTGCGAAGACTGTTTTGTCTTCACAACCTGTCAAAATTTTGTGTTGACAAGACTCTTATGACCCTTTTTTAAAAATCATACATTGAGTCTGTTTTAACATTTTCATTAATTTGCTGGTATGGTAGTCTTACTGTCAAGGCCAAATCTGCCCTTTCTAATATAGTGAAGGTCAGTAGGAAAATTATAGGTGTCCAGCAGAGCCTTTCTGTCCTGTATGATAGACAGGTAGCTAGGAAGGCTAACGCAGTTATTTCTGATAGCTCTCACTCCCTTCATTCTGAGTTCTAGATATTGCCTTCCGGGTCTCGGTACAGTTTACCTCCAGTTAAGAATAACAGATATAAGCATTAATTCGTCCCGAGAGCCATCTTGTTTATGAATTCAGTCCGAAGGAGTAGATAGATCTTAACTATTAAATAGTGATGGGGTGATTATTAATATTATAACATGTATAGTATTGCTTGTTTTTGATGATGTTGTTGCTGAAATGGGGTGGGTTATGGAAGCGTTAATTTACTATATTATGGAAAATTGTCAGATTTTACTTTACTTTAACAAGGGGCGGTTACATTAAGTATTTCTTATTTTGTCTTGTGTTTGTGTCTTGGGTGTTTTATTTTTGTCTTGTATTTATACATCTGTGATTGTTCTGTGTTTACCTTGCTGCAAAGCCAATTGCCCTATGGAGACAAATAAAGTATAAAGTATAAGTAAGTATAAGTATAAGTTCCTCTAACGGCCACCGGTGTCAGTAAGGTTTTACTGAAAGTTACGCAATGCCCCTTTAATTGTTACATCCCTGCACTATACTATGCATTGATTAGTGTTAATCCTAATGCAACGTTAGCTTTAATGGGTTCATGATGCATAAAAAAATATTACATCATGTATTTTACAGTAAACCTTCTAATAGCTAGTTTTTTTGTTTGTTTTATACAAATTGAGCAGTTATTGCCCACCCACATTAGACTTATAATGAAATAGCTATATTTATATTAAAGACCACACTAAATCAAGATCTCGGAAAGCCCTGCCTCCACAGACTCGATATAAATTAAAGGCACAATGTAAACAATTTTCAGAGAAACAAACCTGTGCAGCTTTCGTTGTAGTATTTTGTTGTGTGAGCAGTGATTGAACTCTAAACCCACAATAACGTCCTTTCCATGTAAACAGAGGAGGAAAGTGGTAAAACAGCGGGAATCTGGGTTAGATACAGTCCCCTCCACATTCTTCTCAAGGACCATAGACGTAGAATAATCTATTTTTCTCATGAAAACTCTGCATATCATTTCTTCGAGATGCAACAGAAACAGACAAGAACCAGGGACAAACACAACATTCCAGTCCACTTTAAACCAGGGAACACGCTGCGCCAAAAACTGATCCATCCTAAAGACAAGATCCCCTCGCACAAACAAGAGTAATGTAGTTTGTAGTAGTAGTAATGTAGTAATGCAGTTTCTAAATCGAGATGCTATTCAACGTGAAGAGCTGAGCCCATAGCTCCATAGCTACATCAGTGATGCTCACAACACGCCCAGTTGCTAACGCCGTTGTCGTTGACACTAATATTCATACCTGATACAGCCTTTTTAGACCAAAGGGCAACCCGACAAGCTAGCCACATAACAATAAACGTAGTCAGCCATTAACTCTGGACATGTCCAAAAGGAAACGGCAGTTACCACAGTCCGTCGTCGCGCGGACCCGTATCCTGTTCCCTGTGCAGTTTAACGGAACATACCATTCAGGGGAGACCGGGGGGTTTCAGCAACTAAAAACAGATTTAACTGAGAAAGAACTAAAACAATATAATAGAAATAATCCTTATAATGAACTCATACGTTGAATTAAATACGTTATTAACTTGTTTGTGCTTCATTACCCGAGTTTACAAACGCTTCTAGCCTTCTAACCCGGAAGACCCTGTGAATGTCTAACCAATCACGGAGGCGCCTCACACGACTACACTGACACAAGTTTGTGGTAAGCCAATAGACTTTTCTTTTTGCTTAATTCACAGTAATACAGTTTTAAATAAAGTTTTGTTTTTTAAACGGTAAATGGTGTGCACTTATATTGCGCTTTTTTGCACCCTTCTCGAGCACTTTACATCGTGCTTCCATTCAGCCCATTCACACACATTCACACCTATTGTTCATTTGTAACTCCTACAGGTACAGCTTGAACATGCGCAGCAACAGTCACATTTAATGTCCAAAATGTATCATATTACTGCTCAATCATTGACTGTAACTATTACAAATTAATATCCAATCTTAGCAGGATTTTATATAGAATAAAATATGAAACCAATAAGGCAAATATTTAGGAACAGGGGAGGTTGAAATTAAACAAAAACAAACGCTATCTATAAACATATTTACAAAGTAAAGAGGGAGAAAAATGGACATTGCACAGTATCTTGGCTATTTGTTACATGTGTGAATTATAAAGTCTCACGGCAGTAGGTAGGAAGGACCTGCGGTAGCGCTCCTTCCTGCTCTGAGGACGTCTCAGTCTGCTGCTGAAGGAGCTGCTCAGAGCCTCCACAGTCTGATGCAGGGGGTAAGAGCTGTTGTCTCTGATGGATGTGAGCTTGGCCAACATCCTCCTCTCCCCTACCTCCTCATTTGAGTCCAGCGGGCAGCCCAGGAGTGGATAGATGAGGCTACTACAGAGTCAGAAAAGTCCTTAACAGAGGCCGGCACACTCCAAAGAACCTCAATCTCCTCAGAAGGTGGAGGTGACGCTGGCCCTTCTTGTACAGGGTGCTGGTGTTGTGTCCAGTTATTGTTCAAGTGAACACCCCGGTACCTGTGACTGTCCAGTGTCTCAATGTCCAAGCCCATGATGTTTACCAGTGTGTGGGGTGATGTCTTTCTCCTTTGTCTTACTGGTGTTAAGCTGCAGGTGGTTGTGCTCACACCAGTTGAAAAAGTAAAGATAAAACACAATCTTTGATATAACATTTTTAATAAGCAAATATTCTGAACTTTTCTAATCTAAATAAAGCTATCTCTCCGAGACTCCAATACATCCTAAAAACAGCACAGTGACTCAAATATTTGACATAATGCATTTAATCATCTATATTTTCATTTTCAATATATTCTTGTAAACACCCTATTAATGAAGTAAAATGATGTCTAATGTTGCAGGAAAATATGTCTAAAAAGCTGGTGATCATTGACACAGACTGTGGTATTGATGATGCCCAGGCTATATTTATGGCTTTGGCAGCACCGAACCTTCAAGTCCTGGGTGTGACCTGTGTGTTTGGGAATTCTGATATCAACAACGTGTGCCAGAATGTTCTGAAGGTGCTTTCAGTCTGTGAGCGTGAGCAGGTAAGTTGAGATTGTGGCCATCTTCCGTTCTCTGTCCACACAAATGAAAAGTGCATTAAACAGAGGGCTCTCCACAGATTCCAGTGTTCCGTGGTTGTAGCGGTCCACTGGTGGGAACCGACAAGTCTTTCAGTGACCACTTTGGAACAGATGGGTTGGGAGATGTGATTAAAGACAAGGATCCACATTGGGAGAAGAAAATCCACCGGGAACATGCAGTCAATGCAATGATCAGACTGGTATCTGAACACCAAAACCAGGTGTGAGAACGCTCTGGGCTCAAAGTGAATAAATGAAATAATTATTAACATATGTTTTTGGAGCTTTGTGACATGTAAAAACAATTACGGTACAGTTGTGCTCATAAATTTACTCTTTTTAAATCATAATGGAAACAGAAATTATCCAAATGACCCTGATCAAAAATTTACATACCCCAGTTCTTAATACTGTGCGTTGCCACCTTTTAACATCAATGACAGCTTGAATTATTTTGTGGCAGTTGTGGATGAGGCTCTTTATTTTCTCAGATGGATAACTCATACAACCCCAAAACATCAGATCCACCTCCATGTTTCACAGTAGGAATGGTGTAGCTTTCATCATAGGCCTTGTTGACTTCTCTCCAAATGTAACGTTTATGGTTGTGGCCAAAAAGTTAAAATTTGGTTTCATTTAAATGGAAGGTTTGAGACTCGAGTTTTGAGGCTTGTCTCTGTGCCACTAACTATGAGTGAAAGAAAGTTTTTGTGTTATTGTTTATTTTCCCCCCAAAAAGAAAACTGCTGCAGCCATGTAAAGGTTAAACCCCCTCCAGAGTTAGTTTAAAGTTACATTCTGCCACAGGATTTAATTAAACACCAGTTTGAAAAAAAGCTAAACTGGCTTTATTCTTGGTGCAACAGAAATTTAAGTGGAACCATGTTACAAACTGGTTTAAAATGTAATCCTTGGGGATGATCATATTCACTTTGTTTGCACAGGTCTCTTTAGTAGCACTTGGTCCACTTACTAATCTAGCGATGGCAGTCAGACTGGACCCAGAGTTTCCAAAGAAACTGAAAGACTTGTACATTATGGGAGGCAACATGGAAGGTGAGCCTCAATTTGGAAAAGGGATTACAGTGAGATCTCTGCAGGATGGACACTAAAATTACTGAATGCAATCCGACTGACAAACTGAAAGAAATTGTTTGGCTTGCTTTTGTCTCTCCAGGAAAAGGGAACATAACACTCTGTGCAGAGTTTAACTTCCTATTGGACGCAGAGTCTGCCTATGTTGTACTTGAAGAATTTCTTTGCACTACTTACATTGCTACATGGGAGTATTGCTGCAGAAATAAACTCACATGGGTAAGAAAAGAAGACAAATTGTTAACACTGTATGGTATATCCTTGTATAAATAAATCATTGAATTCATAGGAGTTCTTTGAAGAACTGATCAATCAGGCTGAGCCTGCTGCTCGCTTCATGAAGATGATAACCTCTCAGTGCTGGGCCTACTCCAAAGAAGCCATGATGAACAAAAGAGACATTTATTTTGGCCCGGGGTTTGTCTCCTATGATGCCTACGCGGTGGCGGCGTGCATCAACAGCAGCGTGGTGACTGAAAGTATCCAGTGTCCTGTCCGGGTCGAACTGCAGGGCTCTCTAGGGCGTGGCATGTTGGTGCTGGACCGAACCAATCAGCTGAAGAAGAGCCATAGTGTGTCTGTCCTGACTAAATGTGATGTTGAAAAATTTAGTCAGTTACTTATGATGTCACTCAGACAGCCAGGCGTTAAGTAGACCAGAGCAGGAGAACCCTAAAGTGAGACCCAAATACTGGTTCTTCTATGTACCATTCAAAGGGACATACTTTTTCTGATGTATAGATATCTTTAAAATTGTGTCTTTATTTTTTAGCACAATGCGCATTACAGTTTAACCTTGGAATTGGTACTACATTAAAATACACACAACTTAAGGCCAATACATACTCCGCAACAAGAAATTTGTTCTTGTTATTGAGGTGGCAAGGAAGTTAGTTCTGACTATGATTTTCCATAGTTTATAAGAAACTCAAGCGCAGAACTCCTCACTTTTTAGCATTAACCACACCCACTTCAGATTTCGGACCAATCACACATTAGTTCTCGGAAAACCACAAGAAAAAACTTGTGTTCAGACAATGGGCCATATCTTCCCGATCAAAACGCAGGTATCTGGTGGAGACAGAAGCTGAGGGGTGTGTCCAAATCTACTTTTTCAGATTTTTCAAGGCAAAGATGCTTTTAACCAATCACAGAGCTAAGTAATGCTTCTCATAGGTTTATTAGTTTATAATTTTACTGTATAACATGTCACATTTTTGTCACTTCAAAATTATATTTTAATTAAAGTCTATTTAAAATTAAATCCTTTTGTGGATCATCTTGTTCTATTCATCTGGTAAAGAGTTGCAACCTCGAATGTACCACTAGATGTCACAGGAATCTTGCGTTAGGGTAACGCAGAATCAGGATTGGAGCTTGTGTAAATAGTAAACGGTTAAAGTTTTGTTCATACCTAAAGCTTTGTTACACTTGTTTGTTACACTACTATATCTGCACTACTACGCTACTAAATCTTGTGATTTTCTATTTGGAAGCACAAGATTCAATGATCTGAGTGAATACATTAACAGTATAAGTGCATGGTCTTCAGCTGAACTAAACGGTTTTCAGTAGTGTATAGTGACACTTGTTGCAACTGCTCACTGCTGGTGAGGAAGTGCATTCATGTTTTGGAACAAAATATTGAGATTAGGTTTGGATATCATTTGGATTTGGACTTAATATTTAAGTGAACACATTACCTGAACCATTTCCACCGAGTTTGTTCGTTGTGGGGCTACCATAGCAGCCCTGGGACATGGAGGTGTGGAACTGACCAATCCCTAAGACCCGCCCATGGACACATTCACATTGAAGTTATGACTACTAGGGGGATATATCGGAAATAATTACTCAAAATAAAAATAAGTTTGGAAATTTTTACTTGATCCTGAGGTTTCCTTTTTGGAACCAATTGAATAAAAATAGAATAGTTTACTTGGTATAATTATAGTGGTGTTTATAGTGGACTTGTTATAATTATAGTGGATGTTTCAAAAATATTTAAAGAATTATTTTAAATAAATTTGGTATCACTTATTCTGGAATTTCTTCATTAGATGCTGCAAAAAACTACATCGTGCACCTTTAAAGTGTTCTCTCTGGTGCCTTAAGATTAAAACCTTTACTTGAGTTGATATTAATTAATAACAACAGTATTGCTTGCTGAAATCTTTTATTTAAATTTGCTGACAAATAGAGGTATTGAAAAATACAAATCTCAAACTTAAGCAACCATTGATCCATTGACCAATTTATTGTCTCAAGGCAATTTAGTTTAAAGGTTGAAATCACTTCTGAATGCATGTTGCTCTGGGCCAGTGTTTGCACATCTTATTAGATCAGCAGAATTAAATTAATTGTAAAATAATGTTTTCTGGCTCTCATTTTTAAACCACAAACCAATAAAAACACAAGACACATGGCTGCAACCTTAATACTGAGCTTTTCAGAGCCATGTACCAGATTTGTAACTGATTGGGGGAACCTGTTAAAACAAATCCAAATAAAAGTCAGCATTCATGCCCCCATAAATAAAAAGCTGCAGAAGGTAAAGAAACATAGTAGCCAGTGGCACTGTGCTACCCAATAAGTTACACTTGAGGTAACTCTTCTGTACGCGGGGGGATTTGCGGGGATGATAAAATTGAATTTGAATGAATGAAGTGCGTTCAGTTGCCGTTGTCCCTAGAACTGGGCCAGGGCTCTGAGCTGCGTCTGCTCAGAGTTGGGGGCCACATGCTCCAGGGGTTGTAGGTGCGACTCATTTCTGTGGTTGCCGGCGGAGACGGAGCGGGATTGTTCCTCAGGTCGGTCAAAGTGGAGCTGGGTGATGGAGTGAAGGGGTGCAGGGCCGTATCTGCGCTCGTGGACCAGATGGAGCTGCCGAAGGGCGTGGTTGTAGACCAGGGGTTAGGGCTGTTTACCAGGAGTGACTAGACGAGACAAAGGACAACTTGAGCAAAACCGAGAGCAATGCCTCAACAATATTTTATTTTAATAATTCTGTAAAAAAAAAAGGACTAGGAGTCACCAAGTAAAATATTTAGGTCAACAATTCAAGGAGGCAATCAGTAACAGTTATGAATATCAATACACAAAATATTACAATACTATAGAGTAGGGTTGTCCAGATAGAAATCCCTGTACTCTCACTCATCAGTATTGCCACCTCTAGGGTTAGGGACAATAGCCTACAGCAAAATATATTTTAGCAGACAACACCAGTAATGACCTTGTGGAGTGAACTCAACTGCAGTGTTCATGCGTCTTGTGCCTCTTTCTGGATCACTTTTGTGTTTTAGTTGAACAGAATATGGCGTTTAGCTCTCAGATGTAACCTCAGTTCATGCTACATTCGATGAGCGAGACATCTCTTTATCCATAATCTGATGTCCCCTCAGTCAGCATGAACAGTAAACAGTGAGGTTCTATTGAGAGCAGGAGCTATGGTGCATTCAGTGACAGTAAAGTCAGCTACAATAACTCTACTCTGCTAAGTCTATGCTCTTTAGGTTATAGTGCTCAATTGAAATGTTTTTAAATCAGCACTTTTGTAGCGTGTTTAAGCCACAAGGACAAAATGAAGGAAAGTCTAATATCAGTGACTACAGTTAGTTCTTGGTGATGTTGTAGAGTGGTATATCTGTAAGTATAGAGTCCTTACTGAGGTGGGGGTGGTGGGTGAGCCAGAGCTGGTGGGCCAGGGATGCAGGGTTTCGCTGCTGGGGTTGTCCCAGATGGAGGACACAGGGGTGAACTCAGGCCAGGTTTGCTGTGGCTCAGGTGACTTTGGGATATTCATGCCACTGAAAACTAAAGAAAAAATGTACACACCTCCTAATGTACACACTTTATGTACTTTGGCCACACAAGCTTTAGTCCAGTTCTTTTACATTCTTCTCTTTACAAGCAGCAGTCATGTACACCTACCTCCTGTCAGGTTGAAGTTGTTGTTGGGCCCAAAAGCAGAGAACGAGTTGGAATGGATGCCTTGACTGCTCACTGGGTCGATGGGACTCCACAACCCGGAGCTGTCGGGGCAAAGGAACAGGGTTCAGGTGTCACACTGTGTTCCAGGTGTATATTCATACACATTCTGCAGCTCACATTACCTGTCAGAGCTATCACTTTCCACTGATGTCATGTGGGCCAGGCTCTTTTGGTCACTTTTAACGGGGCCAAAGCCTCCTGATGTGGAGATTAATACACATTAGACTTAGGCCATTATCACAAAAGTTGTATTTAAAGAAGTTCTTATCAACTCAAAATAACACGCTTTGCATTTGTCTTTTGAAAAATATAAAATGTAAAACTCATTTGGGCGTATCTGGTGGCCAAAAGCTGACTGCAATTCTACATCTCGCACTCCTTTTTAGAGCATGTGAACAGTTATTTTTCCCTGCATTGACATGCTGTTGTCTATAAAAAAAATAGATTTGATGGGAACTTCACTCACTACAAAAGCAGAACGCAGTATCTGCAGTAAGAGTGAAACTGAAAAAAGTCAGACCCCATGACCTTTGCCCCTTAAAGTGCAGTTGAAGCTCTTCATATGTGGATGTTGTCACTTAAACTGCACAATATTACCTTCAAAATCATGAAGTGGATAACATCATTTATAAACAGAGGAATTTCAGTTTTATGGCTCAGTCTTTTTCTAATTTAATGCAATAAGAAAAAATAAGAAAAAACATTTTACAGTAAGTGACAAAGAGACTTAAACAAAGGCTGATACTAAGACAGAACAGACATCAGAACAGTCAGAGCTGCATTTACTGCCTTTGTATCAGTGTGGATCGGACTTTGGAACAGCGCTATAAACAACACCAAAATAAAGAGCATCTCCAACTGAGGTCCGAATGGTCTTTCAAAATACTGCTACTTTATATTAATAATGGTTTGGTGTGACTGTTTTTAACTGACGAACTGACCCAGTCACAACAAGTCAATGGAAGCACAAGACTATTTATTTTGGCTTTCTTAAATTTTTTATGAAGATTTTCTGTAGCTTTGAGTGATGTTAGATAAAAGAAATATGAAAAACATCTACAACAGAGAGAATTTGTTGCTTTGTTACTTGGTGCACATGATCAGCTTTCTTTGTGTTGGTGTTATTTTTGTCCTTTCCCCACACTAAAATTAGGTCTACATGGTCATCACATCATGTCATTTCAGTTTTTTAGCCGTTTAGAACTGAATAATGCTCAGAACCGAGTGAGAGTTTGTATCTTAAATATCCAACAATGCCGCTTTTTAGTGGAAGCATTTTAGATTTTATTTCTGTGACATATTCTGTAGTCACTGTCCCTCTTTCTAGTAGCCTGGTGTAGCCATACACACTTCCTCTCTGAGGGAGTATGGGCAAGCTCCATAAGCCCATTCCTTCTCTCAGCGGAGCCGGAAAAATCACAGCAATGGGGTGAACCATGTCACACTCTCTACGCCGCAGAGCTATTCCAAAACAAGGAAGATGGCGCCTGTAACAGGGGAAAAGTTTGCCGCAGACTCACGTCTGTTTTAAGTGACCTGGACATGTCTTTAAAACCACAACAAATGGAAGCTCTAATAACTTTTCGTCAGAAAAAGGGAAGTTTTTGTCGTACTCCCAATTGAAGACATCAACTTGCTGTGATCACGTCCGCTTTGTGTGATTGGTTTATTTAGCACCTGTTTGTCTCGACATGGTCCCAGTAGAAGTCCAGTTTAGGGCTGCACAATATATCACAAATTAATCATTATTGTGATATTATTCATTGCAATAGCTAAATTGCAAAGAATGTCTTGTATTGCAATAACGCTTTACTCTTCCATTTTATAGACTTTAACTTTATGTAAAATCATCTAAATAAAGCTTCAAATATAACTGTGGTGCGTCCAAATGAAAAAGTCCTGGTTTAGATCTTGTTCAATACTACATTTAGTCCCAGTTTAGACCCGTTTAAACCTGGCTTAGTCCTGGTTTAATCTTTGATACTGATTTAACTCCTGCTTTGACAAGTCAGCATTAGTCTAGATTGTTAAAGAGAATTCTATCTATTTCACATGTAATATTGTTATTGCAATATTAAAGAAAGAAATTCCAATATTGTGCAGCCTTAGTCCTTTTAGTCTTCCAACATATTTTAGATTGACTTAAGCCTATACTCTGGAAGGTTACTAATGATTTGTTTATTGCTTACACATTAAGGCACCTTTTAAATATGGATTTCCTCAAGTTACGCAAATGTATTCAAAGTAGCCTGACACAATGAAGACCTTTGTGAAAGCTTTCCTTGTGGTCATTGCTGCATATTCACCTGGGCTCTTGTCGTAACCGGCGGCAGCTACAGCGGCAAAAGTTGGGTTCCCATTCTTTCCGGGGAGTGGAGGGGCTGCTGGGAGTTTATTACCTGGAGCCTTCTTTTGACTAATGTCACTGAAAATATGACAGAGAACATAAAACATTGGTAAGGTGTAGTGAAAGAAATGGGTGAATGGCTGAGGTTATGTGTGTAGAGGGGCTACCTGTTGCTGTTGAGGACACTGCTGTATGTGCCCCGGGACAGTAAACTGGGTGAGGTGGGAGGAGGGGAGCAGGTTCCGGCGCCTCTTTTGAGAAAAGAATCTGCGTGGATTGTCTGGAGAGAGATCTGCTGGAGACTAACCGGTTCTGTAATTAAACAATTAATGATCATCAATGGTATTTTAAATACTGACAAATAAATGAACAGCTTACAATGTACAACTTACGAGTGTTATCCGGAACGTCCCACTCTGGAGGGGAGAACTCCTTCTCTCCTTCTGAACTGCTGCTGTTGCCCAGCTCTAGGACAGAGCTGCTGGACAACAATTTGGCAAAAAGAGAGGGGCGCCCTTCGTCTGACTTGCAGTCTACTGCTAAATCACAAGTGTTACAAGCTCAGCTGACACTGAAGCAACAGTGCACAGAATTATATACTGTAGGTTTCATCATGATACCAGGTTATAATGATCAGTGGACCACCAAAGATGCAATTTTTTCTAGGTGTCACAAAGTTTTTAACAGCATAATTATGCTTCGATTTCAAATGAGTACTCACATCTGGGTTTCTGCAGGGGTCTGGTCTTGGGGAGGCTGGGCAGTGGGTGCAAGGCTTTGGAAGGGAAGATCTTGCGTTTTTCCAGCGGTGTGGTGTATGGCAGCTCCAGAGAACTAAGGATAAAAATTTGTTATCATGAGAAAAAAACAAAAACATATTCAGTGTTAATCCCTGAGGCTCACCTGGACTTCTCTGGCTGGTTTTCTTTCTTTGCGGTTCCATGTTTTTTTGGTTTATTTATGAAATTTGAAGATTCTTCTTTCACTTTTGCAGTGGTGCCTGGCCGTCCTTTCTTTTTTACTGGTTCCTAGAAGAGATAGTTCAACATGTATGTTTTAAAAAGGCATTTCCTCAACAGAAAACCCTCCTAAGTCCACTCTTGTGTACAGCGCACCTCTTTAAGGGTGGTCTCCATGTCTGGGTTGGAGGTCTCTGTGGTTGTGGAGGAGCTGTCATCGTTGTCGGCCAGATTATCTTTGAGCTCATCTCCCTGATTTTTTACTGTTGCTTTTTTCTCTCTGTCTTCTTTCTTTTTTTTGGGTTTTGTTTTAGCTCCTACTTTCCCTTTGGATTCCAACACTGCAAAAAGAATGAGAGTGCATTACATTAAACATGCCAAGAACAACACTGGCCTTATTGCCTTTAACGTAAAGAGCCTGTTTAGGGTTTAGATGAAGTACCTTTGTTTTGTATTGACTGTGAGTTCTGCTCTTGTACAGTCTCTGGGCCCTGTGTGTCTGGACGGTCCAGGTCGTTGTCCATTGCTCCTATCAGGTTGGCATAATCTGCATCATCGGAACAGAGGCCTCTGTGTAATAAACTTTGTCCGGGGAGGTCCAATTGCTTATTATTGCGCGCTTTGCGGTTGGTGAGCTGACATGCAGCTGCAGGGCCGTCCAGGCCTGAGGTGGTACTTCCTTTGATGGGCTGAGTGGAAGAGTTTTGCATAGATAAGCGGCTTAAGCCGATGCGGGGTCTTTGCTCAATGTTCTGTCGGCTTGCGACTCGCACTGTTCCGTTACTGGACGAATAGTATCCTCTGGAGTTCTGGGGTGAGTCACTGTTGTCATTCAACACAACTCTGTCAGGTTTTTCAAGCGGTGAAAAATACAAATTCCACAAATACATTAAATAAAATTCAAACTGCTTTATATCTGACAATATTTGGCCAAAGTAATGTGCATTTTAATGCAAGATCAACTTAATTTAATTTAATTAATTCATGGAGATGTTTCGGCTGGAAGAATCCCTGTAGATATTTCATTACCCCTGCACATGTCAGTCTGAGGCTTCTCCAGCTGCTGGAGAAACTGTGGTGCACAAGAAGGACTTAGGTCCTGCTGTAGTGTTGATGGCTGGGGGTTCAGTATTAGATGCGACACTGCCCATGCATAAATACTTTTTGGTAGAAAATTCATTTTGAGTCAGCGGTAATTTGGGGGATGCAAATGTCTTTCACAAACTCCTTTTGTATTCAGTGGACACACATATAGGGCCAAGCTGGTGTGTTTGGTGTGCTGAGTTTGGCAGCCTGATATACAATTACTAAGAAGTCATTAAACCTAAATATACAACCTGGGCTCAATTACATTCTCCAATAGGCTTCACACTCATATTTTAGATCAAATATGAGATAAATGGAGGAGATAAATTCTGCATAGGTGGCCTGACGGTGCATGATTTCCCTCTTCTTTTGTCTGTAGTAATCTGTGTGTAGTAACTAAATTCACCTCATAAGTCTGGTTAGAAATCCTGCATATTATACTTTTGTTTTACCTCCACTGTTTCACTCACTTTGAATCACTGTGATTTTGCACTATTTCCCTGAGATTGAACGGTCTCCCAGTCTCCAAGGAGTGGTTGGATTCCACGGACACACGTCTCTTAAAAGGCTCCCATATGCTTTTGGCCTCCACGTAGGAAGTGGCAATCACCAACAGGAACATGGAACTGCAAACACAACACACGTTCAAAACTGCATTATACACATTCATCACATTCTGTCAGTGAAGCGTCGTCTCATTTACGTTCTCCTCACCTCATGATTAGAGACACGATGATGTACAGCTCCAGCTCCCAGCTCGGTCTGGGCAGCGTCTCCGCGCACGTTGCCAGCATGTGGTACGGCAGTGACGCGTTAAGCACAAACACAAACTCTGAGCCCCCGCACGTGACCAACTTCAGCTCCCGGATCACTCGAGACGATGTGAAGTCGGGTGTAAACCTGTAAGCACACAGACAAAGAGGAAATGGGTTACTTTCAAAATATCTATAATGTGACCACAAAGCATGGTTTCTATTTATAAAGTAATAGCTAGATAGAAACAGAAACTAAATATTTTTAGACAATTTGGCACTGATCTTATAAAATGTTTGAGCTCACATTCAGATGTGCTCATAAGTTTACATACCCTGGGAGAATTTGTGATTTTTCGGACCATTTTTCCGAGAATATGATTGATATCACAAAAACCTTTTTCCAAACATAGTTAGTGGTTGGGTGAAGCCATTTAATGTCAAACAATTGTGTTTACTCTTTTTAAATCATAATGACAACAGAAACTACCCAAATGATCCTGATCAAAAGTTTACATGTCCCAGTTCTTAATACCGTGTATTACCACCTTTAACATCAATGACAACTTCAAGTCTTTTGTGGTAGTTGTGGATGAGGCTGTAAACTTATGAGCACAACTGTAAAAGTGCTTTTGCAAATGAGCCTAAAAGTCTATCAAAGTCTGTTATTACTTTTATGGTAATTGTTAAAGCAATATTTTGAGTTGAAATGACACTTCTTTCACAGGAAGTTAGCGGGTCAACAGATCAGGCATTGCTGTTATAAACAGGAACTTGAATTAACAGTATGAGTTTGTGGATAGAATAAGAGACACACTGTTCCCTCACAAAAACACAATTAACAGCACAGTAATAAATAATAATTATTGCAGAAATAATCGCAATGACAATATTGGTGGAAAATTAGAATATTTGTATAAGCCTATTGTTGCATGTATACAGCAAGAATAAACTAAACAAAAGTGACCAAACTTGCACCAGTGGAGACACATTAGGTAACTGTGCCACTGCCTAAACTTGTTTGTCAGTTTTTTTGGCCTCTCACATAAAAAGTTTAAGAGGAAAAAGCAATGTCTGACATAGATTATGATCTTTTAAGGGTTCAGTTGTTGCAGTTGTCACACTATGCGTTTTCCTGACTTTACTGTGTTCATGGGCTTTCATTCAAGTCTGAATATTGCAATTGTTCTTCATTTTTTCGTTTATTTTCATTTAACACTACAAACAAGTTAGGTTTATCATTAGCTTCTTTTCTCTTAGCTAAATGCTAGCGCTAGTAACATATTTTGATATATGATACACATTACACAATTTTTTTCAGCAGCAGTCAATAACTAAGATTTGCCTCATGTCACCTTTTTCTTAAACAGACAGCTGCTAAATAAGAGAAAATTGTGGTTAAAGGACACAACAAACTGCCCAAAAAGTAAAACAGAAACAACGAGGGACTGCTATCACCTTTTGCAGTGAAAAGAGTGTCTGTTTGGTTAAACTATGCCTTCTTCAAAGGCTTTGAAGAGTGGACATAGACTTGAGTTGGTAAATAAAATGATGCCTAAAGCGAGAGCTGAGGCCACGGACAGACAGAAAGCCAATTCATCCTCTTACAGAGAGCTTACTAAGGCGAGCAGCTGAAGTATTAATAGAAGCTGAGGCTGAATAGGGAGGTGCCAAAAAAGCCACACACAGAAACGTTAAGACGGCACGGACATCTTACTCTGACGAGGTCTATGTTGACAATGAGACTCACAAAACGACCACACGTTCACTTACAGTATGGTGAGGTCCTTTGAAGTATTTGGCTTAAGTGCAAATTCTTGACAGTTGAGAACTTTGAATCCATAGCCTTCGCAGGCCTGCCCGTTGATCTCGGCCCGGCGGATGGTGATCGGGAGCAGGCCTGTGTTTTCTACTCTGAACGTCCTTTTCAGAGTGTAGTTCGGCTCCTTGACTTTTGTCTCTGAAAAATATGAAACAGCAACCCATTCATGTAGTGTTGGTTTCCCAGGCTGATAGCACAGTGTGACATTAAAAGATTAAAAGGGCGATAAAACCATTTGTTAAAAGCAATTAGATTAGCATTTTTTGATTAATATCTAAAAGTTGATAAGTAAAAGCAACAAGAAAGGTTTTCACCCATTACTTTTATATAATCTATAAAAGTGTATTTAGAAATCCCATGTGGTAACCCACCTAGTAACCAATGACCAACAATTCATTTACTGCTTTGGTTTGAACTTCAATGACCAACTACGGTGACCTCAGAAGGTCAAAACACAAATGTGAAATCCCATTTCCTTAACGAGGGCATGAGATGTTGCGTGCTTTACTTAAAGTTTCAGTCAGAAAGCTATTTTGAAAAAAGTGAAATAGAATTGTAAATTTGCAGTGGAATTAATAAAAAAATCTTCACAAATTCACATTTGAATCAATTTCTTTCTATGCCTACAACAATTCTTTTAATAAGTTTTTGATTAAACAGAAAAATCATCTTTGCTTTGTTTAGCAGTGTAACATGTAGTTCCAAAGCCTAAATGTAATATTATATGGTTTGTGTATTTCGGAATTAATCCCTGCCCAGAGCTGACAAAATGAGTGCTGTTGGAGAAGTTTTTTTTTGAGCTTGTAATGAGGGCTATAGACATGCATGAACTTGTTCCTAATTTGAACTGATCAATATTATTTTACTGTATTTGTTATTAAATGAAAGCATGTTCTTGCAGGGCTACCATAGATGTTGGCCAAAGTTGCATCATCTATTAAAATCCCAAACCTACTCTCTGTGCAGTCCTTGAGGAGGGCCTCTGTCATCTTAAACCTCAGCGAACTGCCTTGTCCCGGCGCTTTCCCTGCCACTTTCAGGCTCTCTGTTGTGCCTCGTCCATGAAGCATAATGGTATCGATCACGGTCAAGTTATTCCTTAACAAATGTCCAGAGAGTATTGTTCAGAGAGGTGCACATATTTACCAAAGGAAGCTCTATGAGTGAAAAGTTGTCTAATCAGGATACCTGACAATGAGGAGGGAGGAGACGCTGTGGTTGTTGACTGGGGTGAATCGGACGCTGAAGGACCTGACTTCTCCGGGCAGAAGGAGGAGGTTGTAGACAAACGGTTTAGTTGATCCTTCGATAAACCCTGAGCTGCTCTTTATTACAGAAGTCTGCTGAACAAGCAAAAGGGTCAGTTAGGGGCACAAACAGCTTCCACATGTTGCTTTCATAATCAACAGCTGTGGACGTGAGCTCTGTGTTAGCATTAACGTAATTGCCACAGAGTTTTTGGATTCACACAAAATTGTCAAGTAAAAGGTTAAAACACAAGCATCTGGACCCAGTTTTCAAGGTCAATTCTGAGATCAACTGGTAAGAGAGCTGAGCTCTCTTACCAGTTACCTCTATCTCTAGAGGGAGGAGTTTGACCTAAAACTAAACCTGATGGACCAGGCTGTTCGGGTCTCACAGTCGTTAGCCATGACAGGACAGTGATTGGATTTAGGTTTTTAAAACACTGTTGTAAATACTAAGCAACATGAATCTGAGGCAGAATCTGAGAAGTTCTCTTCCAGGATTTGCTCTTTTCAGAAGTGGTGGACCTAAGTCTGCCGTCCACCTCAAAGAAAAAGGAAATGTCCAAATTCTGGCCAGAGGCCAGATGGTTTGAGAAGGGTGTGAAGGAAACCATTTTTGCTAAAATGGAAAGCCCTCTTTGAACAGAGGCGGTGGCCTCAGACTCATGCTGCCTACTATTTACAACAGTGTTTTGAATCCTAAACCAAAACAGTTTCACTCTAGAACAACAACACTTGAATGTTACAGTGTCACTAACGACTCTCCTGAGCCTTTAACAACTCTCACAGCAGGAGTCACACTGTCCTTTCAGAGCTAACAACTATGAGACCAGAACAGCCTGGTTCAAACACAGCTAGTTTCAGGTCAAACTCCTCCCTCTAGAGATAAAGCTCAGCTCTCTTACCAGTTGATCTCAGAAATGATAATGATTCTTGGAATTAGAGACAAAACGTCTTCACCTTGCAAACTGAGTCCAGATGCTTTTGCTTTAACCTTTTCTTTATGATGACCTGGATGACTGAGAAACTTGTCAGAATTGTCAAGTCTATTCTCTTGTACTACTTACTTGGTTTCTGTGAACCTGGAACTCCAATGTTTGAGTGTCAATGTTGATATTTGACATATTTTCCAATGGGAACCTAAAAACAACAACACTGAAAATTCAGAATACTGAACTATCACTATTCAGTTATCACAGCCTTTTTTTTTTTTTTTTTTTAAATCAGATTTATTTTATATTGTGATTTTATTTCAAACGGATTACCCACCTGTCGGACAACTTTCCAGAAAACACTGAAGGGTTGGGTAACAGGGCCAAAGGGAGTACTTGGATATAAACAGGGACATCAGCTGGGTTTTGGAGAATCACCTCCTCATCCTGAAAACAAACCTCCGTCTTACACACTCATTCGACAGCACCTTCAAAACATTCCTGCACGATTGTGTGCACATGAGTGTACTAAGAAGAGCTGGGCTGTCTACTCACAGAGGAGCTGTTTGTGTTGGTCAGGGGGAATGTGATTTGCTGCGAGGAGTTGACCAGTGAGGGCCACGTCAAATGTGCCGTGATCTTGGCCTGCACGTTCTTCTGCAGGTCCGTGTTGACTTCAAAGACGGCTTCGATCCTTTAGAGACAGAGAAACGTCCTGTGACTTCTCCGAGAATAGCCTGCTCGCGTAATACAGCTAATTAAACAGTCAAATTAAATCACCTAACCAAAAGAATAATGTGCTTACTTGTGGCCGGAGAGCTCTTTCAGCTCTTTCCATCGTCGAAGGAGTCTCTGGTGAAGGTCTACGTCTGCATCCCATATATCCTCCTGCAAAGCCAGTCCATGAGGCTTAGACTCGGCTGTAAAAACATTTATATTTTCATTAAGTTGAGCTACATTTGGACGTAAATCACACAGCTATGTCCACCAACACTTACATTTAAGCACAAATGGCAGCCCCACATAACAGTGATCACCACACTGCAAGCTGGCATCAAAATAAATATTTGCCACCTGAAAAAGATGGAGCGGAAAGCAAATAAGTCTGTGCATTAAGGACAGATGTGGCTTTTGAATTCAACATAGCTAAAACTGAGGAGGCCTACCTTTGATTTGCGTCTGGGCTCCAGCTCGTCTTTGTTGTTGCGCAGACGTTTGTAGTAAAAGCGGATGTCTTCTGTGAGCGAGCGAATCTGCTGCAGTCGCACTTTCTGTGTGAAGGAGCTCTGGATGCTTAGGCTCTGGTGGACAACCTTGCCCTAGGGGAAAAACACAACATATACAGTTGAGTCTTGTTTTCATTAAGTTATTTTGGGTAAATTAGCCTAATGTTGTGGCTAATGTTGTGTAAATGTGGCTCATTTTACAATTTATCTGCTATATTCGTATTGGGTGCACGGTGGCAGACTGTTCAGTGCTCCTGCTTCACAACAAGAAGGTCGGAGGTTGACTCTAACAAGAAGTCTGAATGTCCTAAGGCACACCTGGGCACAATAATCATGCTCTCTAATCAGAATCCTGATATGCTACACTTGTGAGGTGGATGGATTATCTCAGCAAAGGCACATTTGGACTGATCTGTAAACAATATTTGAGAAAAATAGGCATTTTGTGTACAAAATCTTAGATCTTTTGAGTTCAGCTCGTAAAAAATGGGGGCAAAAACAAAAGTGTTTCTATGGAAAAGTGCGTTAAGATTTTTGTTCAGTATATATTACCAGGCGACAGGGAGGCTAAAGGCTTTGCTGTAAAAGGTCTAAGTTTGTCACAAAATTGTTAATTCATCCAAAGGAAAAGCAATTTGCTGTGTAAACATACTTTTGACCTCGATTGGCATTTTGATTAGCTTGATTTAGATTATGATTTAGACAAACAGCTACAACATAAATGTAATGTCTTGAAGCCAAATAATTTTATACATTATTCTTTCATTGCTTTTAATGTAAGAAACTAATGCCTTATGCTGTATGTAGTAGTAAGTATTCTTTTTAACAACTTAGGACAGGAAAATGACAGGATAATTATTGAATATATAGCAAATTTGAAGTCCCTTCCCCCTCGAGAATGTGGCCATTTCCTTCAAAATAGTAAATGAAACCCATTCTGTCATGTAGTGTGAAGTGAAAAGAATGCAAAAGATCTGCATGTCTGAATATTTTCATGTGCTGTAAGATGTCTTTGATTACAAGGAACTTGAAATATAACTGTTTGCAAGAGATGAAGAGCATATTTTGATCTGTTTTGTAGATCGAGTAGATTATATTATAAGTCAGCTAGCGTTAGGGGAACAGTGCTTTAGGCTAGATTTGGACTGAATGATTGGAGAATGCATCAGGCTACAAACATAAAAACATGATTAACAGCGCAGCACTACAGCTCTGAAGGACTGCATGTGCTTTTCTTAATTTACAAGTGTACTCACAGGAAATGAAAGCGGCAACACTATATGTTTAGGGGAGCTGCTTAATGTGCCCACTGCGATGAGCGCTTTCACCGGGATGGTTAAGATCTGGTGGAAAAGAAACATCAACATCAAAAACAGAGACTTCAATGGTATTCCTTTTTATAACCGTCAGAGAGGCTACCTACCTCATAATCTGTTGTTATGTGTACGGCTCCATCGTACATGCCCTCCAGAGCCTTAGCCACTAGTGTCACTCGAAACGCTGCGTAATACCCAGACGCCAATATCGCCTTTAAAAGAAATGTGTCCATTAGTTGTTTTTGCCATGGTCAAAAAGTTTATTATATATAGACACACTAAACTACCTCAACTACACACTAAACCTAAAGTCCTCATTGATTATCTTGCACCACATTTGTCTCATGAGGATTTAGCTAGTGGCTCGTTTTAGCTTGATTTTAGCTAAATTACGTAATGCAACCAACAGGTAGAATACAGAAAGATATGAAAACAGTTAAGTCATAAAACTGTGTACGAGCAGGACACCTTGGTCCTAACTAAATCAATTGTCATAAATTGATTTAGTTTAGTTGTGGTGGCTGTAAATGTTTTATATAACTCCACAGACAGTTTCTTTTTGTGTGTGTTTGTTCTGTTTGTAAATGATCTACGTCTCTGCTGCTGCCTCTTGGCCAGGTTTCTCTTGTGAAAGAGATTCTTAATCTCAATGAGCTTTAGCCTGGTTAAATAAAAAAAAAGAGTAAATGGTAATAACCAGAGGCAATAATAAGCACAAGCAAGGGTATTTAATAATTACAAACAATGCAGAGATTTCAATGTCTTGCTGATTGTTTTATGGCAAATAGCCACCGATTTTATATAGTGCTTTTCCACCTAGTACTTTTACAGTAAGCTTCCATTACCCCACCAGTGTTACAGCTGGAACACCAGTGGAGGAAGGGTGGGTTAAGTGTCTTGCCCAAGGACACAAGGACAGTATGAACTGTGGGGAGAGCGGGAATTGAACCACCAACCTTCAAGTTAAAGGAAGGTGGGCGGTTGGGTTGACGGACGGACGGATCTATTAAAGGACGAATTATGTTCCCAGTCAGGTTTTACAGCTTATGACACTAATTTATATTTAACTATACTAAGTACTCAGACAGCAGTATCAGAGGGACTTAAATGAGGATGTGTACTAAAATCAGAATCTAGACAACCCTATCGAAATTGTGGAATGTGGACAAAGATGTGTCAAAATCAAAGCCCTACATATACGTTTTCATAAGGCTAATCTGTGCAATTATTGTGAATTTGATTTTGGCGAGGCTTGGTTGTTCAACTTTGTTCTGCCGAAAGAAAAGGGCAGTGACAGTATAACAATGCTTCAGTGAGTCAGAGGTGAATGAACATCACGCCAGGTGTTTTCCAAGGATCAGGCTAAAGTCACTGATCAGGCCACACCAAAAATGTAAACAAACAAGAATTGCCTGCTGCTTTATAAGAGAAGTATCAATGTAAAAGTGACAGCTGTTGCTGAGGTGCCTATGCTTGTGTTTGATTTTAAATAAACAATAATAAATAAACTGATATTTCTCATCAAAAATCATGTTTGGTGACGTTACTGGATTATGTGGCTTTGGGAATATTAAACACACTCTGAGGACTTGGTTCGGTGGAGCTTTCCCATTGCGGGACGGCTGGCTGGCAAGCTGACATTGGCAAACTGCTGGGGGGCCAAATGGTGTTTGGACTTGACCCCTGGTCTACATCCACCTTCAGATCCATCTCATTCCTCAACAACAGAAAGAACAACAACAAAAAGAGCAATGCAGTGAGTAAGCTAACTGTAGCCACAGAGCTAAGCCTGGCTAGCTGGTGAGCTAATTGGTGCTGTACGATAGCAAAGACACTGATTGAAGGACACTGATCACGGCCGCTAAGATTAATACCATCTTGTTGACAATATTGTCAACAATGGCTCCTAAAAAGGGTAATGTCATGATGGAGAACAAACAGGAAGGGTTTAAAAAAAAAAAAGCCCTGAACTTTTAAAATGAAGACATTACAACAATTTCAACACAACAAAAATATAATGGATTTAATGTGTGAGGTTAAAGAATTAAAGAAACTAAATGAGAAAAAAGAAACAAAATAACCGCTTTAGAAAAGTGCCTTACAGACACTGAACAATACACACGATTGAAGGATCTAATAATCAATGGAGTAGAAGTTAAACTGCCAACCTACGCAAAAGCCGTGGTGCCAGAAAGAGAACCAAGCGAGCTGGACCTAGAGTCGGTCGAACAACAGATGTTTTGTTTTATGCAAAACAACGGCATTGCTCTGGCCACTCGGGATATAGAGGCCTGCCACCCATTGCCTCGCAAGGACAATAAAAACTTGAACAAAAATGCCAACATTGCCAAGGAAGCCCATCTACAGAAAAAGCAACACAAGATACAATAGACTTTCAATTGAAGGGAGTTGATCAAACTGAATGAAAAACCTGAACATGCATACTTTGGGTCAAGGAGGGCCACAAACTGGACAGATAAAAATGAATGAATAGGTAATTAAGACATTGACAATCCTCTACTTATTATAACAGACACTCATCAAACTGACTCATTACCAACAGATAACGTGGATGCTCTGGATGAACAGGAAATGTATGTGATGAATATAAATCAATGAATGTTAAATCATTTAGACCCTGATATACATTTTTACAAAAGGCAGATGTCTTTACTGCAAGTAATATTATGATGAACAACTAATTGCACTAAACAAACAAGAAAAATGTCTATAATTCAGTTCAATAGTTGTAGCTTATATGCAAACTTTCTTAGACAGTATGGAACAAATTTATACAAATCAAAGTGGGTTAAGTGTCTTGCCCAAGGACACAACGACAGTATGTGAGGGAGAGCGGGATGTTATGATGTTTTGGGATGTTTCAAGCGGGGGTCGACCTGTCCACCCGTCGGTCGAAGGACGGCCGCTGTGCCACTGGGCTACTGCCGCCTCCAAGATATCTCCATATGCGTGGATTTCAACATAGATCTTTAAAAGTAAAAATACATAAACATACAGAGAACTTTGTTGATTTTAATCATAATCTTTCCTTATATTTTATAATAATATGCGCCTCACATTGCTACACCTTAATCAATAATATTTTCTCAAATTTATAAAATCAGAACATGACAAGTGGTATAATAATAAATTATATTACTGACCCCTAGCATGGGACAATATTAGAATTTTGTGTCAAGATTATTCTGGCAACAATAATTGCAATTAACAATATTATCACAATAATTATGAAATCCTGCTTTAAGGTTTGAAAATGTCACTAAAATATACTAGAATCATTTTACAGAACTTTTTTTGGTTTAACAACCATTTTAAATGCACTTTGTTGAACGTGAAAATAACATGAATTAAAGTTTTTAAAGCACTTCACCACCAGGCAACAAGCCAACAAGCTCTACTTAACCAAACTGTTGATTTTTTAAAGGGCTTTATTTATTAAAAAAAAAACATATATTTGCTTTACAGTGTTTTTAAAATATAAAACTAGTGTAAAGTCAACCTAATAAATTGTTAAGTCAATTCTTAAAAAAAGAAATAATAAAAAAAACTTTAGCAATAGTGTTTTTTACTTAAGCAACATTTATTCAGAGAAAGCTTAATTAAAATTTTAGTTCAGAAAAAAAAAATATATATATATATATATATAAATATATAATATATATAATATATATATATAAATATATAAATATATAAATATATATATATAATATATATATATAAATATTATATATATTTATATATATATAAATATATAATATATATATATAAATATTATATATATATATATATATATATAATATATATATATAAATATATATATATATATATAAATATATATATATATATATATATATATATATATATATATATATATATATATATATATATATATATATATATATATATATATATATATATATATATATATATATATATATATATAAATAAACTTTGTCCTTTACCCTCCACGGGTGGTCTCATCCTTCGAGCTCGGGTCCTCTACCAGAGGCCTGGGAGCTTGAGGGTTCTGCGCAGTATCCTTGCTGTTCCTAGTACTGCACTTTTCTGGGCCGAGATGTCTGGTGTTCTTCCAGGGATCTGCTGTAGCCACTCTTCCAGTTTGGGGGTCACTGTCCCGAGTGCTCCGATGACCACGGGCACCACCGTCGCCTTCACCTTCCAAGTCTTTTCCAGCTCTTCCCTGAGCCCTTGGTATTTCTCTAATTTCTCATGTTCCTTTTTCCTGATGTTGCAATCACTTGGGATTGCCACATCAACCACAACAGCTTTCCTCTGCTATTTGTCCACCACCACGATGTCTGGTTTTGGTTCGCCATTACCATTCTGTCAGTCTGAATCTGGAAGTCCCACAGGATCTTGGCTCGGTCATTCTCTACCATCTTTGGAGGCGTTTCCCACTTTGACCTTGGGGTTTCCAGTCCGTACTCCGTGCAGATGTTCCTGTACACTATGCCAGCCACTTGGTTATGGCACTCCATGTATGCTATCCCTGCCAGCATCTTACACCCTGCAGTTAAGTGTTGGATTGTCTCAGGGGCCTGTTTGCACAGTCTGTGGTCTGTATCTCTTCCTTTGGCCACCTTATTATTCCCGCAGGGTATCTGATCACTGGCAGGGCATAGCTGTTTATTGCTCGTGCCTTGTTCTTGCCATTGAGCTGACTTCTTAGGACTTGCCTTACTCGTTGGAGGTATTTGGCAGTTGCTGTTTTCCTTGTTACCTCTTCAAGGTTGCCATTTGCCTGTGGTATTCCAAGGTACTTGTAACCATCCTCAATGTTCCTTCTGGTAGTGAGACCCCTTCTGTGTGGACTACCTTCCCTCTCTTTGTCACTATTCGACTACACTTCTCAAGCCCGAATGACATCCCAATGTCAGAGCTGTAGATCCTGGTGGTGTGGATCAGAGAGTCGATGTCCCGCTCGCTCTTAGCGTATAGCTAGATGTCATCCATGTAGAGGAGGTGACTGATAGTGGCCCCATTCCTGAGTTGGTATCCATAGCCAGTCTTGTTGATTATTTGGCTGAGGGGGTTCAGACCTGTGCAGAACAGCAGTGGGGACAGAGCATCTCCTTGGTATATGCCACATTTGATGGATACTTGTGCAAATGGCTTGCCATTGGCCTCAAGGGTGGGTTTCCATAGCCTCATCGAGTTGGCAATGAAGTCTCTTAGAGTCCTGTTGATGTTGTACATCTCCAAGCATTCAGTGATCCATGTGTGTGGCATTGAGTCATATGCTTTCTTGTAATCAATCCAGGCAGTGCACAGGTTGGTGTGTCGGGTTCTGCAGTCTTGGGTGACTGTTCTGTCAACCAGGAGTTGGTGTTTGGCTCCTCTGGTTTCTTTGCCGATGCCCTTCTGTGCTTTGCTCATGTATTGATCCATGTGCCCACTTATCTTAGCCGCGATGATGCCTGACATGAGTTTCCATGTTGTGGAGAGACAGGTTATTGGCCGATAGTTGGATGGGACTGTACCCTTTGTGAGATCCTTCAGAATCAGGATTGTACGCCCTTCGGTAAGCTATTCAGGGTGTGTCCCATCCCTTAGCAGTTGGTTCATTTGTGCTGCAAGGCGCTCGTGGAGTGCAGTGAACTTCTTTAGCCAGTAGATGTGGATCCTGTCAGGGCCCGGTGCTGTCCAGTTTTTCATACCTGAGACTCTTTCTTGGATGTCTGCCGCTCTGATGGGATTATAACTGGATTCTGTTCATATATATGAATAAATAATAGGGCTGCAACAACTAATCGATAAAATCGATAATAATCGATTATGAAAATCGTTGTCAACGAATGTCATTGTCGATTAGTTGGTCTGCTCACGTCACGGGGAGCGTTACTGATGACGTCACTTTCATGAAACAGTCAGACGCGAAATGGCAGAGAGTAATGTTAATCGGAGAGAAATGACAGATCAATCAGCGGCAGAAAAAAAGTGTACGCCCCAAGTCATCTAAGGCATGGGAGCATTTTACATTAAATGCAGCAAATAAGACCGTAATCTGCAAGTTATGCAAAGCTGAGCTTGTGTGGCATGGAAGTACCACAGTGATGCTCGAACACATGAAGAGGAAACACATTGTCACGGATGAAGGTGAAACATCAGCACGGTAAGCAAAAACTGTAGCCTATATTCCCATTATATGAAGATGGGAAAATACTCTGGTTTAATTCAATGCTACTGTGTAAACAGCTTTGTTTACCAACTTCGGGACAGTCACACTAGATCTATTTTGTCTCGAGCATCAGTTCGCTCGCAACATAACTGATGCATTATAATAGCGCTACCGCAGAAATAGGTTAAATTAAATGGTTAAAGGCAAATTAAATATAAAGGCAGTTAATAACAGCAGTAGTAAAAGATTGTTTTTTTAGTCACTGTAGTCTGTGGTTTTTAGCGTTGGGGGGTTGCGAGGCGCTCTGGGCGGAAGGCGTCTGCACTTAGGGGGACAAAGGCGGGCGGAGTGCGCTGGCCTGCGACTGCCCCAGCCGCGGCGAGCGCGCACACACCCCGCACCAACGCCGACCAGCCTTACCCGCCGGAGGACCGGCGGTTGATGCTGGGTGCGCTGGTGGGGGTAAACAGTAACGTTTGTTTATTATTTATAATTTTGATATTTCAACAAAATACGCTGCTTAATATATTATTACAAACATCATTGTGTCCTAATTTCATAATGTGAAGTTTACTCAATATTTTGTTTTGTTTATTTATATTTTGGATATTTAAAGAAGTTTTATTGTTTAAAAACTGGACAAACTTTTGTGTTTTAAGTTTTAAAATGTAAAAATTAAAGATTATATTAGTAAAACTCAATGTGTGGCTTTTGCACTTTTTAAAGTACACTTTTAAACATAAATACCCTGATTTAGGGTTTTATTTAGTTATAGTAAACAAAAAAACTGAATAAAAAAAACTATCCGATTAATTGATTATCGAAAAAATAATCGTCCGATTAATCGATTATGAAATTAATCGTTAGTTGCAGCCCTAATATATAAACACACACACACACACACACACACACACACACCCTGTGATTGGTCCATAGGGCCAAAACCCTTTCTAAATTACTATAAAATATTTATGTTTTGATTCAACCAAATTAAAGTTTATTCTTTTACGAACAATACTAGTGTTTTGTATTCAGGTAAAGATCAACAACTAATAGTAAGGAATAGTTCAACAGTAGGGAGCGGCAGCAGCTCAGTGGGTAGAGCAGTCGTCTTTCAACCGAAAGGTAGGTGGTTCAATTCTCATTCTCCCCACAGTTCATACTGTCGTTGTGTCCTTGGGCAAGACACTTAACCCACCTTGTCTCCAGTGGCTGTAACACTGGTAATTACTGGTAATCACTGGTAAAAACAATGTAAGTCGCTTTGGATAAAAGCGTCAGCTATATGAATAAATGTATATGTAAAAAAAAAAAAAATGATGATATTTGGTAAGTGTAGAAAGATGAACAAATAGAGATACTAATTGACAAAGTAAAAATAGAAGGCGTTAATAAGTCTTAAAATGACAAAATGACTAAAAAGCATTGCTATAATGGGAAGGAATAGACAAGTACTAAATCAGAAAACTCTCTCCATCTTATATTGTTCACTCATCCTGCTATATATGAATTACTGAAGTCTGGGGTAATACCTTCAAGAGCCATTTAGAAACATTGTACAGACTCCAGAAAAAAAAATTTCAGAACTGTAGACAAAGTGGGATTTAGGGATCACACTAACACTAAAAACATCTGCTCTAAAACTTGAAGACCTAATTAAACACTGTTGGTAGTATATAAAGTTAAAAACAACCAATTCCCTAGCAACATCCCAAAAATGGTTGCTAATCGAGAAGGGGGGTTTAATTTAAGGGTAAAATATCAAAAGTACAGTTTGTTTGTAGCAACAAAGAAAGTTGGTATATATATATATATATATATATATATATATATATATATATATATATATATATATATATATATATATATATATATATATATATATATATATATATATTGACTTTAGTCTACAGCCTTTCGGTCAATGTAAACTTTATTTATATTTTTAGGAAAAAAATATTGTATTCTTTAATTCCTTTGTTGACCAAAATAAACAAACTATAAAAATAAAAATAAAAAGATCCGTAGCAGTCTGATAAATAGTGAGAAATGGTTTCGTAAACATGGGTAGACTTTACCGTTCTATGGGGCGAGGCGGAGGTGCTCTGCAGCTCCCGCAGGCGACTCAGAGCCACTGTTGTGTTTCCTTTCTCCGTCTTTAGCAGCTCCATAGAAAGGCTGTCTCCAGTCACCAGCCAGGACTTGATTTCCAACTGCAGAAGAAAAACGAGTATCCTTGGCAAACACTTCTTCACACTTTAATCATTACTATTAGCTAAGAATGTAGCGATGAAAATGATAATAGTGAAGCTGTTTCAATGTAAAGCACATTAGGCAACAAGGGACCTCACCTCTATTGGATTGCTGTTGACCACTACAAAGGTTATGCTGCTGGTGTCCGTTGCGCTGCAAATGCCAAAGTCCAGCAGGTTTTCCTTAAGACTTGGAGGCAGGACCAGTGGCTATTCAAATGTACACATTACCTCACAGTATATGAAGAAAACATTTAGCAGCGTGTTGTCATTTCAAACAAGCTGTACCTCTAGGAAGCCTGTGTAAGCGCGGACAGGAAGGTGGAACTTTGATGCGTTTGTGATGAGAAGGAGGTTGCTGTCGATGTGAATGGAGGGTCGAACCGGCCGGAAAAGCAGCGAGAAGATGTAGCAGGACTTTTGAGGTGGAATTACAATGGGTGCGCTGAAGTTCTGTGCCTAACAAGGTAAAGACAAAACACTGTTTTTTTACACTTGATGCAAAAGTGACATCACTTAAACAAGAACTTACATTAAACATGGTTTTAGCCTCTTCTGGCAGCGACACATTGTGGATTCTGATTGCAAAGTTAAAGGCGTTTGTAAGATATATAGGTCTGTCCACAGGATCGACTGGGCTGTCCCTGATGTGGAACAATGTCGCTGTGTGGTCAAAGCCCAGGTAGCTGCCAAAAAAAAAAAACAGACACCATTACACCTACTAGTTTACAACGTTTGTAAGATTAATGTAAATGGGCTAAATAACTCACCCTTCTAAAACTTCTGCTTGGTATGGGATTTCAAGCTTGGAGTAACTCTTTTCTTTCGCTTTAACTGTTATTTTACCAGAAAACTGATAAGGCCTTCTCGCTTTTGACGCTGCAGAGAGAAAAAAAAAAGATCAAACCGAAAAATAAGTTCAGCACATAAATATGCAAAAGGCGACATATGAGGAAGTTGTGTAATAGGCAAAACCAGAGTCAGAACATAATGCAACACTGTCAAAAGTCAGCTGACTAGAGAAATGAATACACAAGATTGGAGGTATATAAAAAAAAAAAAAAAACTTACCGTCAAAACTTATACTTGCAACTTTGGTATATCTGCTTTCTCCTGCTTTAAGTGTAACTGCTTTGAAGTCGACTGTTACCGCTTCATTTGATGGTGTTGTTCGTATACTCTGTAAAACAAGGAGAACAGAGAATGAGGTTAATAAACTGTATGAACATGTAATGGTTTTTCAAAATAAATACACCTACTGTTATCGGAACATCTTTGGTTCCTGAATTTAAAAGGTGTAGATTCAGCAGTTTTGGCCGATCTGTATGAGGAAGCAGCAGAAACCGCAAAGTTAGGAAAAGTTACAGACCAAAACACTTTGATGTTTAAGTTTTACACTGATAGAAAGCCATACCTTGTGACCGCAGCGTACCAAAGTCAAGCATTTCTGTAGAGGAGTATATACCAGGTGCTGCAAGATGGACAAAAACACTTACTTTAGTCAATGTTTTATAGAATGTGTTTTGCAGGACACAGTGTCATACCTGACGTGACCTCCACCTCCACAGGGAGGATGATGAACTGGTCTTGGTTGGCAGAGTTGGTTTTGATTCTGATGAAAGCCGTGTGGTTGTCTGCATCTCTCGAAGAGAAGCTGGCTCTCATCACTCCCTTTGTTTCAAACGGAGGAATCTCCTGAAAAATACAGACAAGGACAGATTACTCGAGAGTAATTATTTTTATTATTATTATTATCATTATTTTGAAAATGGTGATTTTAAAAAGGAGAGTTCAGCATTTTGTTAATGTGTTTCTATAAGCTATGAGCAGTTTGAAGAAGACAGGGGCAATGATGCAATGCTCTACTTTTCTAAACTGGGGCTAAACTGTCTAAATAAGTTAACTTGAATTTAAAAGTAATTTTACTAAATGCTGAACTAAGCATTAACAACTCACCCATAGTTTCCCAGTGCCTCCTTGTTGACCAGTGGGGAGCTCAAGATGAAGATCCCCACCACTGGAGTACATCTCCACAACCTCCAGTACACAGAGAAAACATGTCGAGCACTGGTTCAAACAAAACAAATGACATTCACCAGAGATGAATAGTGCTGAGATTTACCTGCAGCGGCTCACTGAACGGGTTGTGGATGTTTATTAGAGGCGAGAAGCTGCTGTTTACTGGGACTCTGGCCCCTATAAATGGCCGCAGCCTGTATGGGTTTGGGATTCCAACTCCAAAAACCTGTAGAGTGAAGAAGGACAAAAAGATTATTCGATCAATTCTTTAGTCAATTAAATGTCCATTTTGGGTGTGTTCACACTTGTCGTCTGTTTTGTCTGGACCAAAAAAGAAAAAAAGCCATCTAGTTTGGTTTGCGAATAAAAAGCCACTTAGCGTTCACAACAGCATTCTCAGCAGCACAAAACAACAAAAAGCGAAACACTAGGAGTGTGTGGATGATACAATTATGATATAATCTTTACAATGTCGCAGATAATGTTCTCTGTACTTTTGCCACAGTCAGCTATGCCACTTGTGAAAGCACTATTATTTTTACCACCACTCTGACCGCTCATTTGTCACTGCTGATTGTTCAGTGAGCTCTGTTTCTGTCCTCTATTAAGAACTTAACCCTGACCACATGATTTGAGCTTTGCACACACTCTTGTCACCAAAACATGCCAAGAGTGAAAACACCCTTAAGCATACATTATGTCCGTTCATACCTGGTATGTGAAGACTCCATGATGCGATGTATTAATAAATAAAGTATTTTCTACATTCCCAACTACTCGAGCGAGAAACACAACATCAAATGATGTGTTTCCTCCAGGTGGGATAATCTGTAAGAAGAAAAGCATTGTATCACATGTGGAATTAGCATGTTGTGACCTTTAAAACAAAGTAAAAACTCAGACACTTGATCCTAAAGGTTCCCATGACAAAAACATTACAGCGTTTGAGTGGGAGTCACTGGTGGAAATTGGCGAGTTTAGAAGTCAATTGGAGGTTTTGGCTCTGATGACTGACAAAAACATGAAACTGAAACCAGGTATAAAAGATACAAGTTGACCACAAAAAAAAATTCCCGCAGACATGTTAAATGATATAAATTCAAGGTATTATATTTAGGGATGGGGCGAAAAAAAGTTTAAAAAATTTTACGGTATACGACGGTATTAAACTGCCACAGATCATTACTGTTAAAAACACTTACTCCCGGTATGTATTAATTATATAATATGAGCAAATGAGGCACAAATAAAAAATGTTGCATTTATAAAGAGCCTCTGTATGCAACATTATTTTGAAGTTACACTTCCATTTATCCCATTTTTAAGCTGTAGTTAAACTTAATTGATTAATTACATAATTAGTATGCACTAATGCAGGGTTCCATTGGAGTTGCGCTGCAGCCTGACGCCGAGTAGGAAAGATAAGTTTTGTTCAAAGTCAGCCAGAGCTTGGACCCTCAGTTAAAGAGTTTTTGGGGAATCTAGAGAAGAATATAACCAGAAAATGGAGCAGTCTCTGCAGCTCTGTGAGAACCAACTTTTCTGACCTATGCTACAGGAGCGCACAGTGACGCTGTCTTTTTCTTCCGCTCCTAATACATTTCACGTGAATAATTGCTTCACAGACGACAAACAGGACACTTTTAAAGACTGTGCCAGGACAGAGCAGGTAGGCTCAGGTAGGTTTGAATAGTGCTATATTTTCCTTGGTGTTTGTTTGATAATGTTCCCTGAGAGCTACATGGAAGCGTGTTTAAGTTCATCTACTATTCATGTGGTGTCTGATTAAACCAACGTATAAGGTTTAACTGTAACAGGAGGAACAAGTGGCTACGTCCTCTGTTTTACGCACCTCCGCAGCGTCACCTGCTCCATCACATCAGACACGCAGCAACAGTTGGTTGTGAGTTTAATGTTGGCCCGTTGCATTTAATGTGAAACAAACCAAAGAAAACAATAAAAGGAACAACACTCTGTTAATAAATCCTTTTAAAAGCTTTAGTAGAACTGTGTCTGTGCTACTGTACAGAACTACTACAACAGAAAAATTATAACAGAGATTATTAATGAAAATAAATTCAAGCAGCAATAAAAAAAATTGATTGAAGTGAGATGTGAAGTGAGACTCAAATAACATCAGCTAAAGCGCTGCCTTAAAGAGACTGCAGTTATTTATTTTAAAATATGTACTATAATAATTCTAATATTGTATGAATAAATAAAAAACCTATGCCCAATTTACCTGGAAAATAATAGCTTTTCAAGCTTTAATCAATACAGTCAAACTGTGATTTTTTTTCCCATGGTTTTCAAGGTTACATTGATAGCAGTAAAATATTCTGTGCACAGCAAACTAAGGTGTAGCACAGACAGTCCATTTCAAATCTTTTAAATAACCAGACAGTATTGTCATTTGCGCTGTCACCGTCAATTTCTTGGTAGTGCTTCAAAAAAGAAGAAGTGAGATTGGAGTGATGAGTCACTATTAGTAACAGTAGACAACAGAAGAAATCAAATGGTTAAACTAGACAAATGTTTCAAATTAAGTGTCTGAATCAACAAAAATGACTTAACAAAATTGTACCAGCTAACAATTCTAACAAAGAAGTGCCCTAAAGGGTTTGTTCTTCTCAAAAACATCCCATGATGAGAACCAACCCTCCAAACACATCGTCCCACAACCACAAAATGGTTTTATAAACTTCTGCTGATATTTTTTGTGGACTATACTAAACAGAGTTTAGTCTAGTCTAGTTTTAACTTCCACAATAAAAGCCTCGGGGCTGTATACTCCTTGAACCTCTTTGCGTTTAGTTGTTTAGTTGCGACGCATGTGTGCAGCGATTGAGCCTGGAGACACAGAACAGGTATTTCCTGTGGGGGGAGTGTGCTCCTGCTCAAAATCTTATTTGTTACTTGGAATAAAGAATTTCGCCTTGCAACTCGACACTCACATGCTTTTGTTTTTACTAAGAGCTGAAGTGGAATACAAACAAATCAATGAAGTTGTGTATTGCCTAGAAGAATGTTTGTACTAGGGTTATTTTTAAAGCATTCTCTTGGAATTATCTTAAATAATAAATGATTTACTTTATAGAAATGCAGCATTTCCAAATAGAGACAAACTACACTTCCAAAAACAACTGGTAGAGCCAAATATTTTCACCTTTTCCCAGTTTTAATAGTTAATAGCACTCTGTTTTTTAGTGCAGATGGCAAACAAAATAAAGTAAACTCAATGTGATGTAACCGAATAAGATAAACAAATGCAACAGAGAACAATGGCGACGATTATATGTAAAGAGACCCATGACTATGTGACTAACTCGATAAAAAGAAGCGCAGTAGTTCTTAACAAAGATCGGATTTTGTGGCAGCAATTTGTCTAATGGCAGTATATTTAGGTTAGTGCTCACAAAGTCTTTATTCAAGGGAGGACCTATACTTACCCTATTTTGGAAAAAGGATGCGTGAAAATGTGCTGTTGTTGCTGATATTGATATCAAACTAATTTCTTCTGAGCTAGGATTATGTAAATAAACTTTCTCCATTTTGGGCATTCCCACGGGTCTGGAAATAAAAACAAGAAAGGAACACAAAATGAGAACAGGGTCACAACATGAAAACACATCCTAAACTATACTAATACTTCCACTTTATACTGTAGAGGAAAAATGTTTGTGTTAATAAATGAAGGGTCTTGAAGGCTATAATCTCCAAGTGGAAAAAGACTTTTTCAGCCGCAGCATTTGCCTATTCACAGTCACAGTCGCGCACACTTATTTACAGCAGACCCTGTTTTATTCCTCTCGGTCCTGTGTTGCCATCAACTATTCACAACTATTCCTGTCTGACATGGCTTCAGATGGTCTAAACCCAAACTACAGCAACTACGAAGGTAAAAAACTCAAACTATGACAGCCTCTGATGGCCATTACCCATACTGTTAATCCCTAATAAGTTTACAGAAGGTGTACTTGAGATGTCTATTAACAATATAAATATTAACACGCTCTCTCTGTTTATCCTGTTTTTTTAATATAATTGCTAAATAATAATGAGTTGATTTTCCAAAAAGTGTGCCAACAAAACCTGCCTAATTAAAACATGATTGATGGAATTTGAGTAAGCAGGTTTAACTTCAAATTTATGAAAGTGCAATAAAAGTGCCATTGCATACTCCAACCTATTAAGAGCATTCACCACACTTTGCATGTCTGCCAGTCACAGCACACCATAATCTCTTTAACTTCCTATTTTTGAGGTCTATCTGAATAGTAAAACATACAGATAGCTTTATCAAGGGATTTGTGCTTGTGAAGGAAAGACAGAAATTTGACATGTTTTTGTTTTCATTCCCTCGCAGCAGATAAGTGGATTGTTTATTGAGAAAGTAGGGCAGCTATGTTTCTTGCTGCGAGTTAAGAAACAGGCCCTTCAGTTTAAAATGCTACTGAATCCTAAGCACTATAGCAGCAACTATAGGTGAAGTTAGGTTATATACATAGCCATGCAGGCAGTCAGGGTTGAGTGCGTCCACCTTCGACTAACGTGGCATTATAAGGGTTTGGTTGAGGGAATTCCACAGATTTCAATAATGCTTTTGTTAGGTATGCCACCACCACAATGGATTAAGGCTTCTAGGTGTGGTTTTAATGGCATAACAGATACTATACACTGTCATATTATAAAGAGGAGGTAGGTTTGGTAAAATGAAAAAGCACTCACTGTTCGTGGAAGTCCAACATTGGAGGTTCAAAACGTATAGGTCGACAGTTCCCACGGTGCAGGGATGTGCTGAGGGACAGAAAAAAATATGATAGGAGGAACAGCAGGCTGGGAAAAGTAATCCCCATGTTTGTGTCGTTCAAATAAATGGACGGCTAAAAACAATATCCAGTCCTTTTTTTTTATTTTTATTTTTTTTAGAAGTGTAAACGAGAACTGAGGACCACTCCCATCCACAGCACACTATTTCCATATGTAAAATCTTCTCGGGCGTCCATTGCAAAGGCAAAAAATAAAGAGACAACTCCTGTGAGCGTAGTGTCTCTCTCATACCAAAGCAATGGTTGTGAGCATCGACAGCGCCCGCCTGAACGTAAGACACAACCGACCAAACCTGTTTGGCGGCAGGTGGAACTTAACAATAGGCGGTTCCATCCCTACAGAGAAGCTGCTCTTCTCTTTGGTGTAGGGAGCAACAGTGTAATGAGAGCCTTTATGTAAATATTATGGAAAATGTTCATTAATCATTGAGGTGTGGCAAACACATCAAGGGGCAAAAATGTACATAGATGTGCTGCAATCACAAATTTTAAAATTTGTAGTTATTATTAGTAATATTAAAATGTGTATACTTGTAAAGACCCCATAAGTAATTTCATGACAGTGTAATTACTCCAACATTAGCCTGGAATCAACGCTTCAGCCACAACTTGACTCGTGATTAAACTGTAAACACTGCTGGAAGAATTGAGTGCTTTGACTCTTCCTTTTGTTTGTCTCTATGTAAAGATTCACATCACTCCAAAGTACTTACTCTAACATTACCCTGGAGTCAACACTTCAGCTACAATTTTGTCTCCTGATTAAAAAAGTAATCACCCGAATTCTGAGAGTTCTTACTATACTTTTTTGCTATTCCTTTTGCACTTTTTGAACTGATGTAAACACTCAATTATTAGTCACTCACAAGTACATCATGCCAACCTAATTAGTCCAACATTGCCCTGGAGTCAAAACTTGAACACAGATCTATTTCACCTATTTACTACAAGGTCTAAGTGTACAGAGCACACAATAGCAGCAGCAGTGCAGAGCAGTAGCTGCGCTCACAGACGATGGGATGGGATTTCTCTCCCGGGAGGCAAACTGTAACCCACCTACATGCCACCACCCCTCACTTCTCATTAATATAACTACTTTCTACACTGTTTGTGGATTTAAGATATCCATGTATCCAAGCTGTTAAAATCTGTTCAGCCTTTGCTCAGTTAGCGCTTAAGAGCTAATGCGTCGGGGTGTAATTGGAGTAGCTGCAGATTATGCAGTCTCTTGGCCTTTTGAGCTGCATATGTCCAGACGTGTCAGGCAAACCATAACATGGGGCATGTTGCAAAACAACCTGCGGAAAGCATTTATTTCCCATAGAAATCACCAGTGTGTAGACATATTTCTAGTTTGAGATAATGATTAATGAAACACACACAAAGAGATGAAATAAAAAAATATTGAGATATGGGGAAAAAAAAAGAGTAGTAGATGAGAAGGGAGTGGTCCTGGTGTGTCTGTACAAGATAACCCTATAATGAGCAAGAACATACTGCACACAAGTATCTGTATGCGGCAAGCAGACAAAACAAGTGTGAAGTAACAAAAACATTTTTTTAGACTTCCTATGAACTTTGTAGCAGGTTGTAAAAACTAGTTGAAACGGTTTTAGCTTTCGGAAGTTTGATTAAGATTTACCCAAAAAAAATGTGCCAAAACTTTGCCTACAGCATTTCATAGAACTTGTAACTTGTGCTTCATGTGGTGTTACTGTTACATTAGCCAATAATGAAGTCATCTCTAGCAGAGTACACTTAGCCCTCCAGGTAACATTCTCCTCTCATTGTGAACCAACCATCGTCACATTCAGTAATGTGCCGAAGCTCTCAGGTGAACTCTATAATAAATTACATCACAAGCGCTTTATCCACATCATTGTAATTGGGTTGAGATCTGGTGACTGTGGGGGTCATTTTAGTTCAGTGAACTCATTGTCATGTTCAAGAAACAAATTTGAAATGATTCGAGCTTTGTGACATGGTGCATTATCCTGCTGGAAGTAGCCATCAGAGGATGGGTACATGGTGGTCATAAAGGGATGGACATGGTCAGAAACAATGCTCAGGCAACAAGGCATGATGGATCCATGTTCTCATTCTGTTTACGCCAAATTCTGACTCTACCATCTGAATGTCTCAACAGAAATCGAGACTCATCAGACCAGGCAACATTTTTCCAGTCTTCAACTGTTCAATTTTGGCGAGCTCATGCAAATTTTTGCCTCTTTTTCCTATTTGTAATGGAGATGAGTGGTACCCGGTGGGGTCTTCTGCTGTTGTAGCCCATCCGCCTCAAGGTTGTGCGTGTTGTGGCTTCACAAATGCTTTGCTGCATACCTCGGTTGTAACGAGTGGTTATTTCAGTCAAAGTTGCTCTTCTATCAGCTTGAATCAGTCGGCCCATTCTCCTCTGACCTCTAGCATCAACAAGGCATTTTCGCCCACAGGACTGCAGCAACTGGATGTTTTTCCCTTTTCACACCATTCTTTGTAAACCCTAGAAATGGTTGTGTGTGAAAATCCCAGTAACTGAGCAGATTGTGAAATACTCAGACCGGCACGTCTGGCACCAACAACCATGCCACGCTCAAAATTGCTTAAATCACCTTTCTTTCCCATTCTGACATTCAGTTTGGAGTTCAGGAGATTGTCTTGACCAGGACCACACCCCTAAATGTACTGAAGACACTGCCATGTGATTGGTTGATTAGATTCTTGCATTAATGATAAATTGAACCAGTGTTTCTAATAATCCTTTAGGTGAGTGTATGTGTAGAAGTTGAGATAAAAATGTATGCCTTTGCTTGGTTTGCAAGTAGAAGTTGGTAAAACCTACCTTTGTTGTTGATATAAACTAAAATCAATGTTGGAGTCAGCCTGCAGAATAAACAGAGACACGAGGAATTATGTAGATATTGTGTACTTATTAGATCATAACATGCAAAACAGATGAGGATAATAACCATTACCTGTAATAGACTTCCCTCACCAAAATGTAGAACTTCTAGGATTGTATCTGATTGTATGAATGCTGTGGAGAAACCATCAAAATTTTAATCTCAGATTACGCCACAAGAACACCATCGTTCCGACAGACATAAGACTCCATAATCAATCAGTCTGAATCAATTCATAAGTCTTTTCAAATAATTAAAAAAAACATAATTTAATTTTTCTCTTTGGTATTAATAAAATTGAATGTAAGCAAGTGGTATATTCATTCAAAATAAATATATATTGACAGTGTAGCCATGCGGATGTTTGCAAGCTCAGTGGTTGATTTCATTGAAAGCACTTGAGCTACTAAAATGCCATTACAGATTTATTAAACTTGTCACATAGACAGTTTGGTACGCGGTGACATACTTCTGCTTTTTTTTTTCCTCTGCACTCAAAAATATTACTACTACTACAAACAAAAATACATTTGAACTTTAATCTTGAGTACTTTCTGAACAAACCAGAGACAAGACAAAGAGACTGCAGATATGTATTCATAAGATATCTATAAAACATAGAGACAGCATTCATTTATCAGAAATCACATTTAATTTTATGGTAACAACAATGCATTTCTCTACAAATTGCAATATTTCAATAAAGCTGCAAAATTCCAGTAAGTTCTGAAAAAATGCAAAAGTTTAAATTTTGCAAGGTGTACTTCCTCACAAGCTAAAATGTTTTAGTACACTACACTTGTTTTGCTTTCACTCTACCAGGAAGTCATCACAAACAAACAAAAATAACAATTATTACTCTACAATCTTTTTTTATTTTTTATTATGCACTAAAAACATTATATTGGACATTAAACACTACATTAAATCATCCACTAGATCTAAAGTGTGAGTGGCTGTAGTCTTAGATATATAGTAAACTCCTCTATGTGGTATCCCTGAACTGAACCCGCATAGATGTCTACCAGAGCTGCCTCAGCTGTCTCCTAAACTCACACTGACCCTTTGCTCGAGACTCTCTGTGTGGCGATACATAATGTACACGGTCACAGCATTGGACGACACAAGGCCTTGGACGTTTTTGTCATTCAGCAAAAGGAAAGGAATATAAAATGACCTCAATACAGTGACTCTTCTACTCTTACTAGCTTGGCCTATTACAACAAAGCTAAAGAATGAAAAATCTATCAAGAGAGAATCAACTGGCTAAATGCAACTTTCTTCACTGCAGTAGCTGCTATCATTTTTACAACTTGGATACATAAACTTTCAACAGCACTGATAAAGTTTGTACAATTCTTTGAAATGACTTCACATGAAATTTCTAAAAATAAATAAATAAGTTTTCTGACTATTTACATTACAAGAAAGGTGTCTATTACAACTCAGGAAACACTGACTAATATTCAAACCAAAACAAACTGCTGCTGCTGGCCAAGTGCAACTGTGGGCTTATTGTGAGGAGGTTAGGGAAGTAGAAACTTTAATTTGATCTAATAGTACATCTAGATCTGTTCTTTTTGGAGGAAAAAACAGCAACCACTTTAACACTGAGTTACATTTTTGCACTTAGCATAAGCAGAAGGCTTAGCCGTAAATGGAATACTTTTTCATTGAATATATCTTTTATTGATACGAGCTTGGGACGTGTTGCAACACCCTGGCACTAAAATAAACAACTTTAGGCTTTGAGACACATTTCAGATTTGGCACAGCTTATCATTAAAGTAAATGGCAGCTGTCCATTCACAACTGGTAAAGTTATCAGAGTGACCTGACATGATCAGGAGGTCTGACAGCCGCACACTTTAACATTACTGCTGTGGATAAATAACAAGCCGCTGTCACTTTGCCCATGGACGAATCACTACCGGTCCGGGGGTCAAGAACCAGCCACGTTTACATGCAGCGGACCTGTGTCGTTTTGAGACATATGAGGAAGCTGACTTGAAGTGCCCTGCATGTCACTTTTCATTCCCAATATGACAAGTTTTCATTCCGATGCATTGAGATCATACAGCAACTGATACAAGCTCCTGCTAATAGCCGACATGATGCTAATGACAATAATATGTCAGGCTTAAAGTCAATGTTAACCTTTTACTGGAAAGGGAAAAACAGGACAACGAGCCAAAGAGAGGATGAAATTACATACAGCTAACGGATCATAGAATTTTGAGTCTAAACAGAGCTTTCGTCTGCCCACTGTCAGCCAGAGAATATGTTTAGAAATGCTTCTAACAACAGGAAAAAAATCAGCACTAAGTTAGCCGATTAGTGGTAACAATTATGACAGTGAGGAAGCAGCAGCAGAGGTAAAGTATCCGTTAAGGGAAGGCTAACCTCAACCAGACCCACTTCATAGAAATGTCTACGGAAGTTAGCTCTGGCTAATGCGGACGTAGAGAGCCAAGTTACAAACCTTGTTTATTAGCTCGCGTTGTGTGAATAAAAGCAATAAATAACATCCGCAGAAAACCGACAAATGATGTTCTTGTTCTTGTTGGTGAGTGGCGAGAACCGTGTGCTCTTTCTTCACTCGCCATTCTGCAGATATTTCAGTTACGATAACAACCGAGCGAGTGTGAGGACATGCCCGTGTAAACCTCTGCTGACTCTGTCAATCATAGCCGTGAAAAAAAAACTCCACTGTAGCAGAAGCTAACTGCAACAGGAAGTTGGCCTCTCAGCTTCCGTTCTTCCACTTCCGCCTCGTGGGGACAGTGCACTCTGCTGTCAGAAGCTTATAAACCCATTAACCTGTTCGTCTCCAAATATATAAATATTAAGAAAAAATCTAGGGTTTGTTAGAAAATAATATGTTGTAATTTATTAATATGTAATTAATGTATTTAATATTTTGTCAGATTCTGTCACCACTACTGGGCCAATGTGTGAGAGTTTGTTTAGCATTCTTGTTTGATTTTTTTCTGCTCTTTTCTCTTATTTCCTGTCTCTGAATGTAGCATTAGCCCAGGACAAGACAGTTGCTTATGTTGGTAAATTATGACATGTACATGTGCACTAACGTCAGACACCATAATATAACAAAACAACATAAATAAAATGTAACAATAAACAGACACCGCCTGTGATTAGTGGAACTGTTTTGATTTATTATTCTTTATTATTCTTTATTGTCATTACACACGACAAGTACACTGCAAAGAAATTGTACGGAGCTTAACGGTGCAACATATTACATTTATACATAGATAAAAACACAAAGATTGCAGACCACATCAGCCGCAAATGAGCGGCGTAAATAGGATCTTCCGGAAATGAAATAAGGCATTGTACAAACATAGCAGACATCAACATCAAACACAACATCAAACATGTTTCTAGGTAAGGTTACTTACAGAGAAAGTTCTTCCAAAGAAAACAATACGCTGTTTCCCTAACAATAAACCCTGATTAAGGAGTGAGATTAAGATACTTCTCAACCAAAAAAAAGTGGTATTAAAACACTTCTTAACCCCCTCAAAAAGAAGCCTTTAAAAGCAGGGACAAAACTAGGGCAAAACATGTCCAAAACTGCTCAGAAGGTGCTTAAAAAACTAAAGGTGGACTACAAAAACATCATTATTATCAGAGACTTCACCCTCAAATCCTCCACATCCCATCATCATTTAGTACTCCTTCTACTCCTCTGTCCACATCGCCATATATAGGTTCCTCCTCCACTAACCAGAGATGTGTGAGCAGCCCATGTGTGAGTCAGTGTCTAAACCAGCTGTACTGATGGAATTGAGGAATCTGCTAATGGAAAAGCTGCAGGTCCAGACGGTGTAATCCTGTATAGTACCAGTATCTAAAGTAGGGGGCCCAGTTGTGCCAAGTCTTTCACCTCTCATATTATAAAAACATTTGAAAGGTTGCTAATGATAATCTTAAGATCACAGACTAAACATGCTCTAGAGCCCCCCCAGTTTGCCCTCAACAAACATATTGGTGTTGAAGATGCTACAGTATTATCAGTTACAAAGGGTCTAATCTCACCTGGATGAAAGTTGTTATGTTAGAAGTATCTTCTTTGATTTCTCAAATGCATGCATCACCATCAGACCAGTTATTCTAAGAGAAAAACTTAGTCTGTGGGTGAACTCATCCTTTATCACGTGGATCACCGATTACCTGACAGGTAGACCACAGTATGTCAGGCTGGGGAACTGTGTCTCAGAGACTGTCAATAGGAGCACAGGGGCTCCCCAAGGTTTCTTCCAACTGTTCTTGCTCCCTTTTTTTTTACATGTTATACACTACAGATTTTATTATAACTCTGAGACCTGCCACATTCAGAAATACTCTGATGACGCAGCAATAGTGTCTTGACTTTGGGCGATGGTCAATACACCCCCATCTTAAACTGTGACCATCAGTGGAGAAGACATTGAAATAGTGTCCGCCATTAAACACTTGTTATATGAAAGGCTAAAGCTGGCTATATTTTCATTGAAAGCTATGGTCTTCTAATATAAACAATAAACTGATGCAGATGTTTTGCAGATGTTTTATCAGACGTAATGGCTAAGTCTATTTTCTCTGCTGCAGCTTGTAGGGGATGGTTTCAAAAAATATTGCAGGTGACTGGAAAAACTAATAGAGCTGGATCTATAGTTTTTTTTGTTTTTTTTTTTGTATTTATATAGCACTTTTCCACCTAGTAGGCACTCAAATAACTTTACCAGTGTTACAGTTAGAACACCACTGAAGGAAAGGTGGGTTAAGGGTTTTGCCCAAGGACACAACAACAGTATAAACTGTGGGGGAGAGTGGGATGTTATGGAATGTTTGGAAGCTGGGTTCAAACCTCCCACCCGCCGGTCGAAAGACGGCTGCTCTACCACTGAGCTACTGCCGCTCTCCTAAGTAACACGTTTAGAACTTTAGTTGAAGTAGTGGAGCAATGAGCACACAACAGGACGGATTCAACTTCTGAACAACAAAGAGCAGCCAGTGGGCGTCTGAGATCAGTGAGCTGCAGGACAGAACGCCACAAGAACTTCTTCCGGACTGCCATAAGACTGTACAATCAATCCGTATACAGTAAGGCAGATGAACACAATGACTGACCTGACTCTACTAATTTGAAAATACCCAACAACTGAATTTCCCGATTAAATTGAATTGAATTTGAATTATGCACTTTAATTAATACCTTTCAATACATACCTGCTAAATACTTGACAAGGGACCACAATAGTCATGTTAGTACTATGTTATTTTTATTAGTTTAAGATGTTGTTATTGTTAGTATCAGTCAATATACTTGCAAAGTCAGGCAGTATAAGTGTATAAGAATGAAACTAGACTAATGATTAATGATTAACATAAATAAAGCAATAAAGCTTAAACAAGTGGATAAGCTAAGATAACAGGGGAGCAGGGAGCCTTTAGAACAGGATAACAGATAATCATACTACTGGGTGTAGTCATCTAAAGGAAACTAGTAAAATTTTCACTGGCTTCAATGTTCAAATGTGGAATGCAATCACTAGAAGTCTTTATATACTGTGAGCATCAAATCAATCTAAACTACTTATTGCGAGTGATCAGTTCCATTAAATTTCCATTAGCTGTTGTTCGGTTTAATGAGTATTCTCAGTAATGATTGTGTTTATTAAAAAAAAACACTGATAACTGCAGGTTTACAATGCACATTTATGTTTTGTCTGATGCAGGTTTTTACAGAGGATGGGTGAAAGTGACAGCCCTAATGAGCCTCGGAGCTGAGGTATGTTTCCTGCTCGGTCTGTGGTTTAAAGGATGATTGTTGTGGAACATGAATCCTTACAGCAGCTACAAGACGCGGACAGCCAACAACATTTTTTTACAAAGTGATGCTAAGTTTTCAAAGCTCATTTTACAGTTCCCAGGAATGTTCCTATTCAAGTTTTTGCAAAGCAAAAATCCAGGCAGACAACTGTTCCAAGCCCAGGGAATTTAAAAATATGATAGGACTTTCCTACATAATGTAGGCCTATTGCAGCTAAAATACATTGTGACTGAAGGACTTTGTAAACTATGAACACTCAATGAACAATGTTTAATGTTTGTGACCAGGCCAAGGAGCAAAGCTAAGAACTTATTTATTCAGAATGGCTTTTGACATTTAATAGCATAATAAAACTTTGTCTGATTTACTTTTTAATTGATTTATTATTTGATTGTTTCCTTGTTCACATGATTTCTACTGATTGTTCAACTAATGCAGAGCACTTTGGTTTGGCTGCTGCTATATAAAGTGTGAGTGAAAACTAATGTTATCTGGGTTCATTTAATGACTTTTGGATTGCTTTAATTTGATTTCTGTTGTATACCCATGTTTTGTCAGTTGAATATTGCTGATTGTGCATAAATGTGGAAATTGGAAACAATGTCCATTTAAGCTTTTTTTAATGACATCTGTCAATGAAAGTCCAGATTACATTTCCTTACCTTACACTTTTCCAGCTATGGTAGCCTTGAAGGGACACGTTGTTGTCTATGAATATACAAAGTATAAATAGATTTGTGGAACAAATTAAACAAAATTTATAAACTAAATTTGTAAATAAATTTAGTTCTTAGCACAGTTCAGTGTGTGCTCAAATAGAAACAAGCGTGTGCTCCAACAGTGCTTAGTTTGTCCACTCTGTTGTTTCTGTAGACATAGTTTTGACTGATGTTTTTCATTTCCTATACTGTGTTGTGAGTTGTTGCCTTACCACAAACACTTACAAGAAGTATTTTCAGTTTGCTTGTACTCTATGTTAATTGAAAGATGCAAATAGCGCTAGCATGTCTACGGCGTTTTCCATTCATGTTATATTATTCATGCATATTTATGTTACTGGCTAAATGTAAATTGATGCTAAGCGCTCGTAAGATATATTCACATCACGTATATGTTGTTTTATGTATTCACAAAGTACAACATGTGAGTATTGCAGTGGCGGTATAATTCCCGCTCTCCCAAGATCATATTGTTGTTGTGTCCTTGGGCAAGAAATTTAACCCACCTTGCCTCCAGTGTGAGTGTCGTTTGTATGGCAGCCCCCTCCTCTCTGTCTGCCCCAGGTGTGAATGCTTGTGAATGGGGTGAATGGAAGCATCATGTAAAGTGCTTAGGGTGCCCGAGAAGTGTACAGAAAAGTGCTATATAATTGCACACCAGTTACCATAGAAAATATGTACACAGTTTTTTAATATGCATTTGTTTTTTGTATGTGTCAATTTCATAGAATTGACTTTATTAAATGGCCAAAACAGCAAGAGGCAGGTGTTTATTGCAGAGTCCTGTTGGCTATCTGTAATGCTAGTTCCTAAACACTAGTGAAGGCAGAATTAAAACATTAACAGAAAGTGCTGTCTGTTTCTCCCTAAGTCAGCCTACTACTGTATATCATAAACAGCACTTCCTTTGTAAGTGTACTATTAACAGATTGTGTCGTGCAAACCATCATAAATTACCAGTAGGCATACAAACTTGTTATTAGTAGATTTCTTGTTTATCTTTTCAAGTACACATCAATTATAACAACAGAGATATCATGTTGCGTTGCCTTGCTTTGTTCCTGATAATAAAACCTCACAGCTGCTTCAATTAACCACAGATGCCCCACCTGCTTCTGCATTATTATGGTTTTAGGTCATCCACAATTGCTGAGCTTACATTACTGCATTGACTTTTTCATCCACATTAAATTGATGACTCCATAAGGACAATTCAATAAATATTAAGAACTAAATGATTTAAGTGTATTTTGGTAGCGCACATCCAAAATGCCATCCTTACATTGAAATGTAGATCACTGTCCCCAACAAGTTTAATCAATAATGTGCACAAAGTTCAGAGCGTCTGCATCCATCAAAGCCTCATCATACTGTATTTCCACAAAACATCTCAGACTAACCGCTATAAGTCATCTAAAACAAAACCCTTTTGTTTACACAGGTCTTATCCCAGGGCAAGACATTATGTGTCACTTAGGTCAGAGTTCATTTTATCCCAAACTGCCAAGATGAAAAACTACACTTGAATAAAAATTAATCAAAATCAACCTTGATGCCAATTTTTGATAATCCTAGGTTCTGATAATCCCCTACAAAAAAAATCTAATTTGCATTTATTGAATGGAAAACTACCATAGGTGAGAGAAGGAACCTAGATCGACCGGTAAATCAAGATCTCTTGCAGCTCAGCTCCGTCTTTACCACAGCAGACCGGTATATCGACTGCATCACTGCAGAAGCTGCACAGATCCATCTGTCAACATCCCGTTCTATCCTTCCCTCACTCGCGAACAAGACCCTGAGATACTTAAACACCACTTAAATCAGGATCTCTCCACCAACCCGAAGGGGACAAACCAGCCTTTTCTAACTGAGAACCAGGGCCTCGGACTTGGAGGTGCTGATTCTCATCCCAGCTGCTTCACACTCGGCTGCAAACCGTCCCAGTGCACACTGAAGGTCCTAGCTTGATGGAGCCAACATGACACCATGATCTGCAAAAAGCAAAGACGAGATCCTGTGGTCCCCAAACCAGACTCCCTCTGGCCCCTGGCTGCGCCTTGAAATTCTGTCCATAAAGATAAAGAACAGAACAAGTGACAAAAGGCAGCCCTGGCGGATTCCAACATGCACCGGGAATACAGGGACCGGACAGCACTTAGCAGAGGGCCCAGGACCCCATACTTGCGGAGTTCTCAGGAACTCATGTCAGCTTCCTAGAGGGCAGAGAAATGAGAGGGGAGAAATAACTGGCCAATTTCAAAGGTTGTAGAAGCTTATGGATAACAAAAAATGGCATCATTCACATGAAGACAGAAAACATATACTTTTATGTGCTACTAAGTGAATAAAAAAGACAAATTGATGTTTTCTCTCGCTTTTTAAATAAACTCTGTCAAACACAATCTCTTGAAGTACTCATACATCTTTGCCAGAGGCTATTTTAAAATACTGTAAGTTTCAAATAAACAACATATTATGAGTAGTCATCACTAACTAAGGACAATAGTAGTGAACTCTAGTGTTTTCTCAATATTTAAAAACAGTGTTTATTCAAGAAACCCTGGTAATTGTTAACCTTGCACTGCAGTTCAATTCTCACTAGATTTGTGAATTTACCAACTCGCAAAAATCACATTTAGATTTATTTATTTAGCAGACGCTTTTATCCAAAGCGACTTACATTGAGCTTCTAATTACCAGTGTTACAGCCACTGGAGGCAAGGTGGTCCAAGGGAGAGTGGGAATTGAACCACCTACCTTCCGGTTGAAGGACGATCACTCTGCCACTGAGTGCTTGACTAGGGTAGATTAGGTTAGTAGGTTTACAAAGAATGTTAAGTGTTATTAATGTTAGCAGCAGGTTTTACATTTAATTGTCAGTTCTTTTCAGGTGGCTGAGGACAACACACTCAAAACAATTGTACCATGAAATCAAACGACCAAACTGGTGAAATACAGACAGAGGGTAGTTGGTTCACAGACACATTCACCTCCACATTGTTCTACACATTGTGTTAGGTGTAGCATAAAAGAGGTTTCCTTTGTGTAAGCAGTTATTACAATTTTCAAAAATCTGCATATTACATTATGTGCCTTTTGGCTAATCCCCATCCGGAGGTTGCCACAGTGAAGTAACTGGTATGAGTAGCTTGACAATGTTTTTACATCAGATGCCAGTTCTGACACAACCCTCTCCATTTACCCAAGCTAGGGACTGGCACAGACTGAGTCCAGGGCTGGAGTTGCTCCCCAGGGAATTCAAACCTTAGTTTCACGCACCAAAGGTGAGTGCGCTAACCTCTTTACCAAATCATAACAAAAATCTATATAGTATACAGAACCTTCAAATGTACCTGTTAGTGTGGACAGATAGACGGACAAAATAACAGAAGCAAAATGGCTGAATGAAGAGAAGTCCCTCTTTTTAGTGTAAAAGGTTTGTTTGTTAGTTTGCACCGGGGCCCATTGTAATAACCTTATGACACTGAATTGACTATGCATTACAATATCAAGCGTTCAATGACATGTCAACGTTTATGATTATTGTTGCAATCTTACCAATAGCAAGTGACCAGCAGATTCAAGTGACTATTGATGAACTTATTTGATGTTGTTTATCAGTCACTTACTTTAAATGGGACAGTTTTGAGCCTCCTGACACTTAAACAGAGCAATATTTACAGTTTGAACTCTTAAGCAAGTAGTTCACCTTCAGAACTCACAGTTACAGTGATTACTTTGTATAACCCCAATAAGTGCGCCATTAACTAATTACACCATGTTCATTCAGCACCACGCGCTGCGGCCTGTAGGTGGGTCTAAATGACATCAAACGGGACACTCGTCAGAAGAGCCATCCAGGTAATCTAAGTCTCCTTGAATCATGTAACATCATCGTGATTATTAAGAACAATACACACAAGAACTATTGACTGGTGATTATTGTTGATTAGACAACTACAACAACTACACTATCATAGGATTAAACACTAATAAATTAGATTGTTTCTCTTATTAGATACAAACCTCATACAAGAAATGACTTTTTATGTGCTGATTTTTGGTTAGTATTCAGTAATGTCCTGCACATCACAACCTGATGTTGTTATAGCAACGCAGTTGAAGTGTCTGGCGCAAGATAAATCGTCTAGGTCTGGAAAAAACAAAAAAAACAATGGACTTGTAATCATCTACAGCATCTGAAGAACCGGGTGCAGCTCATCAGCCCAAGAGCACGCTGAGGACACTCAATAGAGCCCGATTCTATCAGCTGTGAGCACATTCGTATGGCATACACATATGTTTGGTTCATTCATTTGAATATGCATTCACGAGGTCCTACACAGTTAAAGTTGTTGGATGGCATTGCTATGTGTCCAGGGCTTTGATAATCTCCCACAAATACTAATTAGCATTTATTGAATGTAAAAATATCTGTCAATAAACAGTGTACGTAGAACATACACCGTAAAAACAAACTCTAATTTTACTGTAAATGAGCCTAATGTTTTTATGTAAATTTTTTTGGACCAGGATTATGCACACACAAATTTTATCAGAATGATTAAGATACAAAAGTAGTCAACCCCATTAAGAAGACATGAAAGAAATATGTTAGAGACTGCAACAATTTTGTACCATTGGAAGTAAAAATATATTAAGTCATAAAATTACAGAATCTGCAAACTTCAGATCAGGTCCAAAGAAGCACAGAGGTTCTAATTTCTTTGCTGGGTAGATTTCTCACCCCACATCTTTCTTCTATCTGAGATGTCATCTGAGATGTCATGTTGCTGCAAGCACTATGCTATTTACATATGATATTCAAGTACCACATTACTACATAAAAGCTAAAATTATTATAATGCATGCAAGATTAAACTGCTACTGAATTGGTTAGACAGCAAGAACAGGGTTCATGATGAAGAATTTTTGACGTAGTCTATATATTAGACAAACCAACATACCAGAACATACTAAAACTATTTATTATCTAGTAGCTCAGTGGGTAGAGCGGTCGTCTTTCAACTGGAAGGTAGGCGGTTAGATTCTCACTCTCCCCGCAGTTCATTCTGTCGTTGTGTCCTTGAGCAAGACACTTAACCCACCTTACCTCCAGTGGCTGTAACACTGGTAATTACTGTAGAACAATGTAAGCAGCTTTGGATGACAGCTTCAGCTAAATAAATAAATGTAAATTATTTATATTATTATATTTGTGTGCATTATTTACTTCATATTATATAAACATGTGTGTGTTTAAATGTTACATTTTTATTTACATAAGTAAAAAAAAAGTTAAAAGATTTTTTTGCAGAACTATGTGGAAAGAATTGCTATTGTCGCTCACTCTGTGTTACTTGGATTCTATTTGGTTAATGAGACTGTCAATCATTAATAACGACGTGAGGAGTAAAGTAAGAGTCCTGGAGAGGTCTGGGCCATTAAGGAAAGATTTAGAAATGTGTTGTCCCACCCGAAGAATGTCAATGCAGATCTATCTGCAGAATGATGACAGCATGGAGCTTGTGGACTTTTTATTGGACATAACATCTCCTCTAAATGTATTCAAGCTGAAGCTCCAGGCAACACTGTGTTTGGTTTAATGGCAGCAGTTTGCTCTTTTAAAAGGTGTCTGGAGATCTTTAAGAGTGACATTACAGGGCCACATTATTACTTTCCAACTCTTCTTTAGTAGGCTGACAGTCACCATCATCACCAGCTTCTGTTTTAGGAGAAGCAGAAAAATGTAAGCAGTGTTTTGAGGGTTTTAATGCTGACAGACAATTACAGCTCTGCATTAAATCTCCATTCTTGATCAATAATGTTTAGGAGTTAGGATGTGAACTTTGACACTGTTCTCTTTTGGACTAAAATGGTCACATTTGAACATTTTCCCATCTTATAGAAATTACTCATCTATGTTCTTGCCATGTTTGTTTCCAACCTGTGAGTCTGCAATTTCAGCAATGATTGTTGTGGAGAACTCATATTGAAGCAGTTTGAGCACTGAACATCTTTTGGGCCACGGTTTAGCCAGCTGGTGGAAATCAGTGCCATTTATCACATTAGGCTGCTCTGTATTTTGCACTTTTGGCAAACTTCTTGTTTTATGTTCCGATTTGTTAAATTGTTACAAGCTGGCATTAACATGTTTTGCATTGTTTCTCCAGACCTGAAATTATGATTTTAATCTGTCTTTTTTCTAAAGCAGTATTTAAAAAACTTTATTTATAACATTTATTTTGGGAATATATTCCCGCAACTCCAAAATTGGTACTGGGACCTGTTTGGTACCTCCCCTTATTAGGTTAAAAAGAAATTTCCGGTTAGTTTGTTAAAATGGCATAATTTAGAAACAAAAAGCTATAATGCAGTCTTAATAACAGCATATGTACCTTTTTTTCTTTTTGATGCTGGTGAAATATCTTTCTGTGTTCCCCCACCTGCAGCTTTACAAATTAGGAACTGATTATAGGTAAATTGACTGGCCTTACGGTCAATTTAGGTTTTTTAAGGTTAATTGAAGGTGTTTGACTGCAATACTTAAGGAAAAATTACATTTTTTTATTTTATTAAATGAGATCTTTTTCTGCAAAACTTTGAGCATTGTCACTTTATTGAAGGTGTTTGCAGCTCAGCTTCTTCACCACGAAAGACCAGTACATCAACTGCATTACTGGAGAAGCTGCTCGGTCACTTGGGAGGAGCTCAGAGTAGAGATGCTGCTCCTCCACATCAAGAGGAGTTAGCTGAGGAGGCTCAGGCATCTGTATCAAACTACACTGTACCAAACTACACTGTTCCACACTACAGTATACCACACTACACTTAACCACACTACACTACACTACACCACACAACACTCGGCTGTCTGTTTTCCATAACTCACCTGCTTTGTTTATAAATGCATTGTAGAAATTTGCATGCCTTTGATTATTTTTCATCTTAGTCAGTTCTGTAAAAACAGTGGTATATTTGGGTACAAAGTAAATCAGTAGCAAGCATGAAAATTATTCATTCATTTATTTATTTATTTTCTACTGCTTACTCCCGTTAGGGGTTGCTAGTGACTGGAGCCTATCCAGCAGCTTTAGGCCTGAGGCGAGGTACACCATGGACAGTGGCCAGTTAGTCGCTGGGCTGACATTTAGAGAGACAGTGACAGACAACCATTCACTCTCACTTTCATTCAACAGGAACACCTTAGAGCTGATAATCGACCCACATGCACGGCGGGAGGAAGCCGGAGTACCCTGAGATAACCCACAGCAACACGCGGAGGACATGCAGACTCCTCACAGAAAGACCGGAGTTGGCCGAGGATGTTTGAGTGGACAGGGGTTTGAACTCACAACCTCCTTGATGTGAGGCAGATGTGCTAACCACTCTGCCACGTAAATATTATTCTGTACAAATAATAATAAAAAAAAAATATATATATATATTATTTTTTTTTATTTGTAATATATATATATATATATATATATATATATATATATATATATATATATATATATATATATATAATCATTTTTGGGAGTCTGTGCTGTTTTGCATCAATGAGTGGTTAGAGATTACAAAATTATTCAAAAAGCCAGCTATGTAAAGAGGGTAAAGAAAAACAATCAGTATTTAACAAAAGTGGACAGATATAAAAGATGCCAAATGGAAACCAGGTGTATAATCAAAAATAGAACAATTATTACTATAATTATTCTGTACATCACAAAAAAATAAAATAAACACTTTTAATGTGCTGTCTCTTCTTTATTGCACACATGGAGATTTTCGTACATTAAAATTATATTGTGGTAAATATCGGGTAATACCATTTATTGTATCTGTTGGTGTCCACAGACTATTTCTTTCAGCAGTTTCTATTCGTGGATTGCCTAAAGCCAAGAAGGCAATCATATAGAGCAGACACAACTACAGGATAAAAATAAAGGATCTAAATAAATGCGATGAACTGGCCACTGTTCAGGGTGTACCCCGCCTCCGGCCCAAAGCTGCTGGGATAGGCTCCAGTCACCCGCGACCCCTAACGGGACAAAGCGGTAGAAAATGAATGAATGAATGAAAAAAAGGATCTAAATAAAGGAACTCAATTTGAAAGCAGGTGGTACCAATATACTACTACTAGGGAATCTGTTCCGGATGCCCACTGGAGGACTCCCTGGGGAGATGTTTCGGGTATGTCCGGGAAGAGGCCCTTGGGAAGACCTAGGACACACTAGAGAGACTATTTTGTGTTATTATTTTTAAATGGTCAATAGTATGAATTTTATATAGTGCTTTTCCACCAATTAGGCACTCTAAGTGCTTTACATTAAGCGTCCATTTAACCATTTACACAGTCATACACCAATGTCACAACTGGAACACCACTGGAGGCAAGGTGGGTTAAGTGTCTTGCCCAAGGACACAACGACAGCATGAACTGAGGAGAGCGGGAATTGAACCGCTATCCTTCTGATTATAGGGCAACCGGTCTACCACTTATGTATGGTGAGGACTTAATTTAATAATAGAATCTATTTAAAATAAATGTAATATTTAATTATGAATTCTTAGATAATATTTCTATGGAGGTCTTTATTGGAGCATGGAGTAAACTAAAGTATACCACACAACAGTGTTCCACACTACTGTATACTACACTATTCCACGCGCTACTGTTCCACACTTAACTATACCATACTGCACTGTTCCCCAATACACCATACTACACTCTTCCACACTACACTCTTCCACATTACACTATACCACACTACACTTACACACTTACACACGTTGAGACAGCCCAAAAAGGCAAGTATAACCTTAGAAAACAGGGATTTTAGTATAATAGCTCCTTCAACTATAACTATACTGTACTAATACTACACTATACTATACTTCACTAAACTATTCCACACTATACTACAATACACTACACAGTTCCACACTATACAACACTACACTACACCATTCAACACTACACTATTCCACTGTATACCACACTACACCATACTAAACTATTACTATACTATTTACTATAATGTTCCACAGTAGACTATACTTTACCACACTATAATGTTCCGCACTACACTATACCACACTACACCACACTGTTCAAAACTACACTATACTACACTATTCCACGCTACACTGTTCCACATTACACTATAACACTCTAAACCATACCACACTACACTTACATAATTACACTTAAAAAAAGTCTAAAAAAAAGTCTATGCTTAGGAAACGTAAATGTGGCTACAGATGTAACTTACCACCACCAGTGTGTGACTGTCTAGTGAAAAAATAATTGATATGTAAAGCGTCTTTGCATCCCCGGAAAAGCGCAAATTAAAATAATAATAATATGTAGGCTACTACTCATTGGGTTTATGCAATGATATTTTCCTGCAATTTATCTTCTAAGTTTTCATCATACAACACTTGGCTGTCTGTTTTCCAAAGCTCACCTGCTTTGTTTATAAATGCATTGTAGAAATTTGCATGCCTTTGCTTATTTTTCATCAGTCAGTTGTGTAAAAACAATAGTTTGGGTACACAGTAAATCAGTAGCAAGCATAAAAATTATTCAAAGTACAAAAAAAATAAATAAAAAGCCTCACAAATGTTCACTTTTTGGAGAGTGTGCTGTTGACCTGGTCTGATCAATGAGGCTCATCACTAACTGGTTAAAGATTACAAACTTATACAAAAAGCCAGCAATGTAATGCGGGTAAAGAAAAACAATCAGTATTTAACAAAAGTGGGCAGATATAAAAGATGTAATATGGAAATTAGATGTATAATCAAAAATTGAACAATTCTTACTATAATTATTCTGACCATCATTCATTCATTCATTTTCTACCGCTTTGTCCCGTTAGGGGTCGCAGGTGGCTGGAGCCTATCCCAGCAGCTTTGGGCCTGAGGCAGGGTACACCCTGGACAGTGGCCAGTTAGTCGCAGGGCTATTCTGACCATCATAAAAAATAAAATAAAATTCACCTTCAATGTGCTGTCTCTTCTTTATTGCACACATTGCAGAGTATTTGGTACACTAAAATTAGATTGTGGTAAATATCGGGTAGTGCCATTAATTGTATCTGTTAGTGTCCACAGACTATTTCTGTCAACAGTTTCTATTCATGGATTGCCTAAAGCCAAGAAGGTAATCCTATGGAGCAGACACAACTGCAGGATAAAAATAAAGGATCTAAATAAAGGAACTCAATTTAAAAACAGTTGGTATCAATATCAAATTATTCACACAACCATTAAATTGTATTGTACTTTATTGTTTAAAGAGGCCATATACAGGAGGGGGCATTCAGCATCTGAAACAAGTTCTCAGGTCTAAGCTGGGATTAGTGGAGCAGGCCCGTATATTGCCAAAGGATTTCCTTTTTAACCTTATGCTTCAGGGAGATGCTGAAGGGGCAGGGCAGAGCAGAGGTACTAAGCTAATAACAGTCAGTGTGGCGTTTGAACTTAATTTAAGTCATACTTTATAATTGTTTAAAGCAAAAATATGTTGTAGCGTCTATTTAATATAGTATAGCTAATTTAATATAATGAAATATAATAACATTAATAATAATAATAAAAATAATAATTTTGGGGTTCAAACTGTTACAAATTAGGTATATGTGACGTCTACATGGCTCTTGAAACATAGCATATGTTTGTTAGCTTTACAGGTTCAAGGAGTTTATTTCACGTTGCCTAATTTTTTAAAGTGAAGTAAGTTTTTGGTTAATGACCAAACTAATTTAGTGCTAACATTTTACAGAAAGTTGCGTAAAATAAAATGACTGACTTAGTTCTCTTTTAACAGCGTGGTTTAATTTGCAAGAAAGAACATCTTATGTTTAAATGCTACTACACATAGGCCTAGCCCACTTTAATATTGACCATGTATTGCTTAACAATAGACAGATATGTTTGATAGTTGTCCTGTTGTCACTATATAAGTATAATGTATGCTTTCATGTGTCATATTCATTTCGCATGTACCCGGTGAAGCCTATGCAAGAGGCCGGAGCAGTGAGGTCAGTCCGGTGAGGCGGGAACGGCGGAGGCAGCAGGTGCACCTCGGTGCGCTGCAGCTGCTGATGGACAGAGCTCCTCCCACAGGCTCCGCGGTCAGCTCCGTCCCTGACTTCCTCCACGACAGCCGCCATCACTAATTATGGTCTGCTGTCCACGCCAATTTTGGTGACACTGCGGCCAAATAAAAAGGATATTACCGAATTTGGGAAATTATCGTGGTTCTGTTTGAGATGGAGTTACACAGAAGCAGACAAATGCGAACGGACATTTATGGACACTTGAAAAAGTCACCGTGAGAGGGCTGCTTTCAGGTGGGTATCAACTCTGTAAGTGTAACCTTATAGTTAGCTCACCACCAAGTAACCGGTCCTTATGTGGTCTATTTGTTATTTTTTTAAATTAGCTTTCATAGTAAAAATCTTTGACATTTTTTGTTACAATTTATTTTGGATTCATATTAATTTTATATTGAACACAACTGAACAAACTTATAATTGGAAATAATACCACAGCATATACATTAATTAAACAAATATAAACCTGTAATTACTGCAAAATTAAACTCATTTACTTAACCGGAGAAAAACTATACAACATTTATTATTTGTAGGACAATATAAAATTTTGAATTAATGTGGTAGTTAACTGTGGGGCCATTTAACTGTATGCATTACAGTGGACAACATTGTTTTATTTTAATTCAATGTAGTGTAAAGACTACCTAAAGTGTGTATCTTAATGGACATTCAAACCGAGCACAAGTCTCAAGCCTCTTAGTGGGTTTTGACCCCTAAGAACCACAGAACAGATAATCCCCAGGAATAATAACACATATTTAAGCACTGTTGAAGAAATAGATGTATGTAACCTACAAACCAAACTTTGGCTATGAAGAACTTATCTCAGCAAGTCAGACATTACAGTGTCTTGTCTGAGTTATTTATATGGTTGTAAAATGTCAAAGAAATAAATAATAAAAATCCATAAAATAATACTTATTATTTAACAGACTACAATAGAACTTTATTGTCCACCACTAACCGGTCCATAAAACAGGTCAGGAACAGATACACAACATAAAACATAGGCAGTCATAAATACATCAATAAGCTAAATCACATCCATAAAAAAACACAATCCATAAAAACACAATCCATAAAAAAAAAAAAAAAAAAAAAAATTCTGAGGGTGGCATGTTTCAAATTCATCCATGCTGTATTCAAAATATCCACTGTACATGGGACAAACAACTTCCTAATGACTGCTTTAGTATCCAGTGGGACTGTATAGTGCTTCTCAGAGGGCAGGAGCTCAAACTGACCAAAAAGAAGATCACTTTATGTTGTGAAAACCTGAGAAGCCTATATTAAATCGAGCAATAAAATTGATACATGCAGTGCTTATCCCGTTTGTCACGATAAAAGTTAAATGACAATCAAATATACAAAACTACAATCTCAAGACTAACTAAGTTTGAGTTAAAGCTTTGTTTACTTCTCCTTTAGACATCCAGAGTGTGAATGTATAAAACATGGAATACAATATTGCAATGTTATGGTATTCCAAATAGCACTGTGGTAATTTTACAGTTTGTTTCTTTGGAATAAAAATATTGCGATAGATTGAGCCGCCCTAAAGTAACTAAGCAGTATCAAAGTGGAGAAACCTGGCATTCGTATGGAGGTGATGTAACTCAAGGTAAAGACACGGCGCAGGGTTTACTTTTAGTCTCTCCACTGAAGCCCTGAGCTTCACAGAGTGATTTAATTAAGTGGGGGCTGGTTAACTCCATGGAATTAGCAGTAATCTACAAGTGCACGTGTTACAAGCATTGGTGTTTCCCAGAGATCACTGAGCCTTTACCTTACCTTTCAACTGCATCCAAAACAGACAAACTGATTGATTGTTTGATGATTATGAACCAACAAACCTTTCTATGTTTGACTCAAAACTGGTGATTTGTTTAATAACTTGAAAACAAAATGAGCTGAAAGTTTACTAGAGACTACGTGAGCATATGGCCCAACCTGGTCTGACTGTTGGTAGAGCTGAGGACAGTAAATGTCTGTCTCAGACACATACAGTGGTACTGTTCTTTAAGTTGTGTCCTAATAGACTTAAGCTGGTAGACATGACTGAACACAGCAGCTACAGTGGAAGAATAAGCCATAGCTTAGTTATTTTAAAAAGCAGTTGATCGTTGACAGGGAGAAGCCACTGATTCTGTCTAATGTTAAGGACAAAAATAGTATGTATTTTTAGGTGCTACAGTCAGAGACTCAAAGTAGTGTGTTCAGTAAACACAACAACAATCGATAATAAGAAGAAAAATGAGAGGAAGCTAAAAATATAAGTTGATAGAAAAGCTTCACAGAGCACCAGCACATCATTATAAGAGTGATAGTATGGTATCTAAATGTCTAATCTTTTGTACTCTTGTGTTCCAGGGCAGCAAAGCCAGAGGGAAAATGGCAAAAATCTACAGTGAAAAGTCTTTTTCCAGTCAGCAGCGGCTGTCCACCCACTCACCTGACGATGAGCTTGCAGTCATTGAAAATGGAGAAAGCAGGTGGGATGTCACAATATTCTGTTCAAATGAGATTTTAACTGAAGTCTCCTCTTTTGGGTTTTATGATAATAAAAGCTGTGAATGAAAGAAGTCTTTCACTTAAATCCACTGCTCACAATTAGAGACACTATTTTTGAGAACACTTGGATCCAAAAAGTGCAAGAAGTCAACTGAATTGGAAAAAAGTCAAATTTCTTTCACTTAATAATGGGATCCAGCAGTGCTTTTATTCATGCAAGACTAACAAAAACAAATACTAAGAAGTTAATAACAAGTTATTGAGTCACAGAAATGGGCTGCCTCTGTTTGAATTATTATTTTATTTATTGTTTTGTCACTTACATGATGTACTATTGTTGAAAGTCCAATTACAGTTTAAGGGAAAAATTGCTATTTGGCAGAAATCCACAAAGGTTCTTGTTTTTTTCCCCAATGCTTTAAATATTTTATATGTAATTCTTCCAGAGCTCACTCACTTTGTGAGGAGATCTCAGACAGACTGACTGTGGAATCTCACAGAAACTCATTCAGAGGGGCTGGAGCAATGGCGAGGTAAAATCATCATCACATATGCACGCTGTAGATTACAGACCGATACTTACCAGGTAATTACTAGGTAACAACAGGTGTAATTATTCAAGTATTTACTGGGTAATGACAGGGTATCAACAGTACAATAACACATGTAATTGCCAGGTATTTTCTGGGTACTAGGTGTACTTACTGGGGACAGGGTGTAAGTAAGAGTAACAGTGTGTACTTATTATGTCCAGTTTGCTTTGTACATTATTTAAATTTATGTATTTCCATTAAGTAAATAGTGGTTTGTAATTTCCCATAACTGTGTGTATTATACTACAGGTTACTTACCGAGTAAGTACCGAGTAAGTAACCACTCTGTACCCCACTATTGCTTCGTTATTACAAGACCTAAATAACATTTTAAGTGTACATGAATGTCCTGTAAATTTGTTTTAGTTTTTTTCCTCCACATTTGTATTTACTGAATGAGCAACAGATGAACTCTTCTATTTCCTAAACAATGTTAATAATAATCTACTAATGATCTGATGAGCTGTGTGTTCCTAGACTAGACAGGTGTTACTCTGTGCTGCTTTACTTCTTCTGACTCTTTAGGCTCTCTTACTTTTTCTTCATGCTGCGTAACTGGGTGACTCGCAGAATGCACCCAGAGGAAGAGAGGCATGACTCCTTCCTGGAGCGCTTCAGGGGCCCTGACCTCAAAGAGGTCTCCAGCCGAGAGAGCAATGCTCAGTCTATAGGCATCAGCGACGCTGTGCGCAAGAGGAAGTAAGTACTGTAGAAACTCAGACACAACCACACAAGTGTGCATTACCACAAAAAACTACATTCTACTACATATTTTGCTTTGAGGATGTTAGTTGTTTTTTTATGTGATTATCTTTTATTTCTCCCAAAGTCCTACCAGTAAGTGGCCACTAGCTACTTACAACATGAACAATTGCAACAACACAGACGAGTAAGTGTGTGCACATGAAAATAGAACAATAATAGATTAAAAACACCTAATATAAGAATGTAGTAATAAATTAGCTTTGTGGTAGCTACTGAATCCTGTAGCACAGATTTCCCTAATCCCCGATTCCTCGTCTGTGTAAAATAAATCTTCCACTGGCTCTCAAAAATGCAGGTAGCACTTGTGAAAAGTTAAATTGATTATGTCATAGACTGCAATATACAATTCCCTTTTCTAATAAGGTTAAAATTTGTTTAAAATACTTTATGTAACATTACCATCTGCTGGACAAAGTGTGACCTGCATTACGCACACTCAAACCTTCAGTTAAGCCATTTGGTGCTAGTGGATCAGTCGTGGATCATCTTTGACCCCCGTGCCCTGTGGCAGTCCCTTCTAGAACGCCTTAACACCTCCCACAGAAATAAAACTCAACTTGTGGTCCTTAGCAAAAAAGAGGACAAAAAAGAACAAAAAGACGAGAAAAAGGAAGAGGAGAAAAAAGAGGAAAAAAAAGATGAGGACAAAAAAGACGAGAAGAAGGATGAGAAAAAAGATGAGAAAAAAGATGAAAAGAAAGACGACAAGAAGGATGACAAAAAAGATGACAAAAAGAAAGAGGAACCTCCGTAAGTAATGGATCAGAAAAAGAAGAATAGCTTCATAGAAAATGAATATGAATGCATCGTAATTAAATGTGAAAAATCATGTGTGTTATATTTAATGTTAATGTTAATTCTGATGTTGTCTTCAGGAAGGAGATCTGGATTATGGATCCAGCCGCAGACATGTATTACAGATGGCTGACCGTCATCGCTCTACCAGTTTTTTACAATCTGATCATGATTGTAACAAGGTGCATTTTAGTTTAGTCTCCATTTTTTGACTCTGGTTTAAAATATCTAACACTCAGTTGTCTTCTTCTTCAAGAGCATGTTTTAATGAACTCCAGAACTCTTTCACTAAGCTATGGATATTCCTGGACTACACCGCAGATTTTATCTACTACGCAGACACATTTGTCAGATCGAGAACAGGTCAGTCTCTTTGGACGATGTGACCCTTTAGATCTGACTGGGTGATTGAATCTAATGTGGCAAGCAAAGCTTAAGGCACATTTTAAAGTGACCTGGGCTGCAAAAAATTGGACCTCCTAGAAGGTGTGAAAGTGTATGAGTCTTGGTTTTTATCTATTGCATCTGTTTGTAAGTATGTTGGTATTTATTAACGGGAACGCCACATTAGTGAGGCAGTAAATTAGCATACATTGCTTTCCACTTTTTTAGTTGGGGACAAACAAACAGAAAACAATCATAGCAAGGGCCGGATGACACAATAGAATCGCTTTTTCTCAAACAATGGTGCTCTCAGAGCAGGGTATATGGAAAAACTCTTCATCAGAATCAGTAAAGTTTTATTACTTTTAAATGTAAATTGCACACAAGCCTGCACCTTTTCTCCACATTTGGCCATCATTGTTTTGTTCATTTTAACTGCACCAAACATGGCAAGTGTAAACACCATGTTTGATCTGCTGAGAAAACATTAGCTGTAGATTTAACAAATAGTATAAAACAATATTACACAACAAAACATTCAAACTGTACCATTCTCTTATACATTGCCAAAATAATGCATCTATAATCTGCCCCATTCCCAGTATGGTTTTCTGCCACCATTGATTCAGGGTTGACAAGCCACAGATCAACAGAAAATGAAGGCGTACTATATCTGAATTTTAAGTTAGCATGTGATTGGCCAAAGCTTGTAACTGAAAAGGCTGAAAATTCTCTTCTATTAAAATCGTTTATATTAAAGCCTAGAACTCATCTAATGCAGACTGAAATCCAGGTCTGAAGGGAGTCATTATGTTTAAGGAAGAGTTTTATATTGCCTGTCAGTGTTGGGTGTTTAATCCTGTGTCTTCTCTGTAGGTTACTTGGAGCAAGGACTGTTAGTGAAAGATGCCAAGAAACTTAGAAGTAAATATAGAACGACATCCCAGTTCAAATACGACATGATTTCAATCATTCCAACTGATCTTCTGTTTCTTAAGTTTGGATTCAACAACCCAGAGTTTCGGTTCAACCGTCTATGTAAAATGCCGAGGCTTTTTGAGTTCTTTGAGCGGACTGAGACCAGAACTAGCTACCCCAACATGTTTCGAATCAGTAATCTTGTGCTGTATATCCTTGTTATTATCCACTGGAATGCTTGTCTGTTCTTTGCTCTATCAAAAACCATCGGCTTTGGATCGGACACTTGGGTTTACCCCAACATTAGCCATCCAGAGCACGGCCGCTTAGCGAGAAAATACATTTATTCTCTGTACTGGTCCACTCTGACCCTGACCACCATCGGAGAGACCCCGGCTCCAGTCAAGGACATAGAGTTTATCTTTGTCATCGCCGACTTTCTCACCGGAGTGCTAATCTTTGCTAGTATTGTTGGTAACGTGGGTGCCATGATCTCCAACATGAACGCATCTCGTGCCGAGTTTCAGGCAAAGATCGATTCGATAAAGCAGTACATGCAGTTTCGAAAGGTCACCAAAGAACTCGAGGCCAGGGTCATCAAGTGGTTTGATTATCTGTGGACAGAGAAGAAAACGTGTGATGAGAAGGAAGTACTGAAGAACCTGCCAGATAAGCTAAAGGCTGAGATCGCCATCAACGTCCATCTGGACACTCTGAAAAAAGTGCGGATTTTCCAGGATTGTGAAGCGGGGCTGCTGATTGAATTGGTGCTTAAGCTGCAGCCACAAGTGTTCAGTCCTGGAGATTACATCTGTAAGAAAGGTGATATCGGCAGAGAGATGTACATTATCAAAGAGGGCAAGCTGGCCGTGGTGGCTGACGACGGAGTCACTCAGTTTGTAGTGCTCAGTGACGGAGCCTACTTTGGAGAAATCAGTATCTTAGGAATCAAGGGCAGTAAAGCCGGCAACAGGAGAACAGCAAACATCCGGAGCGTGGGTTACTCTGATCTCTTCGCCCTGTCCAAGGATGATCTGATGGAGGCTCTGACTGAGTACCCAGATGCTAAAAAGGCTCTGGAGGAGAAAGGAAAAGCCATTCTGATGAAAGACAACCTGATCGATGAGGCAATCGCTAACGCTGGTGCCGACCCCAAAGACCTCGAGGAGAAGATTGTCAAACTGCAGAGTAACCTGGATCTGATGCAGACTAAGTTTGGCCAGCTAATGGCAGAGTTCACCTCCAGTCAGACCAGAATGAAGCAGAGGGTCACTGAGATGGAGGCCAAAGTAAAATCTATACAGCCACAGGATCTGTCCGAGGTGGTGGCCGACAAAGACAAAAAAGTCCAGTGAAACCGCAAAGACTTTTCAAGACATTGCGTCAGAATAACATTGTCATTATTTATATATTCATTTGTACATTATTTGTTATTATCACAATGTGTCAAACTGTGTACAGTGTGTGCAGACCATGTGTACATTTTTATGTTACTGGCAGTTGAGATTGTTGATCAGACACTTGAAATGTTTTTTATAGCCCTAGATGTGCACATTAGTTTTTTGGCACAAAAAATGTTCACACATCATTTGCAAAAAGACTTGTGTGTCAGCCGATGCATTCAGTTGCAATGTTGTATACAATAAAAATAAAATGTTAAACGTTGTGTGCAAGTTTTAATTTTGTAAGAATACATTCTGTGCTACAATACAGTGTTTTTCAGTCTAGAAAAAAGGTAATGCTATCACATGCATAACATTTCTTTTTGGTTTCAAATGCTCATCTGTGCAGTTTACAATGGCTTCACATTATCTGCACTGCCACTGTTCCTGAGATTTTTGGCTAAATGAATAATGTACATGTAGAAGTACAACCACAAATGTGCAAAATTGTAACATACACAAAGCAAACCAACCAAGATAACACATATGAAGTGTTGTGAGGATGTGAAGATGAAAATACAGAATACAGTAACTAGATTGTTCGAGCAAGGCAACTCTAAACTTAAATGTACTAAGATTTATATCATAAGAACATAGCACCACTTTGAAAAATGAACTGTTGTAGACTACACACGAGTGACAAAAAATTTAACGTTACTCTGTAAAATATCTTATAAACAATATGTGTATCCTCACAACAACAAAAATAAGTGCACTTTTACAACTTTTATAGTTCATGCTACTAAAAAACAAACACACACAGGACACTAATGTAGATGTAGAATTAAAGCTTTGGTAAACCTGAAGTACTGCATGTGTAATTAAGAAATGGCCTCTGTGTGAAAGGCCAACAACACAGTGTGACTGAAGGGCTTCATTAGGCACTACTAAATTATTACAGCATTCTGGACCAAGGTATTTCCTTCTTTTTTTTATATTATATAATTTATGTCAGTGTTAATTTCACAGCATGCCAAACCCTTTGGCGTAAGTGATGGCCTTGAGAAGTCTTTCCTTGAGTTTTTCCTTGGAGGAGTATTCTGGGAGCAGCAGTGCATTAAAGCAGGTGTGTGAGGTTGGCAGCCTGCAACAAAGAAACAAACGCACATCCAACTAAGCATCAGGCCCATTTCAAGAAGCACTTTTAGTTAAAAAGTTTTCAGATTCACGTTTTCAGATATCTGGACTTAGTTATGATTTCTGTCTGAGGGAGCTCTCAGATTGTTTGTGATTTCATCATTATAGCAATTCAATGAGTATATTATCAGTGTTCAACCTTTTACTTTTATTTGTTTAATATATTCATTCATTTATTTTCTACTGCTTTGTCACGTTAGGGTTTGCTTGTGACTGGAGCCTAACCCAGCTTTGGGCCGTAGGCGGGGTACACCCTGGACAATGGCCAGTTAGTCGCAGGGGTGACATTTAGAGAAAGACATTTCCTGTACCTGTCAGTGTCAGATCCATTTTTAGCAATAATCATTTTTAATTTGGCAAGGCCACCAACTGGTGCTCGGTCTGTTCCTGTGGTAAACTGGAGGAACAACCTCTTCTGCTCTTCATTAAAAGAGTGAATTATTTCCCAAAAATCTCTGTGCAGAACAAAAAGGAGAAAAATGTGATATGTTTATATAAAAATGTACAAAACATTAATATTTACCATTCTATGCATAACTACACATATGCTTAACTATATCTACACATAATTACTTACTTAATAATTTGACTATCCTTATTATAACCTCCATCGTAATCTGTGGTCTTTTCGAGTGCTTCAAAGTCAAGTTTCTGTAAATAAACAAGCAAATTTTATTAATGCAACTAATATGACATTGGGTCCCAAACTAATGAATGTAACTCAGAGTTTACCCTGCTTCCACAGATAAGCAGCTCTATTTCCTCAGGTCTATACAAATACTTGAGTGGGGACTCTTTGGTGACCATTTGAAACCCTTTTTTGAAAGCTTTAAATTGGCACGCCACACTTTTGTTCAGGATGTAATCTGAATATAGCTCTACAAATTCCTGTAGAGATAGAAAAAAGCATTATTACTACAAAATAATTACAGCCATATTATTAAATGTATTGTTATTATATTACATGTTACCTGTCTATTTTCCTTTGTAACTGGAATTTGGTCTCCCTTTTCCTTTAAGTCATAAAGCATCGGGTTTCCAAACAGGTCTGTGTGAGATATCTGGAAGGTTAGCGTCAAGTCGTCCTGTACATTACCGGTGTACTCGAGCAAGTCCTTGAGACTCTTGTACAAAACCTGCACCAGAGACAGGCACAATATAAAGACTACAGTAAAAGTGTGATAATTTGTTTTATTGTCCTTAATAAATTGGTTTATGCGCTATATGGATGACTTATATTTACTGGATTTAAATCTGAAAGGTCCAAGTAAGTTCCCTTCTTTCCCATGAGCTTCCTGTAGACCACCATTGGGAAATGAACATCCAGGATACAGTTGTTGTAAATGGCAAGACCCAGGACAAGACCAATAAGAGTGTACTGAGCATCATTCTCCAGTGAGGACGGATTAAACCAAAACAGCTTTGTATCTTCATCGTAGGTAAACATGCCTGTTCCAAGGTAAAAAAATTAATAAAAATAAAGTTTTTTTTTTTTGTAATTAATATTTTGTGTTTAATCAACTCTGTGTCTCACCTATGTCTGCATTGAAAATTTCTTCCAAAAACAACTGAAAGAACTCTTTGGAAATCCCTCCCTCATCCACGCCTTGCTCACCCTCAAATTCTACAACCAACTGCTTTTTCAAGTCGGATGGATTCTCCATTGCAATTATCTCCAGCTGCAACAAAACATTTAAATTCCTATTGCATTTCAAATCACAATTACTTTGGTGTTTGTTCATTAAATTGCGTGATCTGCTGCTGTTACTGACCCGGACCAGGGCGTCGTCGATGATGTGGTCTCTGCGAACTTTGAGTTCAAGGAAGGGTCTGGTCTCCCTGCCTTGCATCATGCTGTAGAAGGCTGTGAGGCGCCGCTCGCCGTACATTCGGATCCTGTTGTCATAGTACAGGCCCTGATTCTTGGTGATCGGATTAAGAATAAAGGGGCAGGTCTGGAAAGAGAACTTACTCTCGCCATCAACTTTGAAGAAGGTGAAGTCTTTGTCCATCTCCAAAACATCATTAAGTGAGTCGTTAATGAAGTCCTCGAAGGGAATAAGGGGCCTTGTGCTGTCTATGGTTCTGACGCCCAGCTCTGTCTCCAGGGGGTCCACTCTGGGTACCTTCCTGTATATACGCTCTTCACCCATTAGCTCATGTAACGACAGCTCCTCTGGGTCTGTCTCCTCTTCTTCTTCCTCATTGTGCCCCACATCTACCTCCCCACCTAAAATACTAGCATAGAAAACAACTTTTAAGCACATTGCGGCTGCCACCACCGTCTCATCGTCGTTCACCAAGTTTTCTGCATCATATTCATTGCTGACGATGGTGAAAGTGATGAGCTGTTGGAAGGTCTCCATCATGCGGCGAATGTGTGGGAGGCCGAACTGAGACCACAGCTTGGCGAGCCGGGCCTGAGCCTCTTCTGGCAGTTTACTCATGGCTTTACAGAACTGCGGCAGCGCCACCTCAAGATACTCTGGGCTGTGAAGGTTAGTGTTCTCCATCACTATGACAAACACATTCAGGTAGTCAGGGTTGGTTTCATACACGTCAAGGTACTCCAGATCCAACTCCAGATTTGGAGTCAGGAAAATGAGCGCATTCACAAGAGCGGCCTGTACCTCGTCAATGGTTAGTATTCTTGCGTAGACCCTCCTCACAGCGTTAATGTCCACACTCACTTCAAAGAGGTCATGGACTTCACGAGCACCTTTGTTTAATGCAGAAGTGGCGCCCATCTCTGACTCATCAGGCTTTTTTGGGTCAGCTGTTTGAGAGTGTTGTTCAGTGCTTTTGGGTTCATCTTTCATGAAACTCCTCATCAGGGCGTCTGCATTTGAGAACACTCTGCCAATAACTTGGACAAAAGCAGAGTAGTCTTGCTGCCCTTCACAGAAACTCAGCATCGTGCCTACATTTTTCTCTGTCAGGTAATTAATGTCTGGAAAAGAAGAGAAAAACAATAAAATGTTAATAAACAAGTAAGATTGAACATTACAGAGTGAAAGTTTTACCTGAGAAGTCCTCTTTGCGATCTGTACTGCTCACTTTATTATCCACATTAGAGTCTTCTTTGTCTGGTTCCTTCTTGACAATGTGAAGATCACAGAGTTTGGCATTATTCTTAAAGAGCTCAAGGGCTTTGACAGCTGCTGCGTTTTTATCCAAAGGTTGAAAATGACTTGAAGAGGCGCAAAACTCATTGGTGCAGTTACCATTTCCACAACCGTCAGTTACCTGACGAAAGTAGCGCTCAATTAGTTGTTTTGCAGCTGATCTATTCCTGTGAGGAAAATAATAATGAGTTCATAATGATTTATCACAGGGTTTGTTAAGACATAATATAATAATTGAGTCATTATTACACTTTGTGACACTAAAACATAAACAATCACATTCATATTTCATAATTCATGTAAAATCTACTTACATTCAGCTAGACAGTGATAACCTTCTGCAGGTCTGCAATAATGAAACCAAATAATGAAAAGTTAGTACTTTTATGCTTAAGAATAAGCTAGCATCATAAAGACAAGCCTAAAGGAAGCACCAGATATTAATTCCTATTTGACTAGTGTCTACAGGTAGGCTTGTCTTTTGTAATGAACTTTTTTTTATTAAGCATTTTACAGTAATAGTAATAGAAGTAGCAACAATTTCAATCAGAGTTTTGTTAAAGGGGACAACATCAATAGGCTACTGTCAACACCAACATGATATTGCAAAATAGTTGTCAGCTGTCACTTTTTAAAGCTGGCCAAGTTATAGAATGTAGCCTATATAAGCTAAAGCTAGCTTGTTATTCGCTTAAAACACAAGTAGGCGATAGACCAACGTCATCACACTGAACATTTAACACTAAACACGTCAATACAACTATAGTATGTGCACCAACCTGAGCTTCGACAGAGTACAGTGACAGTGCAGAAATGACAGGAGTAACCGAGTGAAAGTTATTAATGCAGCCTTATTTACGACAGTTAAAAAGGTTTACAGTATTTCAATAAAGCTAATATACTTCAGGTGTGTCGGCCTCAATAAGTGTAAAGCTTATATACTACCTTATGGCTCTTTATTCCGCTGTGCTGTGAAGTAAACAAGAACGATATATTTCCCGAGATGCAGCGCGAGGTGGTCGACAAGCCCCCACGAGCCCCCACCACCTCTGCAACACCAACAAACATGGGCATGGAGTGAGCCTTTATTTAAATAAGTCTTTCTTTGAAACAGTTGTGACCTTTTCGTAGCCGCAGAAGAATGTATTTGTCACGTACAAGATTAACAAGATATCATTTACTCAGATTTGTTGTTTTTTTTATTTACTTTATGCCACTTAAAAGGTTACTTGTACTATATTTGTGGTTTAGTTTAAAAAATATATATTCTTTTTTACTTTTTTTCCTCCCATTTTATGGTTATAACTAGTTAATTATGTCGGCTTCCCGAGATAAGGTTTTAATTTTCTCATTACCTCAAGAAATAACTAATGGGTGATTCTTCAAATAGGCTACTCAAAAAAATTGTGTTACGGGCAAAAAAAAAATAAATTTAATTCTATGGTCTTTTTCATGTTTCCCACCCCAACGTGGATGTAAATCAACTTAATAGGGAAATGATACAAATATTCTTTAATTTAATGGAATGTAATTTGACATCAGGTCTGACGAAGGTCATTTGACCAAACCTTCGCTAAAATAAATGTTTGAAATAGAAGTGTGAGACAGGGCGCGGGAGTTTTGCTTGTCTTTTTTCATGTTTTTTCCTCCAACGCACCTGTGGACTGTGGTGTGCAAAAACTAAACCTTTTAAGGACGTTTACATAGATGTCGCCACAGCAGAGAGCATTTTGACAGGGGAGGTCTTGTCAGGAGAGCACTGTAAGCTCTGTATGATAAAGAATGCCAAGAAAAAAATTCAACAGTAGGTTTATCACTCGTCATTTCCAGCATCCAGCATTTACAGCTCTTATTTTCCGTTAAATGTACATATCTTGAAAAAATTTTAATTGCATTTAATGTATTTTGTGTAAATGTATTGCTAATGGTAAAACTGTAATTAGCATGCTAATACATTTGGAGATTTTCAATGAAATGTGACATTTTGTATAAAATCCAATTTTTTCTAAAATGATGGAAATGACGCATTCCAAAAATAGAATAATATTTGAATAATTTCATTACAGCCAATATCAGCATGTAATTGCACATACAATGTAATTAAACTACATATCAAAATATTTATGTGTTTGAGTTTTCAAAAGTTGCAGAGGCTAAATATTCCCGTGGTTGATTACTACTATTGACTACAGAATATACTTATTATAATGAGAAAAGTAAGTCGGGCAAACAACAGAAATAACTCATTATAACAAGATAATATTAGGGAAAAATAGTTATTGATCTATGACCGTTTGCGGCTCCCGTAGGCTTGCAGCTTACGTAACTACAGAAAAACACACTAGACAAACTGAAAATAAACAATAAACAGCAGGATAGTAATGATGGTTTTAAACCCCAGTCTTAGGTCTGACTCTCAGAACTCATAGCATTAACAAAGGCAGGACAGGTCAATACCTCCAGTCATTGTGCCACATAATGTCACAATGGGGCGTAGTGGAATGTCCTTTCTGAAAATGACTTTAAAGGCATCAAAAAACTCCTTCCAGAAGAGACACAATTTAGGACATAAATGTGATTGGCAGGTGTTGCCCCACAATTTCTTCAACGTGAACCAGAATGCATTGGTCCTATCTTAGCTGTTATTTCTGGTGTTCTAAAAAAAATCTAGTAACAATGTTCCACTTATATTCCCTCCATGAATTTGAGTTTGTCACAAGGTGTGCTTCAGTACATATCTCTTCCCATAAGTGGATAATGAGGTCTTCACCTCCCATCTTTGTCTTTTAAATTGAAAGTCAGTTGAACACACTGTCAAAAATATATGATATAGTTTACCAATAATCCAATATTTTTTCAACTTCATTATCTTTTTTTTTTTGTAAAAAAGAAATTCTACAAGAGTCAGATTCAAAAGCTGTTCTCACTCTTTATGCGCTGTGAGAAATGATCTGAAGAAGTCAGTAAGTATCTTGGGAAGATTAAATTCTTTTTTCAGCTGTTTAGATATTTTAATATTACTGTCCATGATCATTTTCTGAAACCACTATCCAGATTGTTGGATGCAAATGTTTTCATAAAGCCAATATCTGTCATAGGTGAAAGTGACTTTGGCAAGCCAAAAGAAGATTTTATTTTATTCCAAAAGTGTTTTTCATCAATACTAACATTTCCTTCACAGCTTCCAAGGAGGGTAAGTTTTACAAAGTCTCCAAGCATAAACTTTTGTCTATATTAAACCAGCGAGAAGAAGTTACATTCTGAATACACGCCAATAATGGCTTCATTTGTGCAGCAGTACGGAAGTTTAAGACCACCAGCTGACTTGGGCAGCTGTAAGGCTTTGAGGCTAATTCTAGGCGTTTTTTTGCCATATAAATTTTGATATTAATTTATCTAGGTGGTCAAAAGTTTGTTTTGGAATCACCACATGTAGCATCTGGAATAAATAATAATGAAGTCTGGACAGAATAGTCATATGAACACTTTTTGTGTAGTTTCTGTTGTCATTATGATTTAAAAAGAGTAAACACAGACACACATTGACAATAAATGGCTTCACCCAACCACTAAATATGAGTGAAAAAAATGTTATGTTTATCATTCATATTATGTCTAAAAATGGCCAAAAAAGCCCAAAATCTGAGATCAACTATGTGTAAATACCTGGGTATTTAATGTCTTCTCTTTTGGCCTCTGAATCCACTCACTAATTGAACCCCATCTGAAATCAAACTGTTCACACCCATAACGTCTGTTTTATCTACATGCACTTTATATCCAGAATAAGACCCATGATGGTATTGTTAACACTTCCGTTAAATACAGTAGGACATCATCAGGATACAATCACATGTTATGTTCTTCACTGTTTATTATTACTCCCTTCACGTTGTTATGTCTTATAAGTTGGGCAGGTGGTTCAATGCCAGTTGCAAACAACAAGGATGATGGGGGCAGCCCTGTGTGTATCCTCGTTCTAGTCTAAATCTCTGACTCAACTGCTGCTTGTGGGCATGAGTAGAGTGTTTGTGTCCAATCTATAAACTTAGGACCTAATTGAAACTGTTTTAATGTTTGGTATAAGTCATGCCAAGACTCTCGGTCAAACGCTTTCTGTGCATCTAAAGCTATGACTACTGACTCTAGTTTTTATCTTTTATGTGGAAAATGATATTTAACAGGCGCTGTACTTAATCTCCATAAAACCGTCCTGAAATGAGCCTTGTCTAGTGTGTGTTTATAATTTGGGTGTTTACCTTTTTAACTCGTCCTGCCAAAGAAGCTACAATATAGGTCAATATAAAGGGTCTTTACCTTCTTTATTAATGAATAGTTGCCTTATTCCAGGATGGTGCCATAATCTTTGACTCAAGACCTATCTGTATGCTCTTAACCTGTCCCTCTAGATTGACATTGCAACTTTTTTTCAATACATCACCTGGTTTGAAAGCTTATATTTTTATCTTTAAAATGTTCATATTTGCAGATATCATTTTCCAATTGGAAATGGTAATAGTCAAGCAGCTCTTATTCTGTAATAAGTAATCTGCCTATTTTATTTTTTCAATCCATATCTCTCAAATGGAAATCTCTGCAGCCTTCTTTTTAGATAAAAATATTTAACTTTAAGTAAATTTTACTAACTTAACTTTGTTAACTTTCTGTCTGTTCCAAATTGTAAAACTATGTACCAGTTACACTTGCAATAAATTTAACTGCTTTTGTTTGAATGTTACCTTTATAAACAGCCCAAACTGTTTTATGTACTTCAAAACATTGCTTTAGCTTTAATTTTTTTAGGTATTTTAGGCAAATTTACTACTAACAGAGGCGCTAGTAGTTTCTGTCATTATGATTCAAAAAGAGTAAACACAGTTGTTTGACAATCAATGGCTTCATCCAAACACTGACTGTGAGTAAAAAAAAAGGTTTTGTGTTATTATTCATCTTACAAATTCTGGGTATGTAAACTTATGAATACAACTGTATCTCTCCGGGCCTGGACAATGAAATAACATGCTCGATTCCTGATTCCTTAATTGGCTTATCTATCTCTTCTGCTTTTGAAGTGGACAATTCTGTAAGATTTATTTGTTGCAAGTAATCTGCAAGTTCTGCATCATCAGAGCACGTGTTGGTATTTTCATACAATGACTTGTAAAGACTTAGCTATATCATTTGGTTTTGTGGTCAACGTTGCGTGCTCTGTTTCCATCCTCATAGTACTTCTGGTTTGTAAATCGAACTTCTTTCAACTTGATCTGATAGGCGAGCATTTGAGAATGGACAATAGCATGAAAGGGCACAGTTAAGTTAATCAATGCTAGCTAATGCTATGTTTCTACCATATCATTAGCTAATATAAAATAATTTTATTATATATAATCATTTAAAGCCTCAGAGTCTTTAACTTTGATTAAAAGAGAACACATTTGGAAGAATTAATGTCTCTTTCATTGCTCTTTTGTTCCTAAATGAAGACCATTAGACATTTTATTAATATGCTTGGGTACATTACACAGCTGCTAGATTGATAGTCCCAAGGCACAATTGGTTAAGTTATTAATAAATAAATATAAAAATATAAAAGAACAGAAATAGAGATGCCACCTCAGGAATCATGACAACTTAAAGTAATCATGGCGCAGAGATGCAACGACAATGGAGGCCAAGATACAAAGCCACTTCATTTCCAACCAGCTATTTATTTATATTTATCTATTTATTGACCATAAATCATAAGCGCATATAAACTATAGCAGGTCCAGAGCCCTGTCGTGTCTTTCTACAATGGGCCTGCCTAAATTATGCATGATCTAAACCCGGCACATTTCTCTTAGGCTGTCCGGGGACTGTTTGTTATTCTGTCAGCGTTCAGCCCTCACTCTGAGCTTTACTAACGTGACATTTCAACTCTGCTCCCATTAGGCCTCTAGGTCAAGGCAGAGGTCATAGTTATCATACACATCAACTTAACATGTGTGAGACCTGCGGGGAAAAATACATTTTATGACACTAAAAGGTTGGATTTGATTGCGCATTTTTTATTCTTTTGTCAGCTTTTCTGTTTTTTTTCTTTTAGATGCAATACCTCAGCTGTCCACCTAACGCCGCTAGAACCACACAAAGTCTCGAATAGGCTGGGCTCAGCATGTCACGAGAACGGTAACTCTTGGTCAAATTTTATTTTAATATAATATATAATATAATATAATATAATATATATAATGTATAATATTTTTTAAATATTTTTGTTACATTACTTTTAATTTCACTCTCTTACCTTTAATATTATTCTTGAAGATAAGTGTAATTTATTTTTTTGCTACACTTTTAACCTTTTTAAACGTTTGCATAACCACCAAAAAGCTTATATAAAAAGTGGCTAAATAGCAAACAACAATTAACAGTTTTGTTATTGTTCTTGCTTTCTCATTTCTAATTAATAAAACTATGCTTCAGTGTTATTCATTAATCTTGCTGTAAATCATGTCAGAGTGTGATCAGTAACAGATTATCTTATTTCCTGATTTATCATGTGACCATTTATTTGGGAAGGCCTAGTCAAAGACAAAGCCTGTTGTTGTAAAGTTTCATTTTTTTATTTCTGTGAAAGAAGGATAGACATTGGTTTATGCTATGTAAACCAATAAAAAAAAAAGTAAACAATGACGTCTCTGTAGAGGTGGTTCTAGACTAGAAGGTTGAAAGTCATGGCTGATAAAACAAAACCAAAAATCTTTTGTAAGACTGTCCATTATAATTATCAATGATTTTTCTCTTCATTACAGGCGCAGAGGGTAAAGTCCTATCCCAGCTAGTTTGGGCGTGAGGTAAGGGACACCCTGGACAATCGCCAGAAGACCATTCACACTCATATTGTCTTATTAAGGAAAATTTGCATGCTTTTGCAAATATTATTTACACCTAAGTGGCTATACACCCCCAGGATGGAACTAATGTCAATAGGAACTTAAAGTGGTTCTGTTCCATCAGAGCACAATCTGGAAATATTTCTAAATAAGCATGCTATTAGTAGTGCAAAAAATACAGGAAAAAACAACATTTCTTCCTACTTCCACCTACTCCTTTAAGGGTTTGCCACTCTGAATAATCAGGTGGTGGTTTGCATATTTAGTTTGGCATAGGTTTTACGCTGGGATGCCCAGCCTAATGCAACCCTCTCCATGTATCTGGGCTGGGGACCAACACAAAGGTACACTGTTTTTTTTTTTCAGGTTTTAGCTCCCTGTCTTCTGCATGACTATCTTAACTAGGGGCCTGTAACGCAAACTGTAAATGTAACTTTTTAAGTTATGTATAGCCACTCCAGCTGTAAGGCTGTAACTCTCTGGATATTTGATAATATGAGATATGTTCTCACGAGCAGTTACCACGCTTCCAAGTCATACACAGTTCAGGATCTGTCAAACTAGGTGCACTTCAACTTTAAAAAAGGGGTTTAAAGAGGTTTAATTTATTGATTTTTGGGTACCATATTTTAGCTATTATACAACATCATGCTCTTCTGTTAAAAAAGCTCAGGAAGAAACAGCAGACATGCAAATAGAATAAAAAAAAAACATCTTTTAACATCTTATTTTAATATGTATGGGTCTGGATAGATGTTTGTAAACTGACATATAACCACTTTCGTCCACTTTAAATTAGACACCAAAAAGCATGATCAGCTATTATTACAAACTACTAAAAAGAACAACTCTGGACTGAGAAAATAGCTTTGTTGTATTTGTAAGTTTAATATTATCAATTACAAGCTTTTAAAACCAACTTTTCCTTTTGCTTTAAATAGTGAAGTGAAAAAATCCCTTAGAAACCCAAACTGGTACAAAACACAGCCTTGGACTGTAAATCTCATTTTGGTGACAACCAGGATTTGATACATGCCTAATTCACATGTTGAGGTCTGTTTAAAGGGGATTGTGTAAATGTTTCAATTAGGCTATGTAGATGAATATTATAGATGAATATTATTTAATAGTGTTTAATTGTCTCATAATAACACTCATTGAGTTATGTCTTGTCCCATTTCACAAAAAACACTTCAATATTCACAAAGCCCAAATCTTTTCATGGTTTGGAAGAGGTTCCCTCTTTAAAAATATATTATAATATAAAACAACACAGACTGTCCAGTGCTTCTGTGGTGTTGATGACATCACTGCCTGATGCCAGACCCTGTGCAGTTTAGTGAGTCTGGTGGCTCTGTTGGACGGACCACCTCACGCTCCTCACACCTGCTTGGTGGGACCGTGTCGGGCAGCGGACGGCTGCAGTCACCCCTGGGTGACCAGCTGGAGGATGCATCAGCTGAGAGGACAGCTGAGCCCGACTCGTCAGTCAAACCCACAACGGCAGGGCTCTGAGCAGCACCTGGAGGTAGCCAGTCCTCCAAGCTTGTTCCTCTACAAGCATCAGGGACCCTCCCCGGTTCCTCAGGTAGACCAGGGATCTGCCTGAGAGGCTGGGTCCCTGAGAACACCTAACTTTTCTCCCGTTAGGTGTTCTGTGTGAAGTGACATTTATTTTCAGCTTCATCTAGGAGCTGAAAATAGTGTGTACAAGTGTGAAAGGTAATCAATCGTTTCTTGTTTTCTTGTTGTTGTAGATTTTTTCCTCATGTCCTCTGATTTTAATAATGCAGGCCTCCAGACTAACTTTTTTTTTGTCACTGTCCCAAAAGCCAGTTCTGTCCTGAAGTGAATGTCAACTGTTCCCATATTTTAGGGACTTGAAATACAAGCTATGGTTTGTCCATTTATATAAATAAGGCTAATTCTACATGTGTTTAAATACAATTTAATTTGCTTTTTTGGGTTGCTATTTATAGATGTAAAAAGGTTAGGTACTTTGAATGAGTGGATATTTTCTCGTTAAGTCCGAGGAACCGTCTTGGCCCGGGGCCGGTCTATGCAGCAGTGCCGTAGACTATGTAGCTTATTTGTGGCGTGAATAACAGAACACCTACTCTTTGCCTATGTATTTGCAGATCCACATAGACGTCAATGTAATGTAAATGTAGATCTATTTCTCCCTGTTCTCCTCTAGAACCACAGGTAATGTCGAACTATTGCATGTTCAAAGTCACTCTGATGAATCAAAATGATAATTTCTGCTTTCTGCTTTTATCATTTCCCTTAGAGGCTTTTGTGAAATGGATTAAGACCCTCATCATGCCTTTTCCAGAACATCCCAATTAGCCTTATTGCAGTGTTTGGGAATATGGCCGCGGGAGAGGACAGTGAAGGTTGAAGTGTGGAGTGCAGAGGAGGTGATTTTAATCGTGCCAGGTAAGCAGGGGCCCGATACTGAAGGCAGGGGTTGTATTAGGACAGGGCTGGAGTCTTGTGCCTTCGTGATACATGAACGTTACTCCTGTGATCGACCTCCTGACCTTTGGATTGTAGCTCAAACCGGCATCGTCAGCCCCTCAGAGTCGGCCACTTCAGCACAATGTAAATGTCGACATCATCACAACGCGAGGACAAATGTTCAGATGTGTGTAGGCAAACGGGAGGATTTGCGTAAAGCTTTGTGTCAAAATGTAACCTCAGCAAAAGGATTGGAATTCACTGGAGCTGTTTAGATGCTCGGTCTGTCTTTGCTTTGGATGGATTTCTTTCCTCGACAGAAATGAGCAGCAATACCTTGGCTAAGTCTCACTACATGATGGAGATGAACGGCATTAAAATGTCTCCACCAACTGCAGGACAGATGGCCTTGGCTCTCTCAGAATACATTTAGTCCTTTGGAAAGAAAGGGATGCAGTGCGTATCTAAGGTGGTCCAGAAGGGGCGATGAATAACAAAGGACATGACATAAACACAGAAGCGGTAACACAACATGCACATAAAAGTTACAAAATAACTTTTATATTGGAATTATGGCCTCACACTGTATTGTCATGGAGACAGTGTCTTTATCATTGCCAACCAGAATCTTTGAATGTTGTGGTGGTGCAGTGAAAAGTTGTAACAGCACCGTTGTGATCAGTCAACGTGTACGTTTGTCTACAGAACTGGAGTTGTGTGTTTAGTTGTCACTAATGGTGTTGTATATCACATGTTTTATTAATATGCAGCCCTGCAAGGATGAAATGGATTTAACACTACTCTTTACTCTTCTCTACTCTACTCTCTTTACTGTATCCTACTCTTCCTTTACTTTACTCTTCTCTACTCTAGTCTTCCTTTACTCTACTCTACTCTTTACTCTACTCTACTCTACTCTATTTACTGTATCCTACTCTTCCTTTACTTTACTCTTCTCTACTCTAGTCTTCCTTTACTCTACTCTACTCTTTACTCTACTCTACTCTACTCTCTTTACTGTATCCTACTCTTCCTTTACTTTACTCTTCTCTACTCTAGTCTTCCTTTACTCTACTCTACTCTTTACTCTACTCTACTCTCTTTACTGTATCCTACTCTTCCTTTACTTTACTCTGACCTACTCTAGTCTTCCTTTACTCTACTCTACTCTTTACTCTACTCTACTCTACTCTCTTTACTGTATCCTACTCTTCCTTTACTTTACTCTGACCTACTCTAGTCTTCCTTCACTCTACTCTACTCTACTCTCTTTACTGTATCCTACTCTTCCTTTACTTTACTCTGACCTACTCTAGTCTTCCTTTACTCTACTCTACTCTTTACTCTACTCTACTCTACTCTCTTTACTGTATCCTACTCTTCCTTTACTTTACTCTGACCTACTCTAGTCTTCCTTTACTCTACTCTACTCTTTACTCTACTCTACTCTACTCTCTTTACTGTATCCTACTCTTCCTTTACTTTACTCTGACCTACTCTAGTCTTCCTTTACTCTACTCTACTCTACTCTCTTTACTGTATCCTACTCTTCCTTTACTTTACTCTGACCTACTCTAGTCTTCCTTTACTCTACTCTACTCTTTACTCTACTCTACTCTACTCTACTCTCTTTACTGTATCCTACTCTTCCTTTACTTTACTCTGACCTACTCTAGTCTTCCTTTACTCTACTCTACTCTACTCTCTTTACTGTATCCTACTCTTCCTTTACTTTACTCTGACCTACTCTAGTCTTCCTTTACTCTACTCTACTCTACTCTCTACTCCACTCTGCTTTTCCTCTACTCCCCATTCTACTCTCTTTCCATCCCAACTCTCTGCTTTATCTTCCATTACTCTACTCTGCTCTTTTCTACTCTACTTTATTCTAATGTTCTCTTCTACTCAACTTTTGTACTCTCTTCATTCCTCTCTTTTCTCCACTCAACTCTACTCTAAGATTAAGATCTGAATAGATCTGATCTTGCAGTTTTTAAAATACTAGCCACGCTAGTCATTTCCTGAATTCTATCTGTGTAAATGCTCTACAATCCACAAATGAGATTAAATATCTAATTTGTGATCTCTCAGATGACAGAGACATGGATAGCAGCAATGCAAGTTACATGGGCAGGCAAACATGCTCGTCCTTAAGTTCAACATGTGCTCTGCCAATGTTAAAACTGCTCTTTTTAGAACTTTCTGTTGCTCCTTGTTTACTGCACACTTGTGGCATAGCTACAAGAAGACGTGCATGCAATAACTGTTGGTTGCCTACAATGATTCTATGTCGACGCTATTGAAGGTCCCAAGGCGCTGTAGTGCAAATAAAATGTTTGTAAATTGTTGAGTAAGATCATGTGCAGCCGTTCTGTATTGTCTGTACAATTACTGTACTGTATTGTATCTGCTTCTGTATTTACACTCACCTAAAGGATTATTAGGAACACCTGTTCAAAGTCTTATTAATGCAAGAATCTAATCAACCAATCACATGGCAGTGTCTTCAGTGCATTTAGGGGTGTGGTCCTGGTCAAGACAATCTCCTGAACTCCAAACTGAATGTCAGAATGGGAAAGAAAGGTGATTTAAGCATTTTTGAGCGTGGCATTAATTAATGCCAGACGGGCCGGTCTGAGTATTTCACAATCTCCTCAGTTACTGGGATTTTCACGCACAACCATTTCTAGGGTTTACAAAGAATGGTGTGAAAAAGGAAAAACATCCAGTATGCTGCAGTCCTGTGGGCGAAAATGCCTGGTTGATGCTAGAGATCAGAGGAGAATGAGCCGACTGATTCAAGCTCATAGAACTTTCACTGAAATAACCACTCGTTACAACCGAGGTATGCAGCAAAGCATATGTAAAGCCACAACACGCACAACCTTGAGGCGGATGGGCTACAACAGCAGAAGACCCCACCGGGTACCACTCATCTCCATTACAAATAGGAAAAAGAGGGTACAATTTGCACGAGCTCACCAAAATTGGACAAAAAATGTTGATGACTGGAAAAATGTTGCCTGTTCTGATGAGTCTCAATGTCTGTTGAGACATTCAGATGGTAGAGTCAGAATATGGCGTAAACAGAATGAGAACATGATCCATCATGCTTGTTACCACTGTGCAGGCTGGTGGTGTTATGGTGTGGCAGATGTTTTCTTGACACACTTTAGGCCCCTTAGTGCCAATTGGGCATCATTTAAATGCCACGGCCTACCTGTGCATTGTTTCTGACCATGTCCATCCCTTTATGACCACCATGTACCCATCCTCTGATGGCTACTTCCAGCAGGATAATGCACCATGTCACAAAGCTCGAATCATTTCAAATTGGTTTCTTGACAATGAGTTCACTGAACTAAAATGGCCCCCACAGTCACCAGATCTCAACCCAATAGAGCATCTTTGGGGTGTGGTGGAACCGGACCTTCGTGCCCTGAATGTGCATCCCACAAATCTCCATCAACTGCAAGATGCTATCTTCTCAATATGGGCCAACATTTCCAAAGAATGCTTTCAGCTCCTTGTTGAATCAATGTTATGTAGAATTCAGGCAGTTCTGAAGGAGAAAGGGGCTCAAACACAGTATTAGTATAGTGTTACTAATAATCCTTTAGGTGAGTGTATTCTTTTGTTTGCAGATTAGTGAAATTGCCAAATTATATATAATCCAAGCCCTGGTCTGTCCAGATTTGTGAGATTTACATCTAGAACGTGGAGACACTGGTAATCCTGCCTCTATTTATAATGTATATGTAAATTTGTAATTTATTTTTTTGTTTTTATATTACTATTACTATAACTGAATTGAAAATACATCACAAATATAGAGCAGAATTTTTTAGATTTATCTTAAATTATGTCTTTTGTATTGTGCTGAGCTGCTTGTACCATCATGATGCGTATTTCCATTTATTGACACTTATCCTTAAAAAGTGAAATGTGCTATTTACAACATCAACCATTTCCCATAATCCAAGTCTGTGGCAGCTTTAGGGGCCCGCTCTATTTATGGGGCAGCTGAGGAAATTGAAAAAGTCTTGATTTAAACATGTTAAAACAATAGGTCACAGAGCTGGCCAAGGCCACTTTAATGATCACAATCAATGGAGGCCTTCTATGATAAAATGTAAATCAAGTCCATTAGCCTCGTGCACAATGAGTCTCCCGTCTGTCTGAACCATGCAGGTAATCAAAAAAGTAATTAGAGAAGAAGATGAAGGAAGACCAGAAGAGAGGCGCCGTTTTTTAATTATGTTATCAATCTTTTTCATAAATTTTCCAAAGACAATAGTGAGAGAAAAGATCACCTTTATTGTATGTGTGAGCAGATGGGCCACGAAAACAAACGCTTTGCACAATGGCACAAAACTTTTCCCCACATGCAGTATGCAGAAAAAAACAGCTGATCAATGTGATTGCTTTGAGCTCAGCGAGTCATCATTATCTGCGTTCAGACCTCGAAGAGCCACTCCTGCAAAGTCCCAGCTTCTCTGCATTTTTTGGACAGCCCTGTTGCATGGAAAAGACGGCATCAGCACAGCGCCTTAGTTCCCACACAGTTCTCCCCATTGTACCTTAAAGGAAACACTAATAACAGCCCACCGCGTCCCACTCTGTCCCCACTCCCTGAAGCCTCCACAGATGTGACACACACCAGGAGAGGACGAAGCACCGCCACGCCGGACTAAAGAACATCCATCTTCTTGAGGGCCTCGCAGCTGACACACCTCTGCTCTCAGGTAACAGACAGAGAGCTGCAGGAACATGGAAAATAAAGGTCCTTAGAAAAAACGTCACCACCACCATCACAATGCCTTTTCTTTTGTGACATTTTGCTACAAATTGTGTGAAAACAAATGGTCTTTTTTATCCTAGGGCCATATTTGTATGACTTTGTGTAGACCCTTGTCAAACGGCTCCTGCCATGATCTACTCTCAGGGGCCATTACCTTGAAAACTCACTGAAGGTGACTTTTCCTTCTACTTTACTAGAGACTGACAGAGAATGATAGTAGGTAGACGTTTAGAGAAAAAGAGTGAAGTAACTTATGATGTATGCTATACATAACAACATGGACCATCCTCTACGTGCTGTTATAGAGCTGCCAGTGGAGTGGTGGTAAATAATCTAGGGTAGAATCCTTTGTGGCATCTTATGGTAGCCCTGCAGGGACATTATGCTGTGTATAAAGAAACCCAGTGGTAATAGGTACATTTTTAAAGTGAAATAATCATAGTAAGAATAAAATCCATTTATTAATGTAATTTCCATAAATATCTTAAAAAATTATGGAATAGTGTGTACTTAAAAAGAAGCACAGATGTGCTCAGTTTGTCTTTTCCAGGCGGAACAGGAAATACATCCTACATCCTACAAAATCCAACAAAAATTTTGACTGACAGCTTTTTAAAAGCCCGACATTATTCAAATGTGCGCACGCACGCAGCTCTTTTACCTTTTGACAAGAATGATTCATTTATAATTTTTTTTTAACCATTATTTATTCTTGACTAATGTAGGCTATAGGTCACTTGGAAGTGGGAACAAAGAAATAAAATAAGTCCTCTGTAACATTGTTACATCTCAGCACTCTAAATAAACCTTGACATACGATTAGTACGTAGACCTATAAATAGGCCTAAGTACTAATCATAACACATCACCCGACTGCTCATTTACCGCCCAAACCAGAGCCCGGCCCGAGCCTGTGTAAAATAATAGAAATTATTCAGGTCAGATCCCGTCGGGTTTGTGCTGAGATCTATTTTTTTTATTTTTTTTTTAGCAAAAGGAAACTTTATCTAACTTCAATTGCAAAATGCTGGCAAGTTGTGAATCAATTAAGATATATTGTTTATAATCTGGTTTATTAAATATGGTAAATGGCATGCACTTATGTATTGTTTTTTGTACCCTTCTCGGGGCACCAAATGTGCATTACATGATGCATCCATTCACACCTGGGGCAGACTGAGAGGAGGGCTGCCATACACTGGGCAGCCCTCACATTCATTCACCAGAGCTGTGGCGCTGGAGGCAAGGAGCGTTGTGAGCAGTTGTGATATTGGGCTATACAAAAATTAATGTCTTCTCTTGTCTTGTGGGTTAAGTGTCTTTCCCAAGGACACAACGACAGTATAAACTGGTACTGCCTTCCACTGCATTAACAGTAAAGACTATTAAGTGTAAAGACTTGTTTAGGTGAACCGGAGGCTCTAACTCATAAGGAATCAACTGCATAGTTACACAAGATAAAGTTCAACGTCAATAATGAGGGCAATCTTGGTACAAGGCCTCATCATTCAACCCAGTACTGCTGTGAACAAACATGTCACAGTGACATTTTGTACAGCACGCAGTAATTCAGCACAGTGAGGTTGTGTCCTTGTGTTGAAGTTTAAGTGGCTGTTGTTTGAAGGGACAGACAAATATAGGATACTTCATTGGCCAATCAAAAAATACTCACTCATGTGTAAAACCTTGAGATTATTTAATGAAATAGCACAAACAGAAAGAGGACGTTTAAAGCCTTCACATTTTTGAAGAATTTTCCAGCACTTAATACATCCAAAGAATTTTAGTGTAGCTTTTCTTGTTGTATTGCTGCACTTTAATCAACTGTTAGGAATGATGGACTGCAAAATGAAAGGGGGACAATGGGTTAGTAAAAGACACTTTATTATTTTACTCTTAATTTGTTCACAAGTAGCAAAAGTACGATGTGCATCAAAGTATGAAAATGTGAGTCTTTGGTCCATCACGATATGAATGTCTCAAATAATACTTCGCTTTAGCACTACATAATTAAAAAAAAATTCCAGGCTTTGTGCGGTGACAGTTAAACACTTCTGCGAGAATCTAAGAATTGCATAACTGAACAAAGTGCAGCATAAAAAAAAAAAAAACACAGAACGGAGCGAAACTATAGAACAAAGTGAGATAAGCACCTTGTGTGAACGACGGATACCAGGCACTTTGGCATGTTAGCCTCATAAATAAACTTCACCAACTGTACAGCTTCAGCACTGAATCTTGAACTTTCCAGTGTTAAGGCACAGATTATAAATGCTATTTGGTAAAAAAAAAAAAAAAAAAGAAGGTACTGTTTTGAGATAGTGTATTACTATTATATAGACATATTGAAGGTGCGGCTGCTTTTACAGTTTGCGCTAATGACAAGTTGTCATCCTTATTAGCACTTGTCACCACAGCAGCAGCTCAATGGCGCCTAAGATTTTTTAAAAGTGCAAATATTCATTTTAACAGCCTGCAATAGTTTTTCCAGCTGAATACCAGTAGGAAACAAAAAAGCTAAGCAAAATGTATTTAAAAAAGGGACTTTCAAGTGAACCTTTATGTGGTAGCTTACGCCAAAACTGTCCAGCACTGTAAAAATTGACCTTCAGAGTCACACAAATACACAACATAACACACACAGCATCACATCTGGTATAAAGAAGACATTTGCTCATAAATTCTCTCAACGCATGATTCAGCTTCTGCAGTTATTCAGTGGAATGTACTGAAGAGGAAAAAAAAAAAGCTATAAACATGCTTTTAAATCTTTGATAAAAAATGTCCAGCAGTAAGTTAACTGAACAATAACAGAGAGCACTGTTTGCTGCCATCATTCCAAAAAAAAAAACAAAACAAAAAAAAAAAAAAGCATGATATAAACTTTAGATAGGATCGAACAGGAAAATAAACAGTGATATAATTCAAGGCCACCTTCAGGGAGAACACCCACTAAAACCTTACAGAATACGGAGATGACACTAAAAACATCCAAAATATTAAGTACCTATTTGTGTCTTTTATAAAAGAATCTTCTGGTAAAATACAATAAAATAAAACTTTTAAAAACTATTGTGCAAATTAGAGTTGGATTTTAAAGGGATATTTCGGATTAGAGTTAAATGGGTAATATGTAGATATTGTTACCTGTGTTAGATTTTGGTCAGTGCAGTCACAGTTTTGGGAACAGAAATAAATTCTTGAACATGGTACTTTATTGACGCAAGGCTATGTATAAGAAACGTTTAAACCATCAAACACCTAAACAAATAAATATGCACTGACTTGTACGCAATCTGCAGGAAAACAAACTTTATTTTGGAAACTATTTTGTGGCTTAGCATAGCTAGGCTAGTATTTACTTATTGGCATTTGGTCCGACAGCACCATTTAGTTTGTTTCTTGAGAAAGGTCTTGTTTTTTTGTTTGATCCACAGTTTATAAAGAGCCAGTTGTGAATGCCAGGTGGAGTGGGACTTTTTGCAGTGGAACAAACTATGCATCCCTTTCCGTTTTGGTGCAAACAAATGAAGTGGCCTACAAGTGTGAACACACCCTAAAAAAGGTATAAAAGTCAACAAGCCGCAAGTCTCCTTCAGTCTTTTCAGTTACAAGCTATAGCTATATATAGATAGTACAATATAGACATATTAATAAATATGTCTAGTCACGTCCATTCTGAGAGCTTGCTAGGAGTTATTTTACCTAATATATATATATATATTGTTTTTTTTTTACAAAAGAAGTCTCTCTTTAAAAATAAATTGAGAGATTACCTTTACTAATATGTCAATACTACATACATTTATGTTCACAAAGCAATTTTTAAGTTATCAATAAAATATAATTTTTTTAGTCTTTTAGGCAAAGCTATTTGTACAGTTAGCTAGATGCTCTGAAAAATTTTTTTTTTGGCTTCACAGATGATTACTATTGATGTAAAATAGTTCCCAAAATAAGAGCTGTTTTAGATAATAAAATGTAAAAAATTAAATAAACACAACAGGATGGATGCTAGACAACATGAACCATCCCCTGCACTCGGCTTGTCTGAGATCTGTGACTGTAAAATCAATCAGTCTATAGAGGAAGATGTCTGAATCATTTGAAGGGTCCCAACAACTGAATTTCTCTTTGGAGATAAAGAAAGTGGAATTCAATGGCCAAATGTGACTTATAAAGTGCATATTCATTTGTTGAGGTTCATCTTTGTTTGGTTTAACTACGTTTAAGGCTTTCCTTCTGTTCCTCAACTGCAGTCACACTCACTATAATCTAACAAGTAATACTCCATCTTCCCAACAGTTCCCCATACAAGCCTAGTTTAAAAAAATCCAGAACATCCCTTTAAGACTGTGGTGTGTCACAAGGCCACGTGGAGCTTCTGTTCTGTCCTGTGCTCACTCTGCAGCCCCTCCTCAGATTTTCGGGTGTATCGAACGCAGTGAGGGCTGTGCTCAGAGGGTAACTCCACGCTGTCCGTTTGTATGAGCAGAGGCGTTGACGTCACCCAGCTTGATGTGCTACCATGGAGTGCCTCAGAAGTCTGATCTAGGCACTCTGAGTTTTGTGTTGGAGGATTCTGCTGCCCTACTGGAAGGTCTTTGGTGTAGGGCAGAGTGTCTCCATATGTGTTTACTAAAGTGTATAAGTCTTTGGACGCCTCCTTGTCCGTTTTATTAAACTTTCCTGCATCCTCAGTTTGGAAGACGGGCCCCTGTGTCGAGTTGGGGCCTTGGAAGCCGTCCTCACTTTCTTTGTTGCAGCTTTTTGGGAGAGGCTTGTTCAGGCACAGGAAAGGAGGTCTCGGGCTGAGCGGCGACCCCACCCTGACCCTGCTCAGGCTGAGGATGTTCCTGCGGGTTTCAGCAGGGAGTTTATCCAACTGTCTTCCCACTTGGACTGGGCTTGGAAACAGAGTGCCTTGACACGCCCTGTAGAAATATCTGGAACGCGAGCAGAGAATATCATCAGCAGCGTTTGTATGTTCAAAGCAAAGTAAAAAACATGAAAGGGATTTGGAGGCATTAAGACGAGAAATACAAGACACAGAGTGCAAATATCAGCTTGAGAAGGATTCACTGAAGTATGTTAAAGGCAGTACCTGGGCAGGAGCGCTGCAGCCGGCGTCACGACACACAGGAAGTAGAAGAGGGGGTCTTTGAGCAGCCTCTGTATGGTCCAGTACGGGTTGGAGGGTGTGAAGCACGTGGGACAGGAGGCGTTGTAGCACAGAGCGACGGTGAAGAATAAAGCTATGCTGAAGCAGATGGACAGCCAGTTCATCCAGGTCTAAAGAGACAGACACGTGACAGTAAGTATGTAAGTAAGTAAGTAAATCATACAATGGTACATTTTTCAGAATTTAAATGAGTCCTTCTCAAAATTCACAGTGACTTTTGCCCTTCAGTGACCTTTGTCTTCAAATTCTTTGAAGTTGAAGATTGTTTATGGAGGAGTATTGTTGACCTTTTTCAAAATAAACAACTCATGCCCAAGCAAGAATGTAATCATAACTGGTATAAAAGTTATGTCCAAAAACCATTAGTCCAAATAGAAAACTGTTCCTTAGACATTGTTTACAAAAGAAAAACAGATAAAGAACTTAAGAAACAACCATATTAGGCTTTATTCTTATAAAGTTTGGAGCGCAATATGCATCTGCGTGACCAACAGATCAGCGTGTAAAGCCGGCTGGCGGTGTGTGTAATGAGTTGTGACGCTTGTGTCGAGTGGTTCCTGTGATAGACATCTGACAGAGTGAACAGTACACAACAATTCGACGAGTATTGTCCGCGCTGACATGCGTGTAATTAATTACAGCCTCGCAGCCACACAACGAGGGGAGAGAGGGAACATCGCCTTCTTTCGCCTCCAATAGCTTTAATTTACTTTCGCAGACGTTTACCGATCATGCGTTCATTATGTTGGGAAGCGGGCCTGAGAATGAAGTACCTGCCACAAGAGTACTAGGATATGTTTACAGACGGTTGGTGCCTGCTCGTTGTGAAGAGCCGCGTGCACGTGGGGCCTTTATGTTCCCGGAAGATAGTTAGTGAAAAGGATATTCTATGTGCGTGAACGTTGTCAGGCTAAATTTACAGGCCGGGCGTAATGACAAATCTGATTCAACGCAGAAACATAGATTTAGAATGGCTTTTAACTGACTGCTGTACAAGTTATGTGGCTCATATGTTACCTGAAAGTAAAACTACAAAATAATATACAGCAAAATGGATGTGTGTGCTGATGTGTTGTAATAAAGACATAAATAAAAGATATAGAAACTGTCCAGGTGATATAAAGGCCCTGATACAGCAGTGCTTTCTGGTCCCATCAAATAAAGTTAAATATATCCATGAGCCTGACATAGGAACAAATACAATCTTTCAAAGTTTGTACATGACAACAAAGCACTTAGATCCTTATTTTCCAATGGACAAGATGGTTTGGGATAGTAACAACCAGCTGACTACATGTGTGCAGTCAGTGAGTGAGTAGAAAACACTGAGGCTCATTATTCAGTTGCCTTATACTATATACTATTTATACCAGCAAATGGCTAAAGGCTAAACTACAGCTGACTTGTTCAGGACAACAATAAACACCATACAAAAGGAGTTATATCTGGATGATTTCAGAACTTTTCTTCTGAGCAAACAAATTTCTGAAGCCATTAAACCTACATTAAAGTACAATAGACATTGCCGTTACAGACAGAGATACAAAAGAATGTTATGTAAAAAAAACACAAATATACACCTTGAAAACTGCAGAAACATTTGAATGCTATAGCTTTTTAGAATTTTTGACACAAATCAAAAAAACTTAGTAACTAACCCATTTGAGAAAATGTTGCTTTAGAAGTGCGTTTTATATAGCTGTCAAGAGCAGGTCTATGCAGGACTTGTGGTAACCAAATGTTTCTTCGGGAATCATTGATTTCTTTGAGTTGCTTACCCAAGTTTTGGTCTCAATGCCCAAGTGCAAAAGAATAGTGAACAGAGCAATGGTGGTGATGGGAGTTCCCCATGTAAACTGATCCACATCAGAGTCAGCGTAGGCCTGAGTTACACAAAAACAGAAAGAAAAGGATGAGCATGTCAAAAACAATAAGGAATAAAACTGATGAAAACCAGACTCACAAAATATGGAATGAAGAAGCAGATAAGGCTTTGGTAGAAGGCATCAATCATGTTCATCCAGAACATATATGGCTTATATTCCTGCAAAACAAACAAAAAAAAAAAAACAACCACCACACACCGTCTGTCAGATGCATAATCTTTGTACCCGCAGGCTAAAACTGCACCCGACGCCAATGACACTGAATTTCAATCAGAGTGTGTGGAGATACTGACTGAAGAATAAAAATGTAATAAAAACATTTGCTGACTAAAGCTGCAACATGTACAGAATTTGTAAATGTAGAGTTGGGTGACATTAAATTTAATATATATATATGTATAATGTATTTATTTACATAAAGTAGGAGAAATAAGAAAGAAGGCTCATTTTATCTGTAAGACAAGACGTACTTACAAGAAGTTCTTTTAGTAAAAAAAAAATGATAATTGAAAAACCCTGCTCATAGTTTGATTTATCTTGGCTGGCTGATTATGAAAAACTCAGGTTGTGCTTTAGTCAGGGAATAAAAACCGAGCCAAGATAGAATATTGCATTTTGAGCCACAGGCAGTTTTTAGAGTGAGTTTGTAAAGGTAAAAGAAAGTCAATACTCAACTCAATATATGGGTTGGTCAAGGTTTGCGTGGCTGAAAATACAACATCAACACTAAAGATCATTGGTCATTATGTAAACTCTGTTCAAATTGCTCCAGTCCCTAGTCAAACACTTTATGTGCATCAGGGAAAGTAGTGATGAATTATTTATTTTGGAGTGGGCCACACCTCCGAGTTCTGCCCTTTCGCGTAGAGCTGAGGTAGTTGTTGGAGCGTCTCTGCCGACACCTCTTTGTCCAGAGTGCCGGTGACGAGTTGTGGGAAGGCGGAGAACATCAGGTTGAAGAAGATAAGATACCACTGGTCAATCATGGCTGAACCTGAGAAGCCGCAGTAGAACTGATACCAGAAGATGAGCGCCACAAACATCTGTGGGAACAAAAGATAGGGCAGTGATTCACTTGAGGCAGGACAGAATGACTGGAGACACATGAACTGATTTTTAGAATATCATGTATTTAAAGAATAACATTCTGTCTTGTATATCTCTATTTAATTCAAGTATTATGACACATCTACTGTGTCATAACCATATGATACACATTTTACTTGGCATTGATAAGGCTTACAGCGTTCTTGTAGAAGAAGTAGAGGATCATGTTGGCCAGTCGGGAGTAGCACCAGTGCCCGTGCACCAGCAGGAGCTTCTGGAGATGGCGGAAACGTGGGAGAGCAAAGTCACTTGCCATCACCGCCTGCAACACAGCCGAAGCACCCAACATTAAATCTGCTCCCCCCCCTCACACAGTCTGCATCAGCAGGCCGTTATTAGCAAATAAGTGTTGGAAAATAGCTGCCCCACTGTTAAACTCGCCTGCCTTTTTTTAATGAGTCTTCAGTGGGTATAATCTTTCCAGAGCAATAACCCTTAAATGGGTTGTCCACCTTGCAGGGATTCATTGTTGGCGCTGCAGGGAGCTGTCAGTCGCATCTATCAACATCTAAAAGGAAATGCTGCTGGTGGTGGTGCATCTTTATAACTTACATTTTAAACAGCCCCCCAAACCCTCTGTGACACATCCTAACTGTCAACTGGATCTGTCAACAAGAAAAATAACAACACACGCCTTGTTGTACCGCTATTTAGTTTCAGCCACGCTCTAATAACGGCCTTTAAACGGCTACGTGGGGAGCAGCACGCTAATGGCAAACTCTGTTAATCATAAAGTGCTGTCTGCTGGCCTGGGCACAGAAAGCTGCGCCTCAGCACACCACGCTGTCCCAAGGAATGATCTCTGTCTCATTAAGGCTAAATTTGATTAACAATGATTAATGTAGTGGTCCGGTTAAGAACAGGAAACAGGGCTTTAACAGATGTGCCTCGCTGCAGTGGGCCCTGTGAAGCCTCCACTGGAACTTAATTGGGAATCTCCATCATCAAGGTGCAATATCACCTTTGTGAAGCGGCAGCGCTCAGGAGAAATGAGCAGGGGGTAAATGTTCTCCCGCTGCCATCAGGGAAGGATGCTTCCTCTGCTGTGGCACCGTCCGAAACCTCGGAGGAGCCACAGCGGAGGGGGCACAGTGAAAAGCATCTATAAAGCGTGCTGCTTCTCAGTGGGACACTAGACAGGCTCTTGACTCAGCAGCTCAGACTATCCCATTTAGAAGATGTGTGGGAATGTGGCCTGATAATACAAGCACATTGGAGTGACTCAAAGATTCAATCTAATACAGTGTCCGCTCCTATAAATTTATTTAAAATTGCAATTTAAATCCGTGTCTATTTCCGGGTCAGATCTGTTTTACCTGCATGCCCTCTTGTCCCGAGATGCCCACTCCCACATCGGCCACTTGGATCATGCTCACGTCATTTGCTCCGTCACCTGGAAAACATTTAGGAGATTGAAGAATTGGTCACTAAATGGGAACTAAACCCAAAGTTGAGCCTGTGTAATATCAAGAGTTATTTCATGTGGTTAGAAGTGGCCATCTTTTTCCTCTCTGTGTGCATCTGTTTTCTCAGCTGCTCCATTAGCAGCAGTGTGTGCTCATTATCCCTCTCTACTATACAAGCTACTCAGCTAGTAGTGTTTTTATTTTGCCTTGACTTGAAAGGCTGCGTATGTTTTTGTTTCACCGCAGGAGGGTGGTATTAGGAAATAAAGTGCTGGTGGGAAAGGTGGACTTTGTTGTCACGACTTTGAAAACAACACTCAGCAGCAACGCTTGACAGTAAATGAGATGTGGGTGGTGATAAGAGTTGAGCAGAGGTGACTGGACTGTTCCATTACAGCAAAAACTATTCAGGTGATGTTAGCGTTGCAGTGGGTTTTGAATAAAGCGAAAAGAACAACTTGGGAAATATAAAATGCAGAGTGAGAACCAATTGCAACCTAATGTTCTTTTGTAAAGGCATAAAAGCTAATCTGTTGCTCTGCCAGTTGCTTTGTGAGGCCATTATAAGGCCACTATAAGATAAGGCCTAAGAATACTATGCTAACATGATCAAACTGACTCAGCATGGCTTGTTTAGTAATGCTAATACTTCTCCAAACAATAGTTTTTTAATATTTATTCACACATAAAATGTCATTGAACTATCATAACTGATTTATTTGTAGCTTTTTATGAGGATTCTGCATGTCCTGCCTGTGTTACTGTGGGTTCTCTCCGGGTCCTCCAGCTTCCTTTCATCGTTCGAAGATATGGATAAGTTAATTGGCAAATCTAAAGCGTCACTAGTTAATGAATGTGAGAGTTAATGGTTGTCGGTCACTGTCTATGTTTAAATATCAGCTGGCCACTGTCCAGGGTGTACCTCGCCTAAGGCCTAAAGCTGCTGGGATAGGCTCCATCACCCATGACCCCTAACAGGACTAAGCTCTAGAAAAAGAATAAATGAATAAAAATGACTAAAAGATTTCTGTTTTGAACACAAAGATACAGTGTGCTGTTTTGGGCGGCATCTACTGCAATTCCACACCTCACACCCTCTTTTCTACAACCTGTAAGCACCTACTGTAGCCCTGAAGGGACATTCAGATGTTTGTAAACAAACCAAGAATAAATAGTTAAGATAATGAGTATACCTAATATAGTAAAATCTATGAAAGTTGACTAAGCATTTACACAGGAATTGGGTGATATAAATCAAAGTCAAATGTGCTTCTGTTCAGTATGTCTTTTCTGGGCAGTTGTAGTAACAAAACAGGAAGTAATCAAAATTCCTATGGATTCTACTGAAAATATGACCAATGTGTTCGGTTTTGTTCAATGTACACTACAAATTTTCCACATCATTCATTTTTTTACTTTAACTATAAATCAACTTACAAAGTGTGCTAACAAGATGTGGTTTTGTCTGTTTAAACTTGAGGTGTTATAAGCACATGTATGTAATATAAATAAATAATGTAAGATAAATATAGGTGCAGTTTTGACATAAAGAACAACTACTACTGAGCCATGAAGTTATGCCTGTCTGTGTGTACAGTATTAAGTCTAAAAAAACAATAAATGCTCTTTCAGCAAAGCCTAAATTAGTAATACAAAGGTAGTAGCAAACCATTAATTTACTAGCCTCATCCCCACGAATGAAAGATGGCTCAAAATTCCATTATGTTAATTGACCAATCATTTCTGAATTAAAATGACAGTGTATAAAGCACGTCTTTATTACAGTCCCTCGTCTGCATAATGCTGTTTACGGTGGCTGACTCCAGTAGCTCTAATAGCGATGCAAAATGTAGTTACAGATGAAATGTTGCCTAATATGTCCACTGTCCTGATCTGGTGTCCCCACAAAGAAGGGAAATGAGGAGTCGCAGTGTTTCCTCTACATTACTGCGAACATAGCAATGACAGAAAAGCGCTGGGCTGGCAAATCCGCGCCCCTCCTGAGTACGGCGAGAACAAATAAATGGTAAACAAGGAAAAAGACAGTCGTAAGTCACACTGACAGCCTCATGTCACCTCCACCACTGTATAGCTTCATTAGGCACAGATGCATAATTCCGAAAGGGGGCCTTAAAATAAACGCTATCGGACGCGGTGGTCACAGTGGGGGGTCCTGGAGGTGGGTTTGATAAATGTGTACGGAGCTGAATTTCAAAGTCAACTCGTATTGACATCGCAGCAGGGTGAGCAAACCGAACCTAGCTTCAGAGCACAAACAGCTGCGTGTAGGCCAGTGCAAGAGCAAAAACAGCCACTGGGAAGTTTTAGCCTGACGCACTGTGGGGGCCCTACTAATTATGAGTATAACATTTTCTTCCAAAGTATTTTAGTTTCTGACACTAAAATAATCAGCTGCCCAGGCTTTTTGTTTTGCTAATATTCACTAAACGGCATTTCTTTCTTCACATGTCAATGGGGTGTGATTGATATGTGTAAAATATTTGTGTAAAATGTCACTTATAATTAATTGTACATGTCTAGTCATGTGCCTCATATTTTCCAAAGGTATTTGTTTTGATAGAGTTGGTGGTGTTGGAAAACACTGGTGAATATTATTTTTCATCTCTAAAGAGATTAAAAAATGTAAATACTGTCTTATGAAAATGTTATGCCCCCTTCTTTGAATTCAGTTTTCTTAACTGATTGTTGCAGATATAAATATAAGTGTACAACATGTAACTTACGTATTTAAGTCTGACATTACTGACTGAACAGAAAAAAAGCCATAAAATGCATAAAATGTGGGCACCAGTAAGTCCCCCTCATAATTTGGTATTTTGTAAATCCAAATTTAGCAACAGTTTTTATACTTTTATCAGTTTCTGTTTATAGAGAAACTTTGGCCCGTTCTTTACAACATTGCTTAATTAGGGTTTTGGGCATTTGCCTGTGCACAGCTCCCTTAAGGTCAAACATCTGCATTTCAATGCAACTTCTCAAATCCTATGAAAGCCGTAAGGTAGTATTTAGAACTGGGCTACACCAACAACATGGAGACTTTTTGAAGTCTTTATCAATACGAGAGTGTTTGAAAACATATGTCTGCCACACGGCACTACTACAAACGCATAAAAAACGTTTTTCTCACCTCAAGATGGTAGTAAAAGCTATGCCAGAAACCCACATATGCATTCAGTTTCTGAGGATATAGTGAGCCCAGCCGAGAGAGGCAAGAACGCCAAGTTCACTTGTAATTAATGTTCTGTATTGATATGTATTTATTTTTAATAGAGCCAGTCAAACTAAATATAGAATGGTACAGTAAAGTAAGACACAATTCATCGCTGTACTGCGTTTCCCAGTCTGGACCCCAAAATGAGACAGAGGCCTGCCTGACAGCCTATCTTAACAATAATAAAAATTGTTAAGAAAAAAATAAACTGTATTTGATTTGCATTGTTCACTGTGTCGAATAGTTGGAAAGCAATGGTGGAAGTTACTAATCATGAAACTTCTGCAGAGAGAGAGAGAGAACACAGAGCTTGTCAGACTTCTGCTTTGGTCCAGGTCTGGACCATCTCTGAGCAATAGGTTATTATTTCAGAACAAGTCTGACTTAAGTCTATCTGCTGTTTGTGGCCTGTCGGTTGTCAGAGTTAGTTTTAGGTCTTGGCTGAAGCCACTGAGAGTTAAGGCCAAGTGTATCCAAATTGAGGTTTGTGGGCCGAATACGGTCCTCTGTTAATTTTTTCTGTTCCTTCTATAAATAATAGTGTTAATACATTTTTATAATTAAGTAATAGGTAAAAAAAAGCAAATAAAAAAAAGCAAAAATTATGTGCTTGTGTCATGATTTACATGACAAATACAACCGTAAACATTAAAATTTTATTTTATTTGGGCTTGTTAATTTCATTTTGGTAACTGCCCAAAGAACATGGTATTTTAAAATTGCTGTTGTGGTTTATCTGAGTTTGTAATTATCTCAAGAACTGCTGCTATCACATAATTCTTAGCATGCTTTGATAAAGTTGAAACAAGGTGAGGCTTGGCTTTAGACCAATAATTTTTTTTAGTAAAGCCGCAGATGTGAATACCAAATAATAAGTGAATAGATTATTTATAATCTTCATTTAAATGTCTCAATATAATTTTGACACTTTTTCTTAGTAACAGTAATGATTTAATTTAACGAGCGTCATCACATTTCTTTGAAGGGAGGTTTATGTCCCAGCTGCTGTAGACAAAAATTGAGGCATGTTTGGATTTGCCTGGACGACATGGGATCGTAATGAGATTAGTTAGTTAGTCTGTGTACGGTCATTTATTCATTTTCTACCATTTTCAGCCTATCCCTACCCAACCGGGGTAGACCCTGGACAGTGGCTAATTAGTTGCAGTGCTGACATTTAGAGACAGACCATGACAGACAACCACTCACTCTCACATTGATTCACTAGGGACACTTTACAGTAACACAGAGAGGACATGCAGACTCCTCACAGAAAGACCTGAGTTGGCTGAGGATGTTCGAGTTGGCCAGGGTTTAAGCGCTAAACACTCTGCCACGTGCACCCCCTTCATGCAATGTATTGATTTATGTGTGTACATTTTACATTGACAGCTCGAGTTGTAGTTTGGGATTTACTTCAGCCACTAATGAATCATGTGTTGAGTCATGTCTTGTTTGTTAACGCTTACCTATGGCCAATGTCATGACCTTCAGTTTGTTGCGCACCAGTTTGACCACCATGCTCTTCTGTAGCGGCGTAGACCGACAGCACAGCACTGACCGACAGCTCCGGGCCACAGCCAGAAACTTGTCCTCCAGGTTCTTGTCTAGGGCGTAGGCCAGGGTGCGTCCGTCGATGACCAGGCCCAGCCGGTGAACGGTCAGCATGGTGGTGTGGGAGGACGACAGAGACGGATACATGTCGAAGGGGGTGAGGTTGGTGTGGAAGTTCTTGGCAGCTTGGTCGGTGGAGCTGCAGAGGAATTTGGCTTGGATGTAGTGTAGACTTTCCTCCAGCAGCAGAGCACACGCCTCCTGATTCAGAGACAGGCACAGAGAGGGTCGGGTTTACGTGAGGCTCAAGACTCATCACACTGCACTGACCTGCTGCAGCATCTGGCAACCAGATGCTCCACCAGACCAGAACTAAACATTAACGGTCCACCTGACTCCCGTTTCTAATAAAAGTGGGAATATAAGGAATTGTAGCATTTGGAATAACAAAAAAATTCAGATGCAGAAAAACTAAGAACCAACCTTTTTACAAAATTAAGCACTGTGACAGAGAATATATATTTACTTCAGGGCCAGTTCTTGCCTGTTGCATTAGGCTGGGCTGATACAAATTATAGGTGGGCCAAAATATGGTTGTGGAGGAACTTTACCTGGTCCTATCTCTGCTCTAAAACTGTTCTCTGTCCTTCTCACTACTGTGCTGTCAACCAAAAGGAGAGTAAAGGAGCAAATCTGCATTTAATTATGTAACTATTGGAGGTCTGATCCTGTAACCTTTATGGCCACAATAGAACAGGGCAATTTACAAGACGTTAACTGTTCTGAGACTTGGCTTCCATTGAATAAGACATTGTATAAATTAATCATACAGTTACACATGAAGTATGCAAGACTTTCTATAATGCTACATCTACCAACATGGGGCATTTGTATACAGGCAAGGCACAAGTGTCCTATTTAATTTTTTTTTATTTTTTTTCATTTTTTTTTTTTTTTATGTGCATTTGTAGTCCAGCAAAAGCTCCATTGTATACACATGCCTAATTTTCTGTATCCAATGTGCAGTATGTGGTTCGGGCTTCAACCAATTGATTATTGGTTATAATCTTTGCATTCATTAAAAGAAGATGCAAGAGAAACCCTTGGACATGGGTAAGATGGTCAAAAAATATGTCCAGCAGGAAGATTAAAGGCTTCAAAGAAAGGTTTAATTTCAAAATGTTTTGCAGTGTATCTCTTATATCCTTCCAGAAACATTGTATTCCAGGACAATCCCAAAAGATACAGTTGTGAACCTAAGTTTACAGAATTTGTAATTTGCCATTTTTCAGAGAATATGAATGATAACACAAAAATTTTTTTTTGCAGTCATAGTTAGTCATTGAATGAAGCCATTTATTGTCAAACAATTGTGTTTACTCTTTCTAAATCATAATGACTGTCACAGATTCTTGTCCAGTATCTATCCGGGTTTGTCTGAGAGAAGTTTCATCATCAATTACTCCATAATTCTCTCATAATTCAGCATATACAGCATAACAGACGGTGTCATAAGCCTGCTTTGCAAAAGGGGTCAAATCTAGTTGTTTTCAGGAAATAACAGAACTTTGTCTGGCTATAAGTGCAAGAAGTTTGTCCCCCTTTTTTTTTGCTAATCAGAAAAATTATCCGACCCGTGATTCATAAACCGTAATATAATCTGTACCGTGAGCTTTAAATGAGTTGATGTCTGATCTGTGCTTTAATAGAAATGTATCTACTACACATTATTTTCTCTCCAGTAATACCACATAGGTTCTTAATCAATAGTTGTAGCATCCATAAGTAAGTATTGACCTAAATATTATTGTGGCTGCTGAGGTTCACCTGAGAATCAGCATTCAGAGTGAGGATCTCCTCTTCGGGGTCAAGCAGCTTGCAGGCATATGCGATATTAACCGCTGTCTCCTGTTTGTCCCCTGTGAGCACCCATATCTGCAAGCCTGCCTTCCTTAAAGAGGCAATGGTCTCAGGAACCCCATCCTGAAGGCGGTCCTCAATGCCTGTGGCTCCTGTAGATCAAAACCGACAATTGTAAGGAATGTATTGTACTGTGACTTTAAGCTTAAATGAGACTATATGGGTGTGCTTTTTCTTTTTATTGTTCAATGTCGCACAAATAGTACACAATCAAAATATCATTGTGTGTCATGAACAAAAGGTCTGTTGGTGTAAATTTAAATTTGTTACACTACAAAATATTTTTGTCACAAAATCCACACAAGTGACATTCACAGTCTATGTAAATTAAAGGAGTTTTGGGGGATTTCAATTCTACACCTCACCACATTCGGACAGCTACGGTAGCCCTGCAGGGACATGCTGTTGTCAATGAACAAACACAGTGGAAATAGGTTGGATGGTGATTTAACTTCCAAAAACAGGAACAAAATCTATTTTGTTCATAAATATCCTAAACCTTTAAGCAAGAAAGGGTGCTTTAAAAGAAAGAGTGTGCTTATCCTACAGCAGTGCTCAGTTTGTATGCTTTGGGCAGTTGTATGAGCATAAGTAATAGAACTCCCACTGGGTTCTAAAGCATTTCAAATGTTTGTTTTTTTTAAAAATAGGGAAATTTAAATATTATGTTGATGTGATTTCACAGTATTAATTTGACTAGTGTTTTCCATCATGTCCAATTTCATACTATATATTTTTTCTTTTTTACACAATAAACCTTTTTTTAACAGCTGTTTTAAAATTTTAAAATTTAAAAAAGAAAACTTTGCATCAAATGTAAAAAAGAAAAACAATATTCATCCATTCATCTATCCTCTTCCGCTTATCTGGGGCTGGGTCAGGGGGGCAGCAGTCTAAGCAGAGACGCCCAGACTTCCCACTTCCCAGACACACTACCGAATACCAAGGCGTTCACAGGTCAGCCGAGAGACAGTCCCGACCGGTAAATCATCTTGCAGCTCAGCTCATTCTTCACCAGACCGGTACATCGACTGCAAAAACTGCACCGATCTCTCTGTCAATCAGGACGTCGCAAGTGGCACAGTTGAATGGCTTCTCCAAATCCACAAAGCACATGTGGACTGGTTGGGCCAACTCCCGAATTCTCCTCTCCAATACCCTGGAATGGTCTTTCCTGAGGAGGCTAAAGAGTGTGATCCCCTGTAGTTAGGAACACACCCTCCGGTACCCTTTCTTGAAAAGGGAGACCACAACTCCGGTACTGTCCTCAACTGCCTTTTCAACATCTCTAACCAGTCTGTCCATCCTCTGACATCAACAAGGCATTATTGTCCACACAACCGCCCCTCAACTGGATATTTTCTCTTTTTCGGACCATTCTCTGTAAACCCTAGAGATGGTTGTGCGTGAAAATCCCACTAGATCAGCAATTGTTGAAATAATCAGACCAGTTTGCCTGGCACCAACTACCATTCAACGTTCACAGTCACTTAATTACCCGTTCTTTTTCATTCCGATGCTCGGTTTAAACTTTAGCAAATCTACTTCTCCACATCTAGATGCCTAAATGCATTGAGTTGCTGCCATGTGATTGGCTGATTAGTAATTTGAGTTAGCAAGCAATTGAACTGGTGTCTATGACACTGGTGTATAAATGTTTGTAGGTCGAAGAATCCATAGGCGCAAAATGGCTGCCACTTCTCCACCACCAGTGTGTGACTGTGGAGTGAATGAATAATGGACTCTGAAAAGCGCTTTACACATCCAATCCATTATGATTACTACTACTGCTACTACCACCTAATAAAGTGCAGGTAGCGACACGTTTAGCCACTAGAGGCGCAGATCCTTCAACAGACTCTCTGTGCTGTTTGTTTTCAAGAGGAAACTATCCAAAACGGGCAAAATTGGAAGAAATAAACATGTCTTCTGAAATGGTTGGGTCATTTTACAAAATCTGTACAAATAAAAATCTGCTAGGGTAGTGTATTTCTGCTCCCTCTGTCTGAGCATGCGTGACTCCGGAGAGGTCTGCGTGTCCTATTGGCATGGAATTATTTATCATTTATATCAGAGTTTTCGGTCAATCTGAGGGCACTGTTTCAGTGAAATAGGTATGAGTCTACCAATCACGTGTCTGAGAATCATTAAATCAATATGAGAATGTATATTTTTGGAATTTAAAATCACGCAATGCTACTAGCTAAAAGTTATGGCGTTAATATAAACAAAATCATGGCACTGATATGTGTGGATATTCACTCTTATGAAAAGTTGTTGCTAAAGACCAAAGCAATAACTCTTATGTATTTTTTTTTTTTATTCACGCGTTCAAAGTATTGACAGAATTAATCACAAAATAATATTCAGCAAGTTATCTCTGAGGGATGAGCCAAATTATATGTATATATAGGTTTACAAATCAAATATTGCAAGTGAAATGGGGCTTGTTTAACGTTCTGTCAACCCCCTTTTACATAAGCAGTGGTGCTTTATTATTAATTCTATGTAATGGATGAACTGAACTATTGTAAGACAGACAATACACCGTTATAGCTTTTGTGTGTAATGTGTTATAAGTGTCAGAATTACCCAGGAGCTGGAGGTTGGTCTCCAGCCTCAGGGCCGACTCAAACAGCAGCTCCTCTCTTCCCTGGATGGCCGTCTCTGCCTGAAGGTGGCGCTGCAGCCAGCAGGCATATTCCTCCTTCATCAGGACCTGATGTGTGCACATAATTCGTTATATCACACACACAATGTACACAGAAGATCCACGGGAGAAAAATGAGTCCTCGAGAAAGTCTTTTTGTGCCCGTGCTTTTGGTGACAGGCTTTGCACAAGCAGAGATATAATGAGAGCATAAATTAACAGCCTCAAAAAGTGGCACAGATTGCAGCTGAGTCACCAAGTAATGACACTTTGGAAGGGTCGGCTATGTGCTTGTCTGTGTCGGTGTCGCAAACGCATCTTACCAAATAGCCACCAAACCATCTCCTCTGCATTGTCTTCATTCTATTCTTATAAAAATCCACTGCTCTTACCTTTTTTGCGATGCAAAGGGTTCGAAGACCGTCTGCGGCATACTGGTTCAGGTAGTTTTGGGTCCTGTAGATGATCTTTTTTTGACGCTTTCCTTTGGAGTTTCCTTGGAAAACAAAATATAAAGAGATTATCAATCTTGGTTTTGACGGATATTTCAGCATTACTGCACCAGATTGCGCAAAACTGGTTCCAAGAATCACAAGAACGCCATCTGTCTTCACACCTAAATTTACCATGTGGCTCTGTATTTCCCACCAAAGCTTCTTATTAAATCATCATCAAAACTATACTAAGCAAACATTTTTTCAATCTATAGCTTCTAAAAATTCTGACAGGAGTAACTGGAACAATGTTTAGAGGAATTTCTGGTCTTTCTAGCGTTACTTAGGCACAGCTTCTTGACCATGTTCCAGGCTGAGGGACAAAGAACAAACAGATTTACCGCTATCTTGACACAGAGGCACCAGCCAACACACGATTGCTAGTCATGTAATCTTGTTAATACCATAACAGCTTGGGAGGCAATGCTACTCATGCACCAGCACACTAAAGTATTTTTACAGAGAAGATGAACAAAAATCTGTAAGTCATATCACGGATTCAAACCCAAGGCTTTTCTATAGCTCCAGATAAGCTGACTTTAGAGAGGTTTTATCTTAGTTAGGAAAAAAAAAAGAAAATAAAAATTCACTCTCGCATACCTTCTCTTGATCTGTTCCACATTGGTGGAATGATGAATTCTACTTCCTTTCTATCTCGCGTCTGCTATATGACTAAATGTAAGTGTATATGTAGTTAATAAACTGTCAGGACAGGATTCCTTTCTCTGAGAAGTTCTTGTTCAACTGTTTTTTTCAATTTCTCCATAAAGCCTTTTAAAAAACAAACAGCAGCAGCAGCAGCAGCAGACAAATAGCTGCTAGTAACACCTGTCCTTTCAGAAGCAGGTGAGACTGTCCACACAAATGTTTATTCTTCCTCCTAGAAGAGGAAGTCAACACAGGAAGGCATTAATATGGAAAACTAAGAGAACAAGGACAACATTTAAATAAAAAAATTAAAATGTGTAATAGGAAGATTTTATGTTAGTATTTTAAATTCAAGGTTTATGCACCTTAACCATATTTCCACATGCAAAATTACCAGAATGTTTTTTTGCTATCAAACAAAAGGCCTTTCATTACAAAACAATTTTTTTAATGTTTCAGACACAATCTTATAAATCCCACTAAAACATATCTAACCTAATACTAAAAACAAGCGACACAACAAATCTATCACTTTTCCATAACATTAATTTTCTCATAAATTTTTTAACGTTTAGTCCCGTTAGGGTTCACCGGTGCCTGGAGCCTCTCCCAGCAGCTTCGGGTCTGAGCCGGAGTACGCAGTGGCCAGTTTGCTGCAGGGCTAAAATTTAAACATTGACAGACAACCATTCACTCTCACATTCATTCACTAGAGAAACATTAGAGTTGCCAGTTGACCACCACATGTCTTTGTGCGGTGGGAGAAAGCTGTTGTACCCAGAGAGAACCCACAGTAACAAGGGGAGGATATACATACTCCTCACAGAAAGACGGGAGTTGGGCGAGGATGTTTGAGTCGGCCAGGGTTTGAACTCACGATCTTCTTTCTGAGGCAGGAGCGCTCACCACAGCCTTTTGGCAGCATGAAGAGGTAACTGCAGATTGAAAATCCCTCTTTTCTAAGGGAGTCCTGCCGGGTCGTGCTGACATTGTCTATAAACAATCTCACCGGAAATAAATCAAGTCAATGAGTTAGCTTTCAACATTTAGTGAAAAAGAATTAAGCTTTCAGCAAGCTTCCAATAGTGCTCAGTCTGTCTCCTCTGGGATCAATTTTGTTAAGTTTGTCTATTTCTCCAAGACAGAGAAAAGCAAAGTGTGTTGTTCAGAGGATGCTGTTCAACTGCGTTGGTTTTGTGGCACAATGACTTTCAAAAACAAGCCCCTGAAGCAGGAAGGCATTAGTTACGTCACGACAAACACCAACTCTAAGCCCAGTGGCTCTACATGCGCTCTGTTATTACAGTGACACACAACAACCTCCTGCCTGTGTGAATAGAGCCATTATAAAGACTTGTGTCATGACTGTGCTCTCTAAGTAGCCTTTTAACCAATAGTGTTACACAGTGGCGACTTGTGCAAGTGAAGAAGCACATCATTAGAGCTGGAACACATGGCGGCGAGGGCCAGTGTGAGGAGTGCCAAGATTAAAAACTGCACAGCGAAAGACGGATAATAAAAATATCAAAATTACCACAATAAATCGTCTTGTAAATCGGTACCAAAGAACAGGAAAGCATGACACAGCAAGTCAAGATGGAAGTGCTTTTCTGTGTTGCAGTTAACAAGTCTTCATTCAGCGTAGGAGGATCATTTACTGCAAAGCATTTTTTATCCGTGAGCTGCCTCGTCGAGATGAACGGCCTGCCTCTAATGAACAGACGGGGGCCACTAACCAGGCATCTGAAATAAATGGATTACCCACACAAAATTACAGCAGCTTTTTAAACCACACGTCACGAAGAGTTGCTCTTCACTAACAAAACCAGTGACTTCCCACAGATTTGTATACAATGTGACCTTTACGTCACATTGTGATAGAAAAGATGTACAGAAATGTTTCTTTTCCCAATGCTTTCTGTTGTCACTAAAAAGCTGCTAATAGTTTTCTATGTCATCTGTCACAAGGAAAAAAGTTAAACAATTGTTACCAAACAGAAGGTGTTTTGTAAAGGTTTGTGAGTTGAAACAATCCAGGCTAAGCACCAGTGGAGAGATGTCTGTTGACCATTTACAAAGCATTAGTGAGAAGTGCCACTGCGGCCCTTTGTGTGCCTGGAATACTAACAACCTGCTACACCTTTTTAAGACGGTGAGAAACCTGAGAAAGAGCAGAACATGGTCTTAAACTAGAGGAAAAAACAACAACACACTTACAAAGAAGCCAGGACATTTTTTTCTAGAGAGCAGTGAAGGCGGGCTTTGAGTTATGCAGCTGAGACAGGCTCTACATTTACGGGTTGTTATATAACACGTGAGCCTATATTTTTACATCAGTAGAAAACAGGAATGTTTAGGGTGAAACCCTGTGCGTTTAAAATGACAAAGACCGCCGCCACAAAGGCACTACCTTGTATTTGTCCACACATTCTTTACAAAGAAGGGAGAATGCAGAATATCTGTTGACATGGCACAATGTTCATGTGTCATGTGAAGATAACCAGATGGAGTTTGTGGTCAGTCGACCATTTTCAAAGCCACACATCATGAGACTGCTTCAACGCCAATGAATTTATGACGTGAACCAGCTGCAAAAATACCTTCACTTCATGAAAAGAGCACTCATATATAGATTTACTCACATTATCTTACACATGTTTTTGTATAGTTTTTTTTCCTTGCCAAAAGGTTTAAAGAGTTTATAAAGAGCGAATGACATCCAGCTGAACACTGACAAACTATAGGACTAGATAAATATTTCTGCCTGAATTGGTAACAGTACATCAGATCACATATGTGGTGTTCCAGAAGGGGACATCTATGGGCCCCTTTAGGTAAGATAATGAAAGCAGCAATACTTTGTATATCCCACCATAACTATGACTCACTGCAGGTGAGTATAGACCAGTTCAATCTCTCGGTTACTGCATCAAACAGATTGATGTGTGGATGTCAAAAAAATAAAAAATAAAAATACTCATATTTAGACTCTGCTCTAAATTTGCCACACACACAGAAATGGTAACAACCTGCTCCAGATGAAAATAAGTCTTCTGCTGTATGTAACATAATATTCAGTTGTTCTCATTTATTATTTAATGCCAAATATTACAGTAAGCAACAGTAAAGAAAGGTGTTGTTTAATATTTACTTAAGACTTATTCTTGTTTTCATGGCTTTGGTTATGTCTAAACTTTTCTTTATTACTATGATGTTTTGATTGAGCTGAAAGACACTGAACCACTTAAATAAAGGATTTCAGAACCATAGTTTCTCATGTTTCTTAACAATTTAGAATACCCGTTTAGTCTTCAAATTTTCAGTATATTTATCAGTCAAAATTAAAAAAAACATACTCAGTAGGGTTTATCTTGCAATATTTGAAGAATACCTCTTACCTGTGTCGCGGGGTTTGATGAGGTCCATGATGACAGAGTCTGCTCCTTTGGTGTAGACAGTGATCTGGTCAGTCAGGGGGTGCCTGACCACCACAGACATACGTTTTCTGGTGGAGTCAAAGCCCAGTGTGTGCAGCAGCTCAAAGCTCAGTTTCCCCAGATGGGGTAGTTCGACAGTCACCTGGTCGGGGAGGCGTCCCACCAGTGAGCACTTGTACGCTTTGGCAGCATAAACTAGCGCCGCCTCATCCGGTGATTCAGCCTCGTAACGCAGCTCTCCATCTTTCACCTGCCAGGCCTTCCCGTCGTAGCAGGGCGGGACAGGGCTGAAGGCGTGCTGCATGTCGGGGGTAATCTCCTCATCCAGTTTGGTCAGGGTGCTCTCCGCAGAGGGGGACGAGATGATGCTGGAGCAGCCCTTGTTGGACGAGCGGTTTGTGATGAGACTGGACAAGCTGCTGTTGTTGGAGCCCGAGGTCAGTCGGCTCGGGGTGAAGCGCTTGATGAAGTCCTCGATGGTCTTCACAGGGGACTTAAGCTCGTATCTCATTCTCACCTGAGGGCACAAAAAAGAAAAAAAAAAAACAAGAAAATGTTAGACTTGTCACAAGACTAAAACAAGATTGTGCGTGCAACAGCGCTAACAGCCTCTGGTCAGCTAGTGGGCTATTTAGGCAATAGAAGTCACACAGTCAAACAAAAATCACATTAGTTTAATAGTTACATTTAATCCCTTTTGCAGAGTTATTACAGTTTCCACTACTGTGAGTGAGCACACTGCATTGCAGACTGCACAGGGCACTGCTGCAGACAGGTTTAATGTCATTGAGATATGACTGATGCAAAACAGATCCAATAAACAACAAGTATGCAGCAAGTATGCATGGTTAGTTTGGTTGATGATGGACACTTTATCTTTAATAAACACACCTCTGACAAAATGTCCGCTTATTTACTATTTGTTTACACCACCAAGTTAACAGGAAGGGAGCTGGACAGGATTACAAACACATTGTTTTTTTTGTAATAAAGTACTGCAGGCGTCAAACGGCGTGAAACAAAAACCCAAGCAGTGCATCACTGAAGTCTGCTGTGTGGAACTTAGTCATTGTTGGTAGTCACTGAACAAGTTGATGCGCAAGTGAAAATTATGTTGCATTTATTTATTTTTTTTATCTAAAAGGCCTGCCCTTGGCAAATTCTTCATATGGAAACCCTTTCAGATGGTTCTGTGAAACAAGTTACTAAATCTATAGCACAAGCATAAATTACTTATGCTTGTACTACAAGTACGTGTACATTAGCGGTAACATGTAATGTATATTACATGTACATTATTAAATGTATCTGCCCGGAAAGCAAAAACTTTAACTATAAAACCCATTCCAATTCTTCCATTGTTACAGATAAAGCACATTCATTCACTTTCTACAGCTTTATAATCATCACTGAAACTCTATTGGACAAAAAAATGTATTTATTCTTTTGTTACTCTGTTTTTGATTATTGATATTTTGCTGTAAACTCCACATTTCATGTTTATAATTGTAATTGTTTTAAAACTAAATAAACTTGAAAAATGACTTTAATATTTGATCTGATCTTTCATCGTAAGGTGGCGCAGTACAATTGCCAAAGTCACTCACTCTGAGTCACTGTGACATATACACACAGAAGCTGTATAAATCATTCAGGTGTTAGCCACAAGGGCACCTCAAAAATGTGAACTCTAATGAATTTAAACTTTGCACAAAAACAAATAAAACACTGAATGAAAGGTTCTGTGCACATTTTAATTCCCCTCCATCTCATCAGCTTTCATAAATAATGCTGATAATGACAGATTTGTCATTTCTATGACTGGCAGAATGGTGCATTGGTGCACACATTGTGGACAGGGAGGATATCACCTCTGAACAGGACAACCCACACCCAGGCTCACCTAAAACAAAACACGGATACACAACCGCACTTCAAACATCAGGCAACAAAAACAGTGGAAGCGACGTGCACATGGAGCCGGCAGGGTATTTTGAAACATTTTAGTCTTTTTGGAGATTATGTTTGTACAGGAACGGCAGCCAAAGTCACATGCTATGAATTTTCTTTGTGACAAAAGATGGGAACTCCTCCTATAGGGTTTAAAAGAAGAGAAACAATATGTTTGGAGACGCATCAGTGGAGTATTAAAAAAGATTATTGATACTTGTTGGTTACTTACAATGTTGTAAAAGAGGAACTCTAAACTGACAGAGGCATTGAGACATGGATTAAAAAACTAAATAGTTGCAATATTATCAGCAAAACTCCAAGTTAAAAAGGGCACACAGTGAAAGAACAGTTTGAGCAAAATGACTGGTTGTGAAATGTTTGTGATGATTTGCAATGATGTAACTGAAAAGAGCTTCTATTAGCGGTAAACCACTATATACCCGGCTTAAATGAAAACGATGAGGTCATCTTTTACCGAGTAAGAGCAGCGTATTCCTGAGCAAAAGTGTAAATTGTACCTTCTGTCGTGGCTGGTTGGGGGAGGACACCACCACCGTGTTGCAGATGGTGAGAGCGATGAAGAAATCGATGATGTCAGAGAGGTCAGAGGGAAGCTGGGACATGGGCTGGCTGTGGAAGCGCATGAAATCCATCTGACTGCTGCATTCATTGACTTTGTCTAGGAGCTGCGGGTCAGGGGTGATATCTTTCTCCTGCGGGACAGAGAGAGGAGTGTTTATCAGTGAAGCTCAGACGCACAGAGGGCACCGGGACAGTGAGGCGGCGCGCTGACCATGGGGCTGCTGAAGGCTGTGTGCTTGGACAAGATGCTGGCTCGCTTGGCCTCCGCCCGGCTCCCTGTCCGCCGGTGGGACTTGGTGCTGTGGGAGCGCAGGACCACACGGGCGCTCTGGTGGCTAGTCACACTGTCTCGCCTGGGTAGGGTACCACTGTGAGACATGCACTCCTCGTCCTCGGACTCCACTTCCTGGTACATAGCCAGTCTTCGAGCTACAGAAAAGCATTAGAGTGACTTGTGGTTTTTAAGCTGTCATTATAATAAAAAAGTAATAAAAAACCATGTCATATTTTTTTTGTGACATGAGCTGACAAGAGCAAAAATGACACGTTACAAAACAACTTTGCTATTAAACACATTTGTGTGGTCATATTATTAAACCAAGTTGCATATTAGGTGACAAACTTGGGTAAAAGACTGAGTAACACTGTTTAGACAGAGGCCGTATATTCAAAGCAAACTCAAAGTCCTTTCTCTTAAATCACTTGTAAAAAAAAAAAATAGTCCATTAAGGCCAATGCAACAAGTGGAAAGTTGATCCATGCCTTAAGAGAACACATTCAGTTTTTTGCAAGAATGTGGCATATTTGTATTTAGCAACCCCAACATTTACATTCAGTATTTCCCGTTTATCCCCCCCAAAAAAGTAAAGTTGTAACCACAGATGCTAATAGAGATGGCGGATTCAACTATAGTAATTAGTTTGGAGACTCTGTTTGAAGCAGGGGAGCAAAAGACACACAAATTTTGGGTTGCTCAGAGAAAAAAAAAAACATTTTGTTAAAACAAGATTTTTTTTTTCTTTCTTGACGATTGGGGAAAGTTGTTATTTACAAATAAGTAACTTGCTCTCGCCAGCAGCTGGAATTGACAACTTCTCTTCCTAATTTTTAAGGCCATTCCACAAAGTATAGCAGACTTAGAGAGTCAAAACTGAAAATATAAATTCCCAAATAGTTTCTTAACGGCACTCAAATCATGTTTCATGTTTTCTAAAATGTAAGGTGCTTAAAAACTGTTGAAAACAATTTTGGACAATATTAGGGCAATATTCAACCAAATATTACAGTTGACTAAAATCTACTTCCACATCAGCTAATCCATTTATAATCCAGCCATTTGAAGCTCTCTTTATTTTGCGTAAATATAAGGTTTTTCCTGCCAACAACAGATCCCTGAGCTGCCCTTCTATATATTAATACACACGTCTGAAAACATTTAAGGAATTGCTCTCATTTCATTCAGTCAAGAGCTCCAATAACTAATGAAGTTTTAGTCGACTGTGCTCTTATGAACCAATTAGTTGGCTGGCCAAGACCGTCAGCCCTAAAGATTATTCCTAGGAAACCTAGTTATTTAAATGAATTTCTCTCTTTACTTCTCAGGTTTTCCAGGACACAGAGAAACCCTGAACTAATATTTCTATAAAAGCTTAATCAACCTTATCATCAACCATCAATCAATCATAGTATGAAACATGGCCAGAAGCAAAATAGTAATAATGGAGATTGCCTAAAAATAAAAAAATGAAAATTAAAAAAATGAAATAAAAAAAATGTGAAAAGAATTCCAGGAATGAATAGCCGTGTAGCTCGAAGAAAAACATTTATCAGAAAAATTTAGTGAGTCTTGTTAAGAGTAAAATCAGAAGTGGGTGAAGTTGCAACTCAACATGAACCAGTCATGTTGAGTTGCAACTTCACCCACTTCTGATTTTGCTTTCTAAAGACTCCAATCATTATTTAAAGCTATGACCCAGACTGGTACCTCAGTGAATGTCTACTCAAAGATAAAAGCTCTCCAACAAATATTAGTGTGATCTTTTTGTGGTGGGACAGTGCATTCACTTGCAGCATACTCACCGTTAGCGTCATGCGAGTACTCCACCCCAGCCACAGTGCAGCGGCGGAACACCATCTTGTTGTCAGTCAGCGTGCCCGTCTTGTCAGAGAAGATGTACTGCATCTGGCCCAGATCCTCAGTGATATTCAGAGCCCGGCACTGCAGGTGAGAGTCCGTCTCCTCGTCATACAGATCCATGTCCTGATGGATGAAATAGACCTGGCAGATCTTCACGATCTCAATCGACACAAAGAGGGAGATGGGTATCAGCACCTGGAGAGGACACAGAGCTGGTTACAAGGAGACAAAGAGGAAAGAGTCTGCTAATAATTATCTCTTTTATTATACAACTACAGAAAAAAATAATGGCAAGACATACTGAAGCTTTAAACTTACACATCAACATAAATACTATGAGATATTTAATATGAGCCAGCTACAAATATACTGAAGAAAAATCCAGATATCGCACTTTCTTGCTGAAATATTTTGGTTTATTAAAACTTAATTAGATTAAAGAATAGCTAAATATTTTTAATGTTGTTTTTGTATGTTGTTTGTGCTACTACCATGAATTCTCTAAAACCCATGTCACACTATTTGGTCATTGCCAACAAGCAGTCCCGGCAGAATTGTACGCCATGGCTTTAAATTCGTTGTCAAAGGTCGCACAGCGTGACAAGATTAAAGACACATAATATCACAGTTGTATAACAAAAGATTCCACCCAAAAAGTATATATAAATTTAGGACAATTGTAGGGCATTGTGCTATGACCGTAGAACAGTTAAGCGGTTAGTTAGGTGACTGTGTAAACAAACGTGTGCCAACAACTAAGCCAAGGCACGTTTTGGAAACCCAGTTACATGCATCAGGCTGAAGCCGATTTGCAGTGTTAAATGTAGTCTGTAATCTTATCTGACTGAAAAAAAAGGAGGTAAATGTAAATGGCCAATGCTGGATGAATACAAATGGTTTGTCTGTGTGTTAACTGTAAACTGGTATTAGAAGGTCTGTTTAAAAAAAATATGCTTTCATGTTTCAAATGATTAAAAGCCTGTCAGAACTACGTTCCAGTCATTTGGGAGAGTCATCCTCTTAGAAACTGTATAAAAGACAAATGTAATTTTCTGTAAATTGCATTTAAAAAAAAATTTTTTCCAGATAGATCAAGTATACCTTTCTGCTTTAAAAAAAACTTTTTAAAAAGTAAAAATATATGCATTATGCAAGTACTGTATTTGTAGATTTGGGACTTTCCATGCAACATTTATGAGAGTGGTTCTGAAGAAATGACTCATAGCTTTTGTGAGCTGAGGTCAGGCTGCACACTATCCCTGTGCTTGGATGCCAACCGAGTCATGTGTTTACTGAGCACATATCAAGCCCTGGCAATGCTGGAAACAGTTAGTGTTTGTTCAAGCCCAAAGTAACCAATCTTTTTACCTGCTTTAGGGTGAACTAGCTCCAATCTCTGACACAGGACAGGGTGACATTTTATTTGACAGAAGCAATCAATAACTGTCAGAGGTGGAAGTATTTCACATTAGGTTTTTATAATACTGTGATTATTCTGAGGCACAGTGTACAGTATCAATGCTTTGCAGCCTCAAAGATAAAGATCTAGAGGTCATACATACCCTCAGGCCCGTGATAATCTAACTCACAGCTGAGATTGGACACAATGAGATAAAACATTTACAACCGTTTTATGTCTCCATTCATTTTTGTCACCGCGCTTTTGTTTCTCTGGCCTCTCTTCTTTATGTTTTGTACCTGAAAGACAATGATCATGGTGAGGAAGAGATAAATGGCCGACATAATGGGTGATAAGTCGGTCCCCTCTGGACTGAGAACGTCAAATACGGGCCTCTTATCACCGTACTGAAACATCCACAGCCCATGACCTGCAACAAAAACACCACAAGGTCAGCTCGTAAAAACATGCTGGGATCTCAGGGCATTAAATAAACAAGTTTCAGTGGCCCGGAGTCTATCCAAACTTACACAATTAATCACAAGTCTGGGTCACCGTAGGTACTATTTAAAGTGAGCTTGATATACTTTAAAGTCATACCATGTAGGATTTTGTAAACAAAGCTAGCTCTTTTTATTTTTAAACAAACAGGTCAAAGCCATATCCAGCTGTATCTTTAAAAAAAAAAAAATTTCAAGTTGTTATGATTTGTTGTATTTTGTTGTTTTTTTTAACGCTAAGCTCGGCAAACTCTGATTGGCTGATTTCTACACATTTAAAAATGTCCCTCTCATGTAAACAAAGATAAAAAAAAAACAATAAAACCAATAAAATACAAACTGATTATTTTAGAAGTCCGCAGGTGTGGGAAATGTTGATTTTCAGCATTTTGAGTAATTATTTATTCTTTGTTGATAACCCTGCCTAGTAAGCCTTAAAACTATACCACAGTATACAACATTAAAATTATACAAGTTGGGAAAAAAATGAGAAGACAATTAAACTGGAAATCTCTGTCTCAGACATTTCCAGCTAAATGTTTAACTCTTCAAAGCTACGCACCAACAGCAGCAAACAGGCACATGACCAGCAGGATGATGACACACCAAAACACATCTACATTCATCTGTCTCTCCAGTTTACTGCGCTTGTAGCGAGGGCCATTGTTGTTCAGCATGGCTTTGGTCTCATGACCTACGGAAGACACAAGGAGTTTGATGCTTAAGGTCAGGGGTCAAATATTGAGTGCGGCGGCTGTCGTTTTGATGTCTGACCTGCGTAAATGACTATTCCCACAGCCTCTTCTGTGTTGCGGATGGTGCAGCCTCTCAGCAGCAGGTTTTCTTTGTAAAGTGCATCTCTTCTGCCATTACGATGGATTCTGTCAGTGTAAAAAAAAAAAACAAAGGAAAAAAGTTTGTAATTATTTTTGTTTATTGGAAAAAGCAACACAGCGGGCGGCAGTAGCTCAGTGGGTTGAGAAGTCGTCTTTCAACCCGAAGGTAGTTGGTTCAATTCCCGCTCTCCCCACAGTTCATACTGTCGTTGTCTCCTTGGGCAAGACACTTAACCCACCTTGCCTCCAGTGGCTGTAACACTGGTAATTACTGTAGAACAATGTAAGTTGCTTTGGATAAAAGCGTCTGCTAAATGAATAAATGTAAATGTAAATATAAATGCAACACTGTTTAGTTATGTTTGCTCATGGTACCAGGCAATGACCTAGATGACCAAACTTATTTTGCCAAGATTATTACAAATAACAAAACTGCATATTTTTGATGTTTCTACCTATATTTAGTAATGAGCAAAGCTGGTGTTGCTCCTACATACACACAGAACTGTGCTATTTGATCTAGATTGAGAAATGATACAAATAAGTCTCTAAAGCAACCTGAAAATGCTGAGACAGTCACTAAAAACTAAGAAACCCTCTGACGCGAAATCCCAAATGACAACATTGGTTTATTCCACTGAGCACCTCTATCGATCACGCTCCAAAGCATCATGGTCTCCCCTCACCGCGAACCCATATCTCAGCACAAATAACCTCCGATATAGAAGCAGCGATCACGCTGCTGCTTACCAAAAAAGCCCTGGAGCTTTCAAAATCCATTGGGCAAATTCACTGCTTCATTGCTGACCCTCAGCTACCGCTCCAGAAGAAAACTAAACGTCCTGATCCTGGCAACGCTGATATCATCCTATAACTGTACAGAATACGAGACCCGTTTCAGAAAAAGCTCTTTAACTAAAGCTGAGGTGTGTGTATTAAATCAGGGGAATATGTGCTAAGCTTTTAATGCCAGTGCTAATCCCACGGCTAAATCAAGGCTTACAACTGTTAGCACCACAACAGTTCAACCTTTAGCTGGGAGCTGACTTAATCATCTTCCCTGGCACTTCTCTCAAAGTAACAGAACTGTCAGCATGTTTACCAAAATGAATGTTCATCCTTTGGCCCCTGACAGCAGGTGGCCTGACACATCAACACCATTTTAGATTAACAACGCTGACCCTGAGCAGCAAGCAGCTATAGTTCAATACACTGCTCATCCTAGTTCATAGCTCACATACTGCTTGAGAAATTGATAACGCTTTGAGACTGGAGGTGCTTTCTCTGGCCCGGGGCAGTGAGATTAGAGCCACCGTCGCTGGCCGTAATGTAATAAAGCACTGCTGAGACAAGCCCTCCGCCGCTGTGGTCCAGCGCTCCAGTGTAGCCTGGCAACCCAATACCTGCAGCATCTGGGCTGCTTCTGAGCAAAGAGTAACTGTCATAATCTTGTGAATAGGCATGGGATGATATTAGAATTTTGTCTCACAATTATTCTGGCCACAATAATTGCAACAATAATTATAAAATCATGCTTACAGTTTGAAAATGTCACTAAAACATACTGGAATCACTTAACAATACTTTTTGAGGCCATTTTTAATGCACTTTGTTGAACATGAAAAATAACATAAATTAAGAGATTTTTAAGCACTTGTCCACCAGACAACAATTCCACAAGATCTACCGGTCCAAAATGTTGATTTTTAAAGGGCTTTAATTATCCAAAATATAGTCTTATAGTCTTTTAAAAAAATCTAAAACTGGCCGCAGATAAGCGGAAGAAAATGGCAGGATGGATAGTGTAAATTCAGCTTATACAATTATTTTGGCAATTCTTAAAAAAAAAAGAACTTTAGCAATAGTCTGTTCTACTTTATTGTCATTTATTCATCAAAAGCTTAATTTAATTTTCAGTTCAGAAAATTATTTAAAAATATTACCCCCACAGACCTGCCCCCAAATATATTTTCTATAAATATATATCTGTCAGACAGTGCTGCTCCTAAATCAACACAGCCTAAAAGGCAAATAAAGCTGCTTAGCTTAACTTTTTTTCAATAAACTATCTATTTTCCAACAAACCACTGCCCTGATCTCTGCTGGACACAGACGTTTTACTTCAATGCGAGTTTAAGAAGACTTCGTTCTTCCATTGCGTATAACAGAGCGGGCCACAACGACAGAGTAAAAAAGAGAAAGAAAAAACAGAGCCGGACAGCGCAATGTAGCATTTTTATATTTTTTTCTTACATCATCAAAGTGACCATATTCTTAAGGCCTAAATATCCCAATCTGGACAGACTACGTCAGTAGGCACTTGATAATTGGGACTTTTAGAGAAAACTAAAGATTGCCCCGGGAAAGCAGACAATCATGTGGAGCCAGCTAATGAATGATCTTAAGAACAAGATTATTATTCGTTTAACAAATATGTCCAAATGACATTGTGGTAAGAAAAAAACAAACAAACAAACAAACAAAAACCATCAGGCAATTGCCATGATCAATTAATCTTTAATGTTTTCATCGCAATGACAAATAATTGTACATTGTTGTGATGGGTTCAGGAAGGCCAGCACCCACAGGATGTTCATTCAGCACCTTTACATTAACTTAAAAGGAAAACACAGCATTTACATCCACATGTTTGTATGCGACAGCAGCAGGAGGCAAAACAGAAATATGGGAAAAAAAAATCAATTACAGTCTATACCTTACTATTAAACGGGATACCGTGACTTTGCGGTCATTAGGGTGAAATTAATCATATCCTAAAAGTGTGTTGTATTAGAGAAATAAACATAGTAGCCTGTTATATAACTACCAGTAGAGCGAGTACTGACCACTCAGTGTGGACCAGTGTTTCCGTTAGCTGATGTAGGCTGGCTTTTGGCAGGTGTAATTTGTAATTGGCCGATAAAATAAAAGCTCACAGGCCCAAATCACCAGTGAAATATGACACTTAATCATGATAATTTATGTAATGCCTAAGGCTTTAAGGGATCTATGACGACGTGAGGCGTTGTTAGACTTTTACCAAACAGATTTAATAGTTAAGTCATAAAAAAGAGCGCACTTGAACATGCCATGAATGTGTGGATCGCTCGGCTTTTCTTTCCTGTCCTTGTCAAACTATGCAGCCTATTTTACGGACTTTATCTTTATTAGCATGGTGACTCAAATATTCTCAGCCAACTCTGGTCTTTCTGTGAGGAGTCTGCATGTCCTCCACGTGTTACCATGGGTTCTCTCCGGCTTCCTCCCACCGCACAAACACATGCATGTATAGGTCAATTGGCAATTCTAAAGTGTCCCTAAAGAATAAATGTGAGAGTGAATGGTTGTCTGTCTCTAAATATTAGCCCTGCGGCTAACTGGCCTAAGACCAAAAGCTGCTGTGATAGGCTCAAGTCACCCACGACCCCTAACGGAACATAGCGGCAGAAAAATGAATTATCAGACCTACAACTAAGTAAGTAAACGTAGGCTACCTTAGTTCAGAGATGTGGCGGGAGGTGGAAGACGAGAAACCTAACCTATCATAACAGTCCGCTGGAAAGTTTAGGACTCGCAGCAGACTTAAACAATCAAATCAAAATACAAAAAAAGTCACATAAAAACTGGATAATACTCCTCCAGACTGAGAGGAGCTTCTCAGCAGGTGCACATGAGCTCTCAGCTGAACAGACTTCATTCCACTGTCCCTTGTTAAGTACAGCTGGAAGTTGCTCGTCTATAAATACATCATCTATTATCAGTTTATTGCTGAATATCCATTCTCCACAGACATGGTAGTTTAAATATATGTATAATATATTGATTTATTTAATATTAAGTTTACTGCAACACGTCTAATTGCGATTTAATTGTGAATCCTGCCTGTGGCCAGAAATCACAAACACTGAAAGTCGAGTGGAACCTCTGTGTGGACTATAAAAACCCAAAAAAATCAAATATCAAAACACTGTTTCTCCCTGGTATAACTGATAGTAGCTATAAACACATTTTTTCATACTACAAAAATCATATCAGTAAGGAAAGTCTTGCATTTGCCGGTTACCATTTTTTAGCTTACTACTTCTAACAGCAAACTTTAACATGTAACACACATTACTACAACAGGGAACGCTCATAACAGATAAGTTGCTAGGGTTCCACTATCTTTAATGAGTAAAATGGTAAATTGAGATGAGATGCCATACACTATTCAGTCTCCATTTCTATTAAACTTATCATCTTAATTTAGTATAAATTAAATTGTAAATACATTCATTAATTCTCTGCTGCTTAGTCCTGTCAGGGTTCGCGGGTAATTGGAACCTACCCCAGCAGCTTTAGGCGGGGTACCCCCTGGACAATGGTCAGTTGGTCGCAGGGCTGACACTCTGACTCAGACACTGACAGACTATTCATTCTTACATTTATTCACTAGGGATACTATCGAGCAAGTCCCAGCAGTAAAATGTTAAAAATGAAAGGATTTAATTCTTTGGACAATTAGATATGCAATATAATACAGGACATATCTAAATATGATCAGTACAGTGCGTAATGACAGAGAGAATAGTAAAACTTTTATTTTAAACTGTGCTGTACTGGAGACGTGCAGGTAAACTGTACCTGTGTGACTGCGTGCAGATAACACAGTGTCACACAGAGCACAGCCCACAGAGGGAAATGTTGACAAAAACACACACAAGAGTAGCCTTCGTCCTTGTTTCACTAGTGATTTTGAGCTGGTACTGCTCTTCAAGTGCCACTGATTATATACTCTGTGCCAATGATGACCCGAGCGCCTAAAATTGCCAACCCTTACTATAGTCTAAACAGAAAGACACATGCACACAGCCAAAGCTGATGCCACAGGATTCACACACAGTAGCAGCATGCGTCTTAATGTGACACAGCGTCGGCAACACAAATCCAAAGAAAAAATAGGATATGGTGCACAAAAAAACCCTGAATGTTAAATTTGGACATGATACAAGAGTAAATAACCTATATGTTTGATAGTAATTGCTTTGAGTGTATGAACTTTATTATCAAATAAGAAAAGCATTAATAAAGACCAGCCGCATATTAATGCATAGCCTGCAGTCTTTTGCGCCCCACCTGTCATACCTCTATTCCCCACTAGTGGAGCACACACTCACACCTTGAGAATCACTGAATTAACCCCAAAAGTATTATTTAAAGACACACAACCATAAGCATAGATTGTAGCATAGACTTACATTGACTGCACAGAGAGCAGTAGGGTAAAGGTTATACTAATCAACACAAAACATGTTCACAAGTGCACAGTCCAACTTTGGAAAAGTCATAAATCAACCTGATACATGTCCACATTATTTCCATCCATATTCCTGTTAATGTAATGCATTTATTTACAAATAATGAGGAGATCAAATGCAATGTGAGAAGACTGGAGAGGACTTGTACTCACATGTAACCTCGGAATCTGTTCAGGTCGTTGTTGGGCTTTTCACATTCAATTACACTGTTGTACTTTAATGGATCAAAATCACAATCCTGCAACAAACATAGCACACACCATTAGTACAGTTTATTCTTTAAGACTATAAAAACTAAATAAAACTTCTGAACTTAAGGATGCATTACAGAACATCCAGACTTTTTGAAACTACTGTGCCACCTCTGGCATTAGCAGTTCTGCATCCAGTGTTCTGCGTGTTTACTGTGCGCACGCTTGTTTGAGCACAAACAAACAACAACCAAAGAAGAATGTGCCAGTTTCGAGTGCACTGGAGATTGTCACTTCTCTGTCCTTGCAGGATTCATTTTCAACTTTGCCCTTAGTGTTGCTTAGTTTACACGCGCATTAGTGTACACGCGCATTAGGTCACATTAGCTAAAAGAGCTCAGGAGTTTCAGTCCCAGAAAATTCAGATTTATTTGACTGTACATGCTTACAGAGGCAACCACAGCAATTCTGTACATCAGGCTGTTTTTTTTTGTTTGAACCATTAAAACTGTAATGTACCTTCAATATAATTTGTTTAAAATGTTCTTAATGGATTTTGTTTGGTAAACATTCAGATTCCATCTATGCTATAGATAGGTAGTAGCTAAAAGTAAAGACATACGTTTGTGAAATATTGTTACATACAATAAAGCAGCTCTTAGCTTGCAGCACCTAAATTACACACTTCACAGGCAGCATTGTTGTCACATGTATGTTTTACATGTCAATATTCTACTGTGGACTGCTTATTTACCATAAGCAGGCGCGAGAATAATAAAAACTATAGCCTTCCCATCTCTTTTTGATGTTGCGTGTGTTACTTTACCTGGGAAACTACAGTTTACCTTAATGTGGTGATATTTGGACTTTTGTATAGGTAAAACAGACTTAAGCTTGTAGGCTTTTGCTAGGGTAGTCTAAATGCTAAGAACACTACAGTGACTGTTCTCTACCAACTCACTAAGAACACACACATTTAGCCAGTCAGTTGGCATTTCCCTAAATTGTCTTGTTTGTTCTGAATTTGTGATTTTCTCCATTGAAAATTAATTGTTATCTTCAAAAAGTGATCATACTCTTAAGTTTACTTTGTAACTACTCACTCTCCAACTAAGAGTGGGTGTTTAGAAACCGCGAGTGTGTTGGGGGCTGCTCACCAAGTCATAGAAGCTGCGGACAACCTGCCTCTGCTTGAGGTTGGTCTCTCCGTCCAGTGTGGCCGTCTCGATGTGGCACAGGCGGTCCGGGTCACTGGAGCTCAGCAGCAGCACATCGGCAGGCAGGATTTCATTGCACCGCAACCTGACAAAGTCTCCCACACGCACCTCCTTCCAGTATATCTCCACGTACCGCCTCTCCACTCTGCAACAACAACAACAGGGCATCAGACATGTGCAGCTATTGTTTTCAATACCTAAAAACAGCTTGGGTTTGACATCTGCAAGGACACCAAGTTTGTTATGCAAATAGACAGGAATAACTTCAGCTTATGAGGGCACTTAACAAATTGCATCTTCCCCATAACATATTTTTTGGTATGTCAGTTAAAAATGTAAACCTTTTGAGTAACAGCAACACATTCATGGCAAGTGTGAAAGCCCACCAAAGACCAGAGGAATAAACAACATTGGGTGTCTAACCCCATCCGCAAATACACAGACAAATTAGCTTAGCATCCATATGAAAGTGCTTTTTCACAGTTTACCCAAGGCTCAAAGTTTTAGAGGAGCATTCCACTCTTACCAAATTGTGTTAGCACAAATGGCTTGATGCCGTTTGTGATGTCAATATTTTGAGCTTGTGCACTGGGCTAATGGTTCATTTCTAAACAGTTTGATATTTCTAGTAGCAAATTAGCTGGATAATACATAACTCAAAGCTATAAACAAAAGACAGGAAGTGAAAGGAAAAACATTGGCTTATTTATTCTTACCAACTTCCCCCTGACATTAATGACTATTATTGGAGTGAATAAAAGCGATGCGCCCTTTAAATATTGTCATTCAAATACAGTGACATCAGAACGAAATCTGAGTATTAGACTTCCAGTTACTGAAGAAAACATTGAAAATTTTAAGGATGTAAAACTGTAGTGGTTTGAAGCATTTGTTTGTACAGTATGAAAATGGAGGAATTAAATACACCTGGAAACAATCCAATAGAAATATTCCCCTTTCATTTATTCATTGCAGTCCAAGTAAGATAATGGTGGTCAAGAACGTGATCAGGAAACAGAGGCAACGTTTATTAAAAGGATACTGTCCAGAAAAGGTGACCAATGTCAACAGAGCTCTTGGGCGGATGAATGGGCCCGGAAATAGAGCTCTAGACGATAATGGCTACTCCAGAGGGCTATAGGCTCTGATTGAGACAAGCACTGGAAATGAACTGTGCAAAAATAATGTTTATTTAGAAAACAGATTGGGAGGCTACAACGCTACGCCGGGAAACAAGCTGTTTAATGGGACTCTTTTGTTTGTCCAGCAGGGTTGCATTAAAACAGTTTGCATTCAGCAAAACCTGACTTAAAAACAATCACCTATCAAGACTTTATATATAGGCCTAAGTTTGAATGCATATAAAGGTTAAGATGGAAAAAATAGACTAATAACCAGTGATGTTGACCTACACTACCAGTCAGAAGATTGGACAAACCTTTGCCTGGTCAAAGCACAAAGGTCACAATGTTAGCTGTTGCTAGCTAGCAATACTAACAACAAATACAAAGGGTTAAGAAAGACACCTTATTACACATGAGCTTTTCTTAGTAAAGAACATGTTTTAAGCTCACAGTCATGGCTCTATAGCAATGTTTAATTCATAAGAGTTCATAGAGAGTGAAATGCTTTACTATAATCACATTATTTGACTTATAGATCCAACAAAAGACAGGATAATGAAGTGAGACAGCGCACCTAAGAATAAAAATGACATTGATATAGTATATTTTTGTTTTATTGTGCTCAAATACATTTGAGCACAATGTTGTCATAAACTGTGACCACATTGTGCTCAAATACATTTGTGAAACCGAGGTGAAACAGGGCATTCATTGACCTGTACAGTCCTAGAGGATGTTGCATAGACTTTACACATTCCAGCCAGTTCAGTGAAAAGTGATTTGTGTCATAACTATATTTAAATAATCTTTCAACTCTAAATTCATAAGAGATAAATGAAATGTGACAAATGAGAAGAAACATATTCCTACATGACTCTTCATATCCGTCCAACTTTGTAAATATTAACATTGCTGATACAAATGGAATTCCTTTATCGTAAACCAATGTTTCTCCTACGCTGCCACCCACGTGAAACTTCCCTTGTGGAGAATCACATTCACATACCTATAGTGAAAAACCTATTTAACCTAACACAATAAAACTACCCCTCCAGTTAGGTCAGCCTTGTTACAATGCCGAAAGAGGATGTTTTGCACAATATCACCGCAGCAGAAGAAATTCAATTATTTCCAAACCCTTGACAGAACAGCGTTCAAGACTTGGGAATGAAAACTTGTGCAGCCCATAAACACTGAGTCTTTTGATTAATGTGAACTATGCTCTGTACACAGACGACAGTGCTGCTTTTCATTAGCAGCATACGCACACTCAACCCCGGGAAAAATAGGTGCATTTTAGTGAGAAGTAAGACGGCCAGTGTGCAACAGGTTTTCATTAGGCGGGTCAGTGGTGACACCCGGTGTAGTAGGCATATTCTTTAAGTGTAAGCCAGGTTTGACTCTGGAACAAACATTGTTTACCTGTAATTTATGAATGGGATATAAGTGGGAACTTGCATGAAGGACTTTGTTTTTTGTTTTTTTTTTAAAAAGGTGTAATATGATTTTTATGAATTACATTAACCCTGACATTTCTTCCACAAATAACATAATGTGGATTGAATGCATTTGTCAACCAACTCTCATTTGTCTGTATTTGGCCAATTTACTCATTTGTTTACATGGAACAGATATTTTAGAGGTTAACAACTCTCAGTCAATCACAGCTCACACAAAGGAAAATGTATTAAAACTAAATAAAAAAATGTTTAGAATTCATTAAAAAGATAGATCAAACTTTAAGATTATGATGAAAGAATGAAGAGGATAGGCGGTAGAACCGTGTTTGTTTACAAAATCCTGAATAGTATGCCTTTAAAAAGTGTCTTGGTAGTTTCATGCTAGGACTTTGAGCGTTATTATGGGTTAAAGATGCATTAAAAAAGGGCCTTGTACAGTCATGGATAATATGTGGAAAAAGAAGCGGTTTAGTGCAACAGCTGGTCAGTATTTTCTGAGATATAGGCTACTTAGCCCAATAGAACTTACCTGCTATACGCCAGACAGTCCATGTGATTAATTTCTTTATCAGACCTGTGTCTTCTGTAATCCTCCCATAGGTCTTTAATAGCAGTGACAGATAAAATAAAAACCACAGGGGCCAAAGCCAGTTCAGGTTGAAAGGCATTGACAACAGGCACAAAATTTAGCAAAGCGATAAAAACAAAGTAAACATTTGCAAAGCGGTGGAACTGTTCAAAAAGGTTCTTTGGCAGGAAAGAGAGCAGCGTGTATTTGGTCGTCTTGATTTTGTTGCTTGCATAGTGGCGGTTTGGGTTTTCCTCTCCTTTGGTGCTATCATAAAGTATGTTGGCGTGGACAGTCCTCGTTTTGTTCTCCTTAGGTTTCTTCTTTCTTTGCCGTTTGACTTTTGAAGCACTTCTGCTACTCCCGGCGTCTTCTCTCTCTCGCGCCATAGCCATAGCCTGCCCCTGTCTCAAAAAACTTTCCCAACTCTGGAACTATTGTGGCTGCTACAAAGGACTAGTTATGTTATCATTCTTTTCCCGTGCGAACGATATATTCGCCAGTCCTTTTGTTCACACAAATAGTTCAATTTCATCCATGTCGACTCCTCTTTACTCGAGTCAAAGGAAAACTTTGACTTGTTAAGTTTCTCTTTTTCCCCAACGCTAGGTAGGATGCTGAGGTAGTAGGCAGTCATAACTAGGCCCACCCACAGGAAGTCTGCTAAGCTGTAGACCATCTGGATTGTTAGCTGTGATTGGTTGAAAGCAGAGCGATGATTTGTAGATTAGTGAAGGGAGCAGCCCGAGTAGCAGCGGGTCGAACTTCTGTGGAAATCCGACCCACAGGCCCCTCCTCGGCCAAACCTGGGGTTTTTCGTGTCTCCAAGTGCCACGCGGTATTATTGGAGTTTATGCAGTCCCACAGGAAGCAGCCCGACATGCAAAATACACAAGTTTATAAATTTTTATTTGCAAAAACAAAATATCTCTAGAGGCGGGAAGTTCAAAGACAGAAGTGACAGCTCATAAGTTAGCATAACTCTACAATTATCATTTTGATGCTTAAACAATTAACTTATTAGAAAATAAAGAACGTAGTGTTTTTCTCTTTTGAATGTGTCATTTAATTTTATATAATTTCTGATCTACAAAGTTTGTGCGTAGTTAATAGCCTACAGCATAATTTTGCCTATTAACAAAGCCAATAATTTTGCTAACTACCAACACTCTTGAGCCTTAAACAATGGTCATTTTATGAGCCAAAATGCAATAGGCTAACTTTTTCTTTCTAGTCAGCATATTAAAATAGCCTAGATAGAACTATCTCACGTTCCACTTAAAAATTACAGGGCCTACATTAAGCAAAGTAGGCTAAGCCATAAGAGTTACAAAGCTATGCTAACATGGCTAACAGTGGACAAGGCCTCGTAGTAACAATATGACAGTTTGTTTGGTCTCACATGTATTTTATTTTCAATACACCAAAACTCCATCTAATTTATCAAGTTATTGATTTATATGGGACTGACATTGTAAATAACCATAAAATTCTCAGTCACAAGAGGGCCGACATCTTTACATTTGGACCAATAGAGGGCAGTGTTGCATTTGAATACTTGAGAAACCCTTTAACTAGAAAATACTTTAATATTTAACATGAGCCAAAAGTTACTTAATAACTTTATATGTAAATGTTATGATTGTCAAATGATACTTGCTGAGTACTTATGTGGACATTGTATTCTTATTTGTGCACAAAGCAACATTTTGATTAACGTTAACCAACGGAAAGGTAAACATTTTGGTAGCCTACTCGTAATGCAAATATATATGGTTAAAAGGATTCCCTCTATCTATTAGCTCCTGGCTGGTGAAGGGCACAAGGTACTATTTTAATTTTAGTTTGTGTGATAAACTTTGAGAGACTTTGAAGTGTTTATATTTTGTACTACCTCTGAAGCTGTAAGCTAACGTTTAGTGAGTTGTTAGCATAAAGGCAGATTTGGAATCTAGAAGATGTGATTCATTGTTTAAGTGTTTTATTTAGTTCACAATGTACTCTAAAATGAAATTGTTGTTGTTGTTGTTGTAGCAATTCATATATTCATATATGGATCATTCAGGTAGTTTGTCAATTGTTTTAGAACTAATTTTGAATTGTGCTTTATCTGCATTAAATATGATTACTCACTGTCAATATAAACATTATTACATTATCCTATTTACTAAAATTTGCTTTATTGTCACACTATTTTGAGTGTATACCTATCTGATTGCAAATGTGTATTGATTAGTTTATAGGTTTGTGGACATTTATGTACAATTTGCAAGCAATTGGCTAATAATTGATTTGTTTGTGTGTTTGTATCATTCAGCTCTTACAATGTTTTGCAGAATAAACCCTTTATAAACATCAGTTCCTGAGAGTAAATTGCATTTGTTCAGCCGGGAATGCTACAGACACAGATTTGAAATTCCCCATTGCAATGACCTCAAATGCCCCACACATTCCATATGTTGCCCCTACTTAAATTAAATTCACGATTGGTCACGCTTAAGCAATGTCTCCTTTGAAGACATTGCTAAAAGCATATGGATAGATAAGTCCTGCGATACACCGAATGAACATTAGACATTATTCCATACAAGCAGACTTCCCACTTAGCCGGCGGGATCCCGAGAGATAAATCAAAGGCCTATCCCGGGGCGGCCCAAAGCAATTTGCTGCAGGAGCATCCAGCTGTAGGGGCGAAAAACTAATGGCTGATTGTACACTGTGGCATCTTGGCTTGGAGAACAATTCCATTTCCCCGTGATGAATGGCCGCAGTGAGGTGGATGTGAGACAAGGGGCTGCATGTGGCCTCAAACTGCAGTCAGTGCACCCAGGAAACAATGAGGAAAAACTTAATCAGGTTGAGGAAGAAAGACCTGCACATACTTTTGTTCTTTTGTGGGAAAATAGTTGATGTACCTAATATTAAATATAACAATAAAGAAAGAGAACATGCTCCCCTGTGCAGGCCAACATGGTTTTGTTCTCTTTTAAAGGCTTTTTAAAATGTGTCACCTTTCTTTATGTTTTGCAGGATACTTATTTGTCTTATATGTGTAGGAGTCTATTATTGCATTGCATATGTAACTTTCTCTCACTCTCATCCAGTGCTTATGAATAGAGCAACCCTGTTGTAACAAAAGCACAATAGAGACACGTTGTTGTAACGTTATTGATTTAGTATGTAGCCTAGTCCATTTTTACTTGCCTAGTAGTCAATAAATAGACAAAGTCTTGGTGTCTCCATGGCGACAGTATAAAGTGACGAGAGGCTGATATTTAAGCTGGTATCCTTCAGTGGAGCATTAAAACACAACTGACTGACCTTAGAGATAGTTGTTTATTGTCATATAAATAATAGACCTCCTGTTTGAGTGGGCATATGCAGCTGAAGTATCACAATCAAACAATGCAGCAAAATATATTTTATGTTATATTGTGTCTGTTTTCACACTTTTGTTTTCAGACTTAAATCAAGCGGTGTTTGTGTGGATGAAAAATGACGTAGAATGTGTCAGATGTAGTCTATTTGTATTTATGGACCAGTCCAGCTTGTTGTCCAGTTGCACTGCCAGGTATTTAGGTGGACACATTTTAAATATCTTCTACACTGATGGTCAAAGTTTGAGTTGGGGGTATTAAAGATCATCTCTATATAGCACCACAGCCAGAGCTGAACCTAGGTGCTTTCCATCAGTGCAATAACAAATAGAAATTGGAGCATAAAAACAAGTAAACAATAAAGTTATAAAACAATAAATTAAATAAATAAATGTGTAAAAAAGCTCTTCTGAATATCAAGTCTTTAGCTTTAAATGGATGTGGGTCAGTTATGATACACAACTCAAATGGTAAAGTATTCCAAAACATCACATAAATAAAAATATTTATTTTATTTTCAATATTTCAATAGATATGATGATGATGAATTCATGCTGACAACAATATCTCAATACAAACAGACTGTGTCATAGCCCTAGGATCAAACTTACCTCCTTCTTGCTGTGAGGTGGAGGCACTAAACACTCTACCATAGCCTTAGCCTTATTCATATTTTTAAAATTGACATCAAATCATTTGTGAATTTTGTTGCAATGATTTGCATTTGTAGTAAATTCAAAGTGTTTTGTTGAACAATTATCTTCTGAATAGTAAAGAATGGACTGATATATTTTTTAACTCTTCTGAAGCTGATATATTAAAGCACTACTATGTAACTTGGCCAGATGTATGTATAAAATCAACCAAGGACTAAAGATGGCAGCCATACTTTTGTTCAAGCAAAAGATACATTTGTGACAAAGTATTAATGTAATACAGAGTCCCAAACACATTCTTATAATCTGAAACCACTGTTGTCACTCATTTGACCTTTGACCCCTAAAAATACATATAAGGCTCATTTGGGTGTTCTTAGATCCTATATAGCCAATATTAGGTTTTTAAAATACAGTGTGAAAATCATGAAGAGGATAACAGCGTGGTAGGAGTTATGTCCAAATCCTCCAAAATTTGATCAAACATTTTGCAAAAACTACCACAGAGAATAAAGTGACTGCATTTTATAGCACTTATTGCTGATGGAAGTACAGCTGCTAAACTGTATTTGATTGTTTCAATGACAATAAACTTTCTTAAATTAATCTTTTAAACTGGTCAGTTAGAACGTTCTGAACTACAGTTGCTTTTGTTTTATTCATCCATTGATCTTCTACTGCTATTCCAGCTTGGGGTCTTGGGGGTTGGAGCCTACCCCAGCAGCTTTGTGCCTGAGGCAGGGCACAGCCTGGGCAATGGACAGTTAATCAAGATTTGGCCAGAGTACCATAATTTGTTGTTTGTCGGCATATTGTGGTAGAATATGTCAATAACCAACAAAGTAGAGTCCAGTCAAGTTTTATTTCTCCTGTTAAAATAATATTGGTGACTATTTGACCAACAATCTGCCCCTTTCAACACTGGGTTTTAACACCAGGTTATAACACTAGATACCAGTCTGAGGCAATCGTTAATCCAACATAGAAACTCATCTCATCTAACCTTTCATAAAAAAATAAAGAAATAACAGATTTATTTACATTCAGAACCCACATGAAGAGAAGAGACACTTCAGACAGAGTTCCAGTTAACAAGCTGCCAGAAGAGGGCATGATACTCCAGTCTGTACACACTCCAAATGCATGTGTGGAGCAGGGAGGTTCAAACTGCTGGTGGTGTGTGCCAAATGTAACACCTCCAACTCTTAAACTGCATGATACAACTGTACAATCCCAACTGGAACAATACTGAACCTTAGTGAAGTGACACAGCTGAAGCAAACCGGCCTGCCGCTGTGTTTGACCTTGATAAATGAAAAGTCTCCGACATGAAATGTTGAGACGATGAGAAAGAAAGCAGTGAGTTTGCTCTGTCTGTACACCATGAATAGTATACCCCTGTTGCCTGGAGACGGTGAAATGTTTGGCACCTTTGGTTTGTCTAAAGTCCTCTGAAGGTGTAAAGGAAGCAGATGGAAGTTGTTTATACTCACAGGAGCTAAAGATTCTACTGCGACAGGTCCAACTCTGGGTGTATTTATAAAAACATATAAAAGTCACATAAAAGCTGTGACAATTTGTTGTGTCAAGTTACTTCTTGCTGACTTATGACCCCTGTAAAAAATAATTATTTGTGACATTACTTAAAAGTGCATTTTGTTGTATTTAGTGAAATCAAATTAATTCAATAGTATTTCATTTGGACACTTCTCGATCCACACCACTCTACAGGATTTGTTCAGAATAGTTGCCTTTGACAAGTGTGGTTTTGATTGCCAGGCGTCACGGTTTGTGTCCTACTTGATTGTGATTTTGGTCTGACCTTACAATCAAGCATCAAACCAATACCATGTGTGTTTAGAAAGCTGTAGTCAGCGAGTCAAATTTAAACCAAAAATTGTCCGATTTTAAGTTATCTTGAATGCCCCTCATGCCCCTGCAGGGCAACTGTAGGTTTTCACAGGAGTGTAAGGTGTGCAGTTCTGATCTGCACACTGCACCTTTAAAGCTCGCAGCTGAGCTAAGATACATCTTGATGCTCTTTGTATTTTGTGTTATTTCACTCTGTGATATATATTGTATGTTTTGTCATTGTTGTGGTTGATGTATTATGATAGTAGGCTTGTTTTTTTGCATGTTACTGTATAAGTAGTCAGTCTTAATAAGCAGTATGTAGCTGTTATTCTGTTTCCAGGTGGAGCAGGAGCAAAGCTGCTGATTCTGGTGGATCTGCTGAATGATGTAGACAAAGGTACTCAGTTACTACAGATGGCATCCATGAGCAGGAACTATACACTTCTGTAACAGGGGACAAATGACATGTTTCAAAACAGAATGAAAAAAACATGGTAAAGCCAAGATAAGATGATCTCAGTGTAAACCAGAGCAAGGAAGTCTGGTTGTACCTTTATGTCATGTACATTTCCTGCCTCAGCCGACTGAAGGCACAAAATGGTTTAACTTAGGCTGTGCAGGTTCCTTCTTTTGGTGGCCTCAATCTATAATCAAACAATCGATTTCAAATATGTTATATCTAATGTGCAACACAGGTCAAGGCATTGGACACACGTTAACACTAAGTAGGTGGATGAACATATCTGGGCCATACTAAAACTAATCAATACTTTTGTTCTTCCAGAAACACTTCAGATCCAGGAGAACACCTCCTTTTAAACTACTTTGTGTACTGTTTGAATCTGGGACAACAGGACAAAGTCACCTCCTGTCAGCATGATCATCTAGACACATCTTTCCAAATAAATGGTTAGATCATCTCCGTAACTTAATTTGGAAACCTGACCAGCACGTGCCCGGTAAGTAGACCCACAAAATACTCCAGCAATAACTCCCTCTGAAATGAGCCACTGAATGAGGACAAAATAATGTACATATAGGTGTTCTCTTCCTCTTACAGGGCTTGTTACTGTCCACATTCACATAACTTTCCACACATCTGATATTTGTAAAAGACATATTGATACATACCAGTCACAAATGGAAAAAACTTTAATGGCAAAGAAAACCTCTGCAGACCCAAATCCAAGGAGAGGAGCGGTCTGTCAGGAGTGTCAGGTGTGCCAAGCTTGTAGCATTATACTCAAAAACTTAAGGCTGTAATTAGTGCCAAAGCTGCTTCAACAAAGAATGGAGCAAAGGTTGTGAAGACTTATGTACATGTGCTTGTTTAATTTTTTTGATTTTTATTAAATTTGCAAAGATTTCAAAAACCTTCTTTCACAATGTTATTATGGGGCATTGTTGGTAGAATTTTGAGGCCAATAATACATTTAATCCATTTTGAAATAAGGCTGTAACATTACAAAATGTAGTAAAAGTGAAGCTCTGTAAATGCTTTGCATACATTGTATTTCCTCATCAAATTAAATAATTGTTTCTTGCTGTCTCCATTCCCTTTTTCAAGTGAATTAGACATAATTTTTGTGTAGGACGTGGGAAAACAATAATGTTTACGGGGTATTACAAACAAAAAGAGAGAGAAAAAATAATTATACATAAAGAGGATAGTTGTATTACTATAGGTCATCTAGGCAACATTAAGCATGTACTGTTTTTTTGTCAGTGTTTAACAAACAGGTCTAATTTTAGATTTATAGTGAAGGTAATTTTTTTCCATTTTTATGGGTTAAGAGTTGGGCCATTTTGCATCATCCTTTTTTTTATTATAGCTTTGTTTGCGGCTGCCAAAAGTACGTTCCAAATGTATCCATCTATTGTTTTCATTGACGCTCAAATATATAATATTCAGTATACACATTTTTCAATGACTTTCAGTAAGAATGGCAGGTTTGATATGGGTTGATAGTTGTTGAGCACTGAAGCATCAAGACTGCTCTTCTTTAGGAGAGGCTTGATAACAGCAGTTTTTAAGGCCATTGGAAATGTTCCAGACTGTAAGGAATTATTGACTATATTAGTGAGTTGTGGTAGCAAACTGCTTAAAATGGATTTTAGAAATCTAGTGGGTAAAACATCGAGGCAGCAGTTTTTTCAACTGTGTCTTCTATGTGGCTGCAGTGTTGTTCTAGTATTGTTATTCATTTATTTGACTGGGACAGTGCATGTTAATGAACATACATGAGACACAACCACACAAATGTAAACATGCCAGATTGTAGCCTAAGGCTAATTTCCATCCATTGTCCCAACATTCTCACACATTCATCAATGCCCTGTAGACTGTAATGCATGTTTAATGCCTTGAACCTTGTCGTTGAAAAACAATGCAAACTCATTGCATTTAGTGTTGGAAACTAATTCTGGAGGAAATGGAGCTGGAGGGTTTGTTAATCTGTTCACTGTAGCAAACAGGACATGCAAGTTGTTACTGCTGTTGTTGATGAGCTCTGAGAAGAATATTTCTCTCGCTATTTCAATAGCTTCAATTTACGCCCTTTTCTTTCTTTTCTTTTATTTTTTTTCGTCAGTCCCTTTTCTGTGCCCTGACAGGAGGAGCATTGCTCCACGAAGCCTTCTGCCTCTTCCTCATCACTTTAACCTTAACAGGAGCAATGGTGTCCATTACATTTAAAACACTTGAAGTATAACAATTCAACAAATCAACTTGACCTGATTTCATTTTAAAACCTGATTGCCTCCATAAACTGTGTCCTGGGTTTATCAATAATTTGTCTCTTCTGAACATTTGTTAGTTCAGCTGCCAAATTTTGAATAATGGACAGATGGAAAAAAAACACAAGAATGATTGGACAGAGCAACATCTGAAATATGAACACTCTTTGTAATGAGTGTGTGACCTCTGTTATGGGTCGGCTCATTAACATGCTGACAAAGACCAAAAGGATCAAGAATAGTAGAAACCGAAAGCATTTCAGTAAACTCATCAATAAAATCATGACATTGTTGGGGTGGTTTGTAAAGAACTACATATAAAATAGATGGAGAAAATCTCAACTCCATTTTGAATGACACATACTCAAATTATGAAAATAAAGAACAGCACATACTCGACGGTATATAAATAATGGACCACACCTTTTATACAGTGAACAAAGGTTTTCTCATTCTCTTATCTGAGGATACACATTCTCATATGGACTGAGCATTACTATAGGGAACCCTGCAGAAACTGACACTGGCCTTTTCCAAATCCCAAATCCATGCAGACAACACCGGCCTGCTGCTGTGACCTTTCACTATCTGTGTCCATTATTCCATGAGCACAATACAAAAACAAGCCATGGGATCGCCTGTGCGTAGAATATTATGTGCATCTCTCTGTGGCGTCTTTGTGTTAACTCGATTTCATTAACAGTATTTACAGCAGCACTCATCTCTGTGTCTGGATTGATCATCTCATTTGGACTTGAGAAGTGTTGACAACCGAAGACTTTCATCTTCAATCCGCCTGAGGCCTGTCTGACTAACAGCACCACATTAACTTTTATAAAGCCACACATTTCCGGAAGCGTTAGTAGTAAGCTTTTATTAGCAAACATGAAGTGCCATCCTTGGAAACCTAGGTACAAAGAATCCAGGCTTTGATTGGTGTTTAATGAGAAACCTTGTGGAATGAATCGTTCTCGGGGGTGTTCATGAAACTAGTTTGTGGTCCGCTTAATTAAAGAAACATGTTGCCATTATGATGCGGATGAGTTTAAAATTAGTATCTCCCTCAGCTGCAAATGAGCGCGGTGGTTTTAACTGACGTACCGCTGAGAGTGAGCAGTAAAGCGGAGAGCTAACAAGAGCAAATGTGAAAGAAAGATGTGTCAGGACGAAGTGAAGCAGGTGAAGCTTCTTTGTTTCCAAAAAATGGTTTAGTTTGGTGTTTAGCCTTTTTTTTACTGGAGCAGAGCAGTACGGGTTATAGTATGCCAGTATAGGTTTCCATTACAAAAAGGTTTTAAAGAAGTGTGCCTAAAAAACTGGACCTTTGATACTATGATGCTGCGTTTGGCCCTGGCCCCAAGTGTTCAGTCTGCTTTCAAAAAGGTAAAGCTAAATAGTGAGCTGATTGAACAAAAGATAATCATTACTTGAGTGAAATTCGAAACCTGAAACAAAAATGTTCTTTTGATTTAAAGATTTAAAGAAAACGTGCAAAATGCTGTGCTTTTCCCCAAAAAACAAAGTGAGTGTTTATCAGCAACCGATGTTTACGGTTTTAAACAGAGTCGACGTAAAAAAACTATTTGGCAAGGAAAGAATCACTATGGCCTGGTCATTTTGGCTTAATGTGTTTATCTTTGTTAAAAGATTTAGTGCTCAAAGATTTATCTAATTACACAACTTTTAAGTATTTTTTATTAAAAATTTTAACATGCTTGCCATATCCTTAAGCCTCTTCTGATTGGAGTCAACTGTAAAAACTGAAAACATAAAACCGAGACTAAGACAAAGACAGGATCTGTATCTTACCAGCCATGTAGTTGTAAAAACAATAACTATATAAAGCTACAAGAGATACATACCAACACTTGTGCTGTCCTCCCAACTCAACTTTTTTTTTTTTGCTGTACTCAATCGGCCAGCAGATGACAGATGTTCAAACTTCTAAACTATACAAAAATACTACATACAGCATCCTTATCTGAAAGTGAAACCATACAACATTTGCATAACTACTCTGTTGTTATGCTCCCTTTTTCTTCCCCAAAGTTCACGCTGGTTAATTATTCACAGTGCTTTTGTTTTGTTATTACTGTTGATCCATAGCGCTCGAATCCTCCGCTGTACGTGCCTGATTGGGTTATCAGAGCACCGAGCTGACTGTTTCATGAATGTAGCGTATAATGCACTCAGAGGTTCACTGCACAGGCTCAAATAAATCAAAGTAATTAACTCAATAATTGATTTGATGAAATCTGCTGCAAAAACTCAAAGGTTTTTGCTGGCTGTGCAGAAACGTGCAGCTGCTGGGGCTCGGGGAAATCACACGGAGAAAGATCTTGCATAAACAATTGGTACATTGTGCCAGAGGGTAAGTCACTTTTAATTATAAGACACAAGAATCTGCATCCAGCCTTCAATCAGTGATTGAGTCACAGATACTTTCCAGCCGGATGTGAAAAGTCAGATGTGAGGGATATGACACCTCGAGTCAAGCAGATAACAATCATGCTCCAGTGTGCACACCTCATCTCACAACTGAAACTGTAGACTGAACTCTAGGCCTATGCTTATGGAGGAATTTGCTGTGTTAGGCTGGCTAGGCTCGGTAGCTTCTATGATTAAGGATGCAAATGTTTCATGTTTGGTGCAGTTGCTCTGTTAGTTCAGTGAATGGGAAAGTCACATTTCTGTAGAAGCCTCTGTCTGACATTTTAATGGTCCAGTTGAAAATGCTGTTGTGAACACTAAGATCAGGACCAGGAGCTAACTGCACTAGAAGGGTTGTAAAGATGAGGTATAATTTTGTGTCGGTCCTTTTACTCACCAGCCAATGGCACTTAGTGTGTCTTGTCCTGTTGCTCCTTTTTTGGCATCACACTTTTTTCCTTACTTCGGTTCCATCCAGGCTTTATTGCCCACTTTTGTCAGTCATGTCCTCTGTTTATTTTATAATTATTTATTATGGATTTTACCATTGCATCATGTCACATTTTTGCAGTTTTTGGTCCAGTAACAGGGCTGTGGTCCAAATGGAGTTCACATTTCATTCAGACTTTACCAGGGTTCACTTGGAAGCAGACCAAGACCTGTCTTTTCAAGGAGTCAGAACTTTTCTGCCCATCACAACTGACAAAGCAAGGTAGGACATAGCAGAAAAGCAAGAAGAAAAGAGTCTAACCTGTGTCTTCCATTGTAAATAAATGATTACATGAAAATAAAATATAAAAGGAACTTGCATTTTACTTATGACCAGCGCTTGAGTTCATTAACTATAAATCTATATTCTTGTGGAAACAGTAGTGACTCACGCTGCCCATACGAACTAAAGATTTTCATGAAAAATTCTTCCTTTTACTCACCCAACTCAATAGGTAATAACTAATTAGCAGCAGTTTGTTCTTAGGCTGTTATTGATCCCATAGACCTAATAAAGATTAACTAATCATTCAAAATGCATTCCCGCAGCTGCACCTGTCAACTGAAAAAGAACAGTGTGTAGTGACTTTGTTGCTCCGTAAGGGTTTAAAAGTTGGGTTGTGGGAGCTGTGAAAAGTTCAGAGTCACAGAGGGCGTTAGATATAACTTTGCATGAAGCATATGTGGCACTTGTAGTTGGATTAAAAGACAATTTCTAACTAATCTTATACGTATGCACCTGTAACACACGAGAAACATCTGTATGACCATGTGTTTGCCAGTTGACTCGTCTGAGCCCCTCAGCTGTAATGACCTGCTGTGGGTCTGTGTAACTGTTTATAGTAGTTTATAATGTTTTGCCTGTAAAAAAAATCACCCCTCAAATATAACAAATTCTTTACAGAGGTAGTTATGATTGGTTGAACAGGATTTTTACTGTGCATTTACAACATTTACCAGCTGTTTCTTCGTAAAGGACTCTAGCTGCTGAAGCTCAGTACTACATCTATATCTCACTTTTATTGGCTTTAAGATTGTAATGTCTTTCCTCCAAACGCTGCTATGGTTGCACCAGTCAGGAGCAGCAGAGGAGCGACAGATGGAGCGCGGAGCAGCAGAACTCCAGAGATGCTGACTGTGGACACAAATACAGACTGAACACTCACCGCCTGCCCTCGGTGATTTATCGAAGGTGTCAGTGTTTCACCAAGTTTTACTGTACTCAACAGCAAAGCTACAATATTTCCCTTCATCCAACAGGATCAAGGCCAGAGCATGTGTTGTGACGTTAAACGCATGTCATACATAAATGTTTCAGACACCTGCTGTTGTTTACAGTGCATCGGCCCAGCACTAACTAATAAAATAAACTTCAGTATACGAGAGTGTGACTGTGCATGTTGGGGCAGTGTTGTGTTGTGACTGTGCAGGCCGGTGATTTATGACCCCTGCAGCCTTGTATAGAAGGCTGGCCTGACCGGAGCCATGGATCTCCAACTCATTACTGACATTCAAAGTAGAAAGCTCCATCATCCTGAGCTCGTAGTCAGATTCAGCAATTTTGTGTGAGACGGGACATATAATGCAGCAAAGAGCTCAAGTCATCCTTTAGACTTTAGCTCAGTCTAAAGTTATGGACATAACACATTTTAATGTTTTTACATCAACTCTATGTATCATCTAATCAATTCTATGTGTAACCAGTGGGCCTCACATTTGTTTAGTAATGAGAACACAATTAAGGTTGTCTTTTGGAGGCAGTACTCATTTGTTTTCCACAACACAGAATAAAACTGTCAGGAAATAAAACAAATATAAGTTCATGTTTGTCAGAGGAAGACATAATAATATATATTGTTGAGGGCCTTTCTTCTCCTGGTGTTTTTGTTGGACTGGAGGTAATATTTGTCATATGTGTAAAACAAATATGGCTTCTTTAAGAACCTCATTATGTTATGTTAGCATCATATTGCAAAGAATGTTTACTTTTTAGCTTCTGTATTAAAATGACCATATGCAGCATTAACTCTACTGTATATGTATATCTGTATGTGTGTTTGTGAAGCAGAAAAAACATGAAGTGTGTTCTCGGCAGCAACAGGTGGTAAAACGGCACACAGCATTTCCATACCTTACCTCTCCTTTCCACAGCCTGTGAGCAACTATGGTAGGGTTATACTGTTGTCCAGGAAAAAACTTAGTGGAAAAAGAATTTGGTGATTAGTTCACTTTAGAAACACTTTAATTTTGTCTACTCTGGGCAACTGTAGAAACAGCAACAGTAACTTTATGACACAGCATTTTACTCAGTGCACCTTTTAGGTCTGTTCAAAAAAGATGTAAATAGTACAAGTTCATCACAGGATATGTCACATCATTACCAGATTAATGTGTTCTTTATGAGCCAGAGCATTTATGTTGCATTTTCTCCAAGCCACTCAACATGAGAGGGTGCACAGAGGGGTAATCCAGTCACGTGACACAGTCTGCACACTCATAACTGTGCTCAGTGAATATTAAGGACAAAGTGAGAGACTAACCCCGGGGCATGTCGTTGTCCTTAGTGCTCATCCGGCAGCACAGGAGGCGCTTGGCAACGTTCAAAGTGCTCTAATGTTTTTTACAAGCTCACCATGGGCTTCAGCACAATCCATATCTAATACTTAAATCTTACTATTTATCTGTATCTATATCTTAATATTTTTTCACAGATATATGAGAAGTGTAGCATTGAGGGTTTACCATCAGCTTTGTTCCAAAAGGCTTTTACGTGAGAAGCTACAGAGCAAATGGTGCAGTGCAAATGAAAAGTGTAAAAGAGCACAAGTGTATTTTCCCCACAGAGACGGCTGTAACATATATCTACTGTCTGTGCTGCCTGCTGCCTCAGAGGAAGGCTATTAGTACAGTAACCTCTGCAGAAACTGGCTGTAAGTTAGAGAGGTCTCGAAGGAGAAGGAGAATTAGTTGCGTCTTAGATGGAAAAAAAAAATAAGTAGTGCGATCTTTCTGCTGATGTAATTACAACACAGTTTAGTGACATTAGCAGTTTTAATGTCTGTTGAACCTACAGAAATCTTTCATTTTTTTGCCACTAATGTTTGCCACCCAAAATTCACTGTTTTGGACTTTGGTCTTGGGTAGTAGGTAATACACATTTTGGTTACTGATTATAATATTTAAATAAAAAGTATCAGTTGTGTCCTTGGGCAAGACACTTAACCCACCTAAGCCTTGTATGATTGTGTGAGAATGTCAATGTATTTGGTGATGGTCGGAGAGGCCGTAGGCGCAGAATGGCTGCCACGTCTCTGTCACTCTGCCCCAGGGCAGCTGTGGTTACAGATGTAGTTTACTACCACCAGTGTGTGACTGTGGAGTGAATGAATAATTGATATGTAAAGTGTCTTTGCGTCCCCAGGAAAGCGCTATATAAAATTTATGTAATAATAATAATAATAATAATAATAATAATAATAATAATAAATAAAGTAAAAAGGCAGTGTTTTTAGTGAATAAAACAGTCCAAACAATAGCCACCATGTCTATACACCGTGTCTACGGAACAGGTACTTTAGATGAATACCCACCTTGAAGTAGAAGAACCACATGTCAGTAACCGCCTACACCATGTTGCTGACAAAGTCCACCAAAAGGGTGATCACCATCAAACTTCAGTTACACCCAAGCGTCTCTCATATAACCTCCTAAATCGTCCTCAAGTTAGGGCGCCGCCATACGGCGAAATACAGCAATATACCGCCATCCACCAGAGGGCAGGCTTTTAAAGCGAAAATATAAAGTGTAAAAGATGGCTCTGGTCTCAATGTTTTTAATAGATGACAACTCTTTTACTATGGCGTAAAAGCCTAAAAGCCCGGATGTAACCGCCATTTTATTGTCCTGTCGTAATGACAATATCAGTGAATAGGGGACCAATGGGCGGAAAGCATCCATTTTTTTTACAATCTATAGGTACACCACTAACTGTTATAACTGACACACCATTGGTCCAAACAAGCTGTAGTTCAAGATAAATCTCATAGTCTTCACAAGGACTCAAAAAGCTCATAAGAAGCTAGCTACAGCACAAGGTAAGTTCATAACAACAAAACTTTAATTACAGAAAACATGGCACTTTTGTTTAGATTCTTACCATCTTCAACTGTTTAGTTACTGTACCACACTGTAAGAACCACAGCCTAGGGTTTACCTTTTCAAAGCAGTATGGTACATTTACTCACACTTGTATAGACTTCAATTCGGTTTTGTCTCTAAAATTATTTGGGCCTCAAAATAAATTGGTAAAGTGAAAGTGTTGTCCTTGAAAGTCCATTATATCACACTGCAAGATGGAGTTGGGAGTTTACACAGCTTTCTCCTAAGTCAAGGGTAAGGCCCACTCCTTTCCAATAAATTCATCACTTTCTCTACTGGAGTGCATAGTCCCAATAGCTGCATTATTTAAAATAAAAATTACAACTAGCCCCCTGGCTAAATGTGTTGAATACTTACACTTTCATGCCACGTCTAGACAAGTGTCTCCATTGAGTTAGTGAGGTGTAAATGTTGTATCTGATCTGCGGTGCAGGGTGTGCTGTGTAACTGCCAGGATGCAAGGAATCAGGTGAACGCTGCATATGTACTGTTATCTCATTAATTTTAAAGGCTTTCTGGGCGTCTAGCCAGATCCGCTGCATTGTGCCAAGTTACTGAAGCATCATAGGGCTAATATTATTTAGAGATATTGCAATGATGTACACTATGCTTCATTACAGCCAGGGTTAACGGTGACGGTTGTACAGAGACAGCAGAGCTCGGCTGGATGACTTTTCCACTTCGACAGGTTGGATTGAAAATTATCTTGTCTTGGGGCGTCAGGAGTGAAGCGCAGTAGGAAATCCTCTCCAGAGTCTGGGAGTTACAGCTGTAGTCCAGGGAGGTCGTCTTTAGGCTGTTGGTGTAAGACAGTCAGTTATGAGAGCATATGCAGCAGCAGAGTTCATCTAACAGCTGCAGCACTTGTTACAGTACATTTACAGCCTTTCTTATTGGCAATAAACAAAACATTTTTCTAGAGCCATTGATTTGTTTGGACTTGTCTGGTCAATGGCCTTCCTTTAGGTCAACATCATGAATGTAGTGAGAGTGAAAGGACTAGTCCTTTGCTATATCTGTCAGAGCAGGTATGTTTAGTTAAATTACTTTGAGTTGATATTATTGCAGCTAGATGTACACAATTTCCAGCTAGTCCCCTTTAGCGCTCGTACTTACATGTACCACTCCTTCAGGATGTGGGTCTAAGTTGTGCCCCTTTTGAATGCAAGTCAATGGTAAAAGCAAACTATTTTTGATTCCCTTTTGGCAAATCATAGTCAATTTGCTGCATTATAATATTTTGTTTTTGGTTACATAGTATGTGTGTTTATCTATCTGTCAAGTGTCTAATGAATGCTCCTAATCTACTGTTTGCTTACAAAGATTTTAAAGCCTATTCATGTTGAACCAGTTCGGATATGTGGTAACATATTTCCTCTGCTTCATTTAAATGACAACCCGTCAAAATATGAAGATCTGGGACACAAACAGACAAACAATGTTTTGGCAAAAGCAAGCACCGACTATGGAACCTACACTCTGGCCATGACTTTGGTCTACCCACTACTTTATCATAGGAAGACTAAATCAACAACACCGACTCGATCATCGCTGACAACTGGACTCATTATCACCATATGTTTGATGTTATCCGGAGATATCCACCCGTGTCCAGGCCCGCACCACTTCAAGACGTCAGGAGAGGCTAATTCATGCATAGAGGACAAACACGCCACTCATACCTTGCGGTTGGCTGTGGCCGGGCTGTCATTCCGAAGAGGTATGGGCGATGCTGTGGATGGCTTGGTGCCGGGGCGGTCTGTCGGGGCGCTGCGCGAGGTGGCTCTGAGTCCGAGGGTGCGTGTCGGTGCGTCGGAGGTGAGCTTTGGTGGAGAGTCCGTGGGACGGCGGCGTGGTGAGGCCTTGGCCTCGCCTGGGAGTGGGAGGCCTGGCCCGGATGCACAACAACATCAAACTTTCCGTAATGGACGCTCCGCTACCATGGTAACGACCGTAAACAGGAAGCGACTTAATCCAGGGGTAGCCAAACATCGGAAATGGGCATTCTTTCAGACTGTCAATCACTCAAAAATAGTTTGGGACCCTAAAGCAAAACCCAAAGGTCTGTTGGGAGGGCATATAAATATAAGAAGTATCATGTCCAAAACAGAAGAAGTTAATCACCTATTACTCAACTCAAATTTGGATTATCTCTGTCTATCTGAGACTTGGCTCTATAACAATGCTCCCTCCGCAGCACATCCCTGGCTACAATATGTTCAGGAGAGACAGAGAAGGAGCAAAGGGCGGAGGTGTCATGATATACATAAAAAATAATATTCAGTGTCAGGAAATTCAATGGCTGAATAATCATGAACTGGAATGTTTGGGCCTAAATATTATACTATCACCACAAATGTCTTTTACAATCATTGTGGTATATCGCCCCCCCTCTTCAGACGCCATTTTTTATGAAAAGTTTGAAAAATTACTGAAAGAATGTAACTTAAATAAAGAGATCATTATTTTGGGGGATATCAACATAAACTGGGAGGATACATCGTGTAGAAAAAGGCTTAAACAAATAACTGACAAATTTGATCTAGTCCAAATGATAAAAGGGTCCACAAGAATCACCCCATCAAGCAGAACCCAGATTGATTTGGCATTTACCAACCGACCTGAGAGAATATTTAAATCATATAATTTGTTAGCTGGTCTTTCTGATCACAATTTGATCCTTGTGGCCAGGAAGCTCTCAAAAAAGAGATTTGATCATTCTATTAGAGAGCGTGAGTTTGTTGGAATCCCAAAGAATCGCCAGGAAGCATTTAATAGTGCTGTCCAGCAGATTGATTGGGATCACATATTGCTGGGAATAAATTGTGAAATGGACTGTGAATCTTTTGTGGCGACAATTGAAAGAACAATTAAGGATTTTAGCTGTAAACTTAAACACAAACATAATAAAAATAAACTTCCCTGGATGAACTTGGACATCCTCAAACTAATGAAAGAGAGGGATTGTGCGTTAAAAGATGCAATTAAGACTAAGTCGGCTAGTGCTAAAAATCTATTTACAACATTGAGGAATAGGACCGTTAAAGCTATACGCAAAGCCAAAGCAGATTATTTTTTGACCATAATAGAAAATGCAAAAAGGGATTCTAAAACAATTTGGAATCAAATGAAAAAGCTTGTAGGACAGGATACAAAAAGGAAACAACATTTAGAAATTAAGATAAATGGACAAATTACAAATAACACAAACAAAGTTGCAGATGTCTTCAATAATTTTTTTATTGAATCTGTATCCACTGTCGCACAAACCTTACCATTTAATAATTTAAATATCTGTCCAATAAACAATTCAGAGTCAATTTTCAACCTGGGTACAGTCACAGAATCGGACGTCTTACAGACAATAAAAATACTAAAAGCTTCAAGAACTAAAGACATATATGGCATAGATATGTGCATGCTGAAAGAACTCAGTTCCACGCTATTAACACCAGTCACCAAAATTGTCAATCTCTCCTTTTCTGAGGTAGTATTTCCGAGTGTGTGGAAGTCAGCTGCTGTTGTTCCAATTCTCAAAAATGGAGATCCGTTATTAGTAGATAATTATAGACCTATCAGTATCATACCTACAGTGTCAAAAGTTGCTGAGAAACTAATTTCTCAACAAATAATAACACATTTAAATACCAGTACATTTTCACTTCATTCAATGCAATTTGGTTTCAGAAGTCAGCATTCCACTGAAACTGCTAATTGTTTTTTCATAGAAAATATTAAACATCTACTGGACAAAGGTGGTGTGGTGGGAGCTGTGTTTCTCGATCTAAAAAAAGCTTTTGACACTGTAAACCATAAAATATTATTAAGCAAATTAAGTAAATTCAATTTCTCATTAGATGCAATAAAATGGATAGAATCATATCTATCGAATCGTTCACAGTCAGTTAGGATTAGTGATTATCACTCACCGGCCCTTGCTGTGTCCACAGGGGTTCCCCAAGGCTCTATTTTAGGGCCACTCTTATTTTCACTGTACATAAATGATCTCCCTTCAGTTTGTCCAGATGTTTATATTCAGATGTATGCAGATGACACAGTCATTTATACTCATGGTAAAAATGTAAAACAAGTTGCTGAAAAACTTACACAGTCTATGGCCCATGTCTCTGAATGGCTAAATCAATCCTGCTTAAAACTTAATATAAATAAAACCGTTTCAATGTTTTTTTCTAAATCTAATATTGAAAATAGTCAGGCAGATATTTATGTGACTGGGGATAAAATAAAAGTTGTGTCAGAATTCAAATACTTAGGCATTATAATAGACTCTAAATTAACTTTTAAATCACAGATAAAAAAGGTCTGCAATCGAGTCAAATTTAATATTGCAAATTTCCGGTTCATAAGATCAAACTTGTCACTTCAGGCAGCTAAAATGTTTATGTACAGTATGGTTTTGTCTCACATCACTTACTGTCTGACAACCTGGTCACAGGCAAATAAAACAACACTCAAACCATTAGAGTCACTTTATAAACAGACAGTCAAAATTTTGGATAAAAAACCGTTAAAATATCATCATTGTGCCATTTTACAAAAACATAAGCTTTTAAGTTGGGAAAATATCATCAAAAATTCAAACCTCTGTCTGTTTTATAAAATCACCCATGGTCTGTCATCTCCTCCACTTAGTCAGTTTGTGAAAATTAGAAACATCACACAGAGAGTAACACGAGGGTCGGCTCGAGGAGACTGTGTTGTTCCTCTAAGGAAAAGCACATTTAGTCAGAGTGCCTTTTCGGTCAGAGGAGCTCAGGAGTGGAACTCCGTTCCTCAGAGCATCAGAGATCTCCCCACATACACTCTGTTCAAAAATCATTTAAAACACTGGCCTATAACAAATCAGACATGTCAACATTAATAAGATGATGTAACTTCTCTTAACCCAACCTGTTGCCACTTGTCTTGTTGTGTAAATGTGTATAATGATATTATTATTAGCATTTTCTTTTTCCTTGTCTTCAACATAATTTTTGTTTTATAGTAAATCTGTATATTGTATTTAGCAATAGGTTTTGAAGTGTTATATTTGTTTTATTGCTTTTTATTGTATTGTTCTATGTAATCTTTTTAGTGTGTTTTTAGGTAGACAATTTTAAGATCTGTCCAGGGACAACGGATGAAAAATAGCCTTTTTGGCTAATTCTGGTGCATTTACAGCAATGTTAATTAATGTACACTGTCCATGTCAAATAAACTAATAATAAATGAAGTTGTAGATGCAGGGATCTCTCATATCATCAGCCGCAGGGCTTGACATTAACTTTTGCTCACCAGCCACTGTGTCCAGTGGTTTTCAAAAGTTACTAGCCACCGAATGTTTTTACTAGCCGCTATAGACTATAGATATTGTAAGTAATTAAAACTGTGGCCTTTGCTAACGAAACGTACACGTACAGGGATCTAATTAAAGAGAGCAAACCAGACAGAAATGAAATGTGCTAAAATGTAGCCAACATCATGATAATTTACTATAGGTTTTAAAATGTTATGCAGTTATTATATTTTGAATACTATAGGCTCTGTTGCTTTATTGTTGTTCTAAGAGCAACACGAGCAGGTTTACAGCAGCAGTCTGTGAGACTTTGCTGATCAAACTTTACTCATAGACAGGAGTTTGTATCTCACTGGAAACGAAGAAAAAGGAGTCTTGAAATGACCAATAAAAAAGCGAAACAAATGGTGTTATTTTGTCTTCATACCTCCAATGGTCACTGTCTGTGACCTCTCCATGTCCACTCTGCACTGCCGTAACCGTTCAGCTTCTTGTGAGTGCATGTTTCTCCTGAGCTGAACACAGGACGCAGATTGACTCCAAAACCATCTATATTGTTTGTGCTTCATTTGAGCTGGATTGTGCCGTAAAAAACTGTTTGTGCTGTTATGGTTTTTAAGATATTATTATTTATTTGTATAGGCAGGCCTAGCCTATATCTGGGTTCATCCGAACCCCTGCTGGAGTAATTACAATTTATATCTTAAATAACATAAATATATTAGGGGTGGTATTTTAATGCATTAATTACAAGTTATTAATTACAAAAATATTACCGCATTTTAACTACCGTTTGCGTTTCACACAACAGTTGGGACACTGTACAAATTGTGAAGAAAAACAGAAGACTATAATGTAGAAATTTCTAATTTCAATATTTTATTCAGAATATAAGATAGATAACATATCAAATGTTGAAAGTGAGACATTTTGAAATGTAATACCAGATATAGGCTCATTTTGGATTTCATGAGAGCTACAAAATGTTGGGACAGGTAAATTTAAGAGGCTGGAAAAGTACATATAAGGAACAGCCGGAGGACAAATTTGCAAGGTCAAGGGCAACATGCTCGAGTATAAAAAGAGCCTCTCAGAGTGGCAGTGTCTCTCAGAAGTCAACATGGACGTTCCCCCAATGCTGCAGCAAAAAACAGTGGAGCAATATCAGAAAGTAGTTTCTAAGAGAAAAAATGCAAAGAGTTTGAAGTTTTCATCATTGATAGTGCACAATATTATTCAAAGATTCAGGGAATATGAAACAATCTCTGTGCGTAAGGGTCAAGGCCGGAAATCCAGACTGGATGCTCATGATCTTCAGGCCCTTATACGGCACTGCATCACAAACAGGAATGCTACTGTAATGGAAATTACAACATGGGCTCAGGAATACTTCCAGAAAACAATGTCGGTGAACACAATCCACCGTGCCATCTCCCGTTGCCAACTAAAACTCAAAAAAGAAGCCATGACTAAACATGATCCAGAAGCACAGGTGTTTTCTCTGGAGCCAAGGCTCATTTAAAATGGACTGTGGCAAAGTATAAAACTGTTCTGTGGTCAGACAAATTAAAAGTTGACATTCTTTTTGGAAAACTGGGACACCATGTGATCCGGACTAAAGAGGACAAGGATAACCCAAGTTATTAAGAGCGCTCAGTTCAGAAGCCTGTACCTCTGATGGGATGGGGTTGCATGAGGGCTTACACATCTGGAAAGGCACCATCAAATCTGAAAGTTATATCCAAGTTCTAGAACAACATATGCTCCCATTCAAACGTCGTCTCTTTCAGGGAAGACTTTGCATTTTCCAACATGACAATGCCAGACCACACACTGCATCAGTTACAACATCATGGCTGCGTAGAAGAAGGATCCAGTTCTGAAATGGCCAGAACCTTCACCCATAGAAAACATTTGGCACATCATAAAGAGGAAGATGTGCCAAAAAAGACCTAAGACAGTTGAACAGAACAAGAAGCCTGTATTAGACAAGAATGGGACAACATTCCTATTCCTAAACTTGAACAACTTGTCTCCCTAGTCCCCAAACGTTAGCAGACTGTTATAAAAAGAAGAGGGGATGTCACACAGAGGTAAACATGGCCTTGTCCCAACTTTTTTGAGATTTGTTGATGAAATTTTAAATCAACTTATTTTTCCCTTACTAAATTGTCTCAGTTTAAACATTTTAATGTCATCTATGTTGTATTCTGAATAAAATATTGAAATTCAACATCAATGTCATCTATGTTTTATTCACAATTTGTACAGTGTCCCAACTTTTTTGGAATTGGGATTGTATATACAGCCCAGGGGTGTGGGGAATGCTTTGCTGACACTTATACATGGCACCTTTCCTCACCTGGAGAAGCCAAAGTCTCTGAATGAGCTGGTCTTTGTGCACCCACATCTGATCCTTTGGGTCCTTTTCATTCCAGACAGAGACACCAGTGGGTTAGAGTCAACGGACATCTCAGCTCACATCTGAACATCTCCACAGGGACCTGTCATCTCTCCAATACTGTTCACATTATACACCAATGACTGGAGAAGCTCTGCATATTAGTCACATAAAATAGTAAAGCTGAGATGGGGAGATCGCATCCTTACTTTATGAATTTTTGAAAGACAACATATTTATTAGCCTATTAAAACTTAGAAAGCAAGAGTGCAAGGTTAGGCTGTCCATTTCTAGCTCTATATTAGCCTACCGTTTTCAATTTGCTGTAACCAAATATGAATAATGTTCATGTTAGAGTGTGGCTGTGTCTAAATGCACACCCTAGTCCCTAACCCCTCAATCACTATATAGTACTATATAGAGGACTACTGTATATAGTAAACAATATATATATAGATACACAAAATTAATGAAAGGTTTTGGACATTACACAGTTCTTTTTCAGTTGCCATTAGTCACGTGACTCTTGTGTACATGTTAAAAAAACTCAGCTGATAATAGACTTGAAAAAAAGGTTAAAGTAAAATCATCTGGACTCAGATGAGTTCAGATTTTTTTCAAGAAGACCTGGATGACTGAGAACCTTTACATATAATATATTTACTTCTGTAAAAAAAAATTAAAATAAAAATATTTAGAGATATACGTATTAGTTTAATTTATTCATTAACTCGAAACTCTTTTATGCTTCAAGAGAGAATATGTCCGTCTGTATGAGTTAAGGTAAGCTGACGTCAGGGATTTTACACTAGACATTCGGACACCACTACAAAATGGAGTAATCACTATATAGTTATTAGTGTGTTGATTCGGTCACAGGCTGTGTGTTACAGTTATCCAGTTATTACCACTACACTGGCTGCTTGTCTCGGGCACTGACCTTGAATAATTCTAAGCTTCCTGGTGCAAGCAAACTGCTTCAACAGCGCTTTCCAGCATCACGCTTCACACTGACACAAATGTGAAAAGCACTGGTATTTTTTCATATTTACACTTGGGGCAACGCGTTATGACTAAGATTAATGAATAAGAAAAAACGGTTGAATAACTAACATTAGCATCAGCCAGTAAAAGTGATAAAAAAAATAACAAGCTCACCCTTAAATGTTTCTAAATCCAGACTTCTAATGGTCCAATTTAGAGTTACAGTCACTTCTGGGTTCATAACTGAGAATGTGTGGGCGCAGTGCAGCAGTACCATCTGGGCTTGGTACGGTCCAGCTGGTCAGCAGACAGCTCACAAAACATGATATTTAGCTAAACTAAAGGAACACTGCCGTGTGGGTTGTATTTTGCTCATGCCTTTGTCAGAAACTTTAAAATCTAAACCTAATTGTATTTTGCCCAGTCAGTTCATTCACCACTGAGGTAGTGCTGACAAGTTTCTACTGAGATCAGCAATGCAAGAACAGTGGCAAGAAAAAGTATGTAAACCTTTTGGAATTTCTTGGTTTTCTAAATGAATTTCTCTTAAAGATCTGATCTTTATCTAAGTCAAGGGTGTTGACAAACATAATCACTAAAAAAAATCAGACCTCTATTGAACACACTTATTCAACATGCACACACAGCACAAAGCACATACTGATTTATATCTGTGAAAGGTGCTATATAAATAAAATTTACTTACTTTTCAGTCAGTCCGTGCCATCTCTATTGGGTTGAAGTCTGGGCTCTGACTTGGCCACCCACCTTCTACATAGTTTTATCTGACGTACAAACATCCTCACATTATCCTGAAGAATTGTCTGATATACTTGGGAATTCATCTTCCCCCTCAATAATTGCAAACGTCAGACGTGCAGCAATCTTTTTTTAGTAGGCAGTGGCTTCCTTCGTCGTGTCCTCTCGTGGATACCCTGCTTGTTCAGTGTTTTACGTTTTGTAGACTCATGAACAGAGATGTTAGCAAGTTCCAATGATGCTTTCAAATCTTTGACTTTCATTCAGGGTTGTTTCTTTACAACACTAAATGACAGCCAAAGATATACCCTTGACTTTGATGAAGATAACATTTTAGGACAAATTTATTCAGAAAACCATGAAATTCCAAAAGGTTTAAATACTTTTTCTTGCCACTGTACATTTACAAATACTAATCACTTTAACTGCACTTTTTGAAGGTCTTTGTCTCATTTCAGACTTAAAAATGTTTTTTTTTGGTTTTGTCTCTGGACCAAAACCACTACTGGATTATTTGTCCGTTGCATTCTTGTGAACGAATGAAAGAACTGGGGTTTCATCTTAAAAATCTCACAACAAAAAAGTTTAATAAATACTCATGCACTGGTCTTGGTCTGGATGCAATCTGGTCTTATTTTGAGACGTTTTTGGTAACAAGAACTAGTTATGACTTTTACAAATTCATGACCAGGTACAAACCAAGACTAAACCTGGAATCAAACCAGATCTTAACCGAAAACATAACCAGGACTAAATGGACTCCGGAACACTTTGTGTCAAAGTTAAACTCACAAATCTGGTCCTGTTTTTAAACAATTACTGTTTATGAAAAGCCGACTTCATTGATCTCCTAGCAACTGAAGCAGGTGTGACAATCATCCTCTTCATGATATTACTGTTAAAATAGTCTAATTTCTCAGAAGATGGAGAACAAAGGCCATGTAACACAATGGTCCATCACCAGAGAAAAAGTGTATCATACATTTACATATATGTGCTACATTTTTGAAGGATGTATATTTGTTGGAAACAGACTTTATTATGTACTTAAATGCCACAGTCAAAATCCACAGTCAAAGAGTAAGACAAGTCAAACTCAGTAAGACAAGAGCTTTGGCTGTGCTGACTACATCAACCACTGACAAGACCTGGGTTCAGTTTTCTTCGGGACATCAGCTAATCTCTATCATTTGGTCTTCAGGTTGGGATGAGAAAAATATAGGTCTGTTCTACTTTATATTGCTGAAAAACTTTAATACTAAGTTGAAGTACTTAGCTACAGTCCAGTCCTACAGTCCTGCCATAACAAAGTCGTAACATTGCTAATCACAGATGCTAAATTGTCAAATTTAGCAGATATCTGGACAACACACTATGTTTTTACTCTGTGCTTCTTATAGCCATTTATCATAAATTTAATTTCTTGCTAAAACATTATTTTCGTCCATCCTGGGGAATACGGCTGAGATCAAATTCCGGTGAGCCCTCTGCTGGGGCCATCAGTCTCCTCCGCTCTGGCAGCGCTGGAGACGAGGAGCCTCTTTGATGAACGCCAGGATCCAATTTGTGTTGGCAGCACGGTTTGTAGTTATCGGCGCTCCGTCCCCCACTTGTTGCCGCCTCCAGTTTTAATATCACTCAGGACTGTTTGATAGTTTTCCAGGAAAGCCTTTAATTATGCCCAGAAATCCTCAAAGCAGGCATTTTCAACAGGCACAAGTCAATGGGTGTTTCTCAGACAAAAAGCTTTATTGTTGTCATCCTGCCATTGTGACTTTACTTTTTTTTGGTGGTTAGTGATAGTCTGCTATAGTTTATACTAGAAACTGGTAAAACCATTTAATTTTGTTTTGTACGGTGAGGCATAATGCATATTTGTTGTGCGAGATGAATGGTAGCTGTTAAAGTGCAGCTAAATTAAATCTACAGTATGTTGAAAAGGTGCTAAATGATAATAGTTTAAAGAAAAAACTTGCACAAGGTTGAATTTCTTTTAATTAAAATCTATGACCCTACTGCACCACCAACATGGTGGTAGTGTTTAACTGTTCGAACACATTTGGGAAGTAGCTAGCCGCTTGGTCAATTTAAGTGGAGTTCTCCTGACTCCGGCATCTTTTTTATTTTCCAAATGTCCATGGATTTGATTTATTAAGGGTAATCACTTCAGGTTTAGGTTAGTGCACCTGGTGTAGGTGTGGGAGATTGGGGGTTCGATTCCCCTGGGGAGTCCCAGTCTGTGCTGATCCCAAGCCCGATTAAACTACAGGAAGGGCATCCGGGATAAAAATCCAAGCTACTGCAAACTACTTCACTGTGACAACCCCCAGAATTGAATTTGTCAGAAGGCACCCGTCTAACCACTTTACGTTTCCTAACGCCTGAACTTCACCAACTTGGGAAAAAATAAGGGGTAGGTTTTATGTCCCATCCACTGCCCCAACTTAAATAAATTGGAAACGAGATTAGATCTTAGTTAATGTGTGTTGGAGGTTATGATAAAAACAGCGCATAAAGTGTCATGAAGTGCAACGGGACAACTTCAACGTCAAGATAAGCTAATGGCCATATGTGAATATACTACACCTTGGAATAAGAAGAAAGGCAAATGCTAAATCTTGTTGTGTATTTGCTGCATACAGGTGGACGAGAAGCAGTGTAGCCCGCAGCTCTGTGTAAATGAAACACAGCGGCCCCTTGTGTGTACAATATCCCTGTTATATTCAATCATTATTAGTCATTACATTGTAGAGGTGCTCCAGTGCTGTGATTAATCTCATCTGTCACCGGCACAAAGCCATTTAATCAGAGTGCACAGGACCGCAGCTCATGCCATTCACTTTTTATGTTAAGCCTACACGTCAGAATTTGAACATTGTTGTTTCGCTTTATAATAAGACACTACACCTGCTGTTCATTTATGACAAGTGTAAAACAGATGTAACTTGTTGAATTATTGCCTACTTAGAAGTATTGTACAGAGGCAGCGCTGACGCACAAACCAAACAAGACTGAAAATTGTCACTCGCTTTGATGGCATTTGACTCAGATTAGACGTGTTTAATTAGATAATGGTGCTACGCATTTGATGATTTTCCACATTTGCACCTGCGTACCGGTTATGTGCACCCCTGTTTAGTGTTAAATCTGTACCGAGGTCCGGACCTCAAGGACCTCATAGATGACTACAGCCATGATTCACAAGCGTTGCATGTGCCACCACCTCAGTAGTATTCACACAGAAAAAAGAGCATACTCCCTCTGCAATGGGAATTTCCGCTGACAACGTGCCAGTAAGAAAATAGCCTCTTCTAGTTTTATGATTATAATATCCATGCATCACCAGATCATGTATGTGTTTTATGAGACAGGAACATGAAGGTAGGGTAAAAATTAAGCAATAAGCAAAAAGTTTGAAGTGACTACAGTTGAAATGCCAGAGATGGTTTTAATGGGGTTTTCTAACAGAACTAAGTAAAATTTGTGCAGCTCCCCCTACAGCTTCTTTCAGTGAATCACACCTTAAATACTCCTGGTGCAGCTCTGGACAACAACGTTCACAGTCTAATTTATTGTACATTTTATTGTCATAACAATTGAGTTGCCTTGACCTTGTGAAATCTTGCATTAGGTCTAAAAGTGAAGCCAGTTGCAATATAGAGAATATTCGAAGCATTTAGTATAATATTGAAACTATCGTTTGAACTTTGGTTGTCTCACATAAAGCCTGTAAATGAAACAAACACTCCTCACTGTGTAGTCACAAGGCATGCTGCATCTCTGCAAGCCGTAAGTTAAATAAATGTCACATAACAGTGGCTTTATCTCGAAGGACATAAAATAACAGTAGATCTAATGGAAATAGGAAGAATATAAAGTTTTTAGGCAAAGTATCTTACAAGTTCAACAACATAAAAGCCACGTCGGAATTAGTTTTTGAGTCCTTCACTTTGTTGGAGCTGACGCCATTTTGTAAAAGCCTTACCAAGGTTGACTCGAGAACAAGCTCTTTCTTGGTCTAACAGACGTTTTCTCTTCCTAGAATCTGTCTTTTTGGTGGCTCCGCCATGACTGATGTTGAAATAAAGTGTATGTCATTTTGGTATAATCTTAGTGAGATCAAACCCTCATCATACTGCGGGAGGTTTTTATGTGTATATTCAATTATTGTAAAGCAATTTGTCACTCTTGTGTGAATGTGAACATATCCAGAGACTTACGTCGGGTCGGTGGCAGCTCAACTTGCAAGTGCTGTTTTTGGCTTGGATGTGCCAGAGGGGGATAGTGCGCACTTCAAACACACCTCTACAACGCAATTTACCATTGTGAGGACTTAGAAAACTATTTATGAAGGTAAAAATATTACTTAGTTTTGCTTTAAAAATAACGTATGTAATTTACAGCTATATATTTTGAAGTGAGTAAAAAGCAGTGCGCTGGAATTCAAAAACGTTATCTCTTATTGCTGCATTAAAATAGTGAAGTCAAAGCAGAGAAACAGGTGGAGCAATAGCCATAAATAAATAACAATAAAAAGCAGACTCCTGTCTTCATTATGTTACACTGGCTCCCGGCTCCACTGGTTCTGCACCCTCATATCCTCACTCAATACAGACCTATGTTCCTACAAGATCCCTGCGCTCTGCAAATGAACAACGTCTGGTGGTACCATACCGTAAAGGATAAAAATCTATCTCCTCCCATCCTAAGCTTTGAATACTGTGATGGGCTTTAACTCACTCGTTTTTGGTGCACTTTGGTGCATTTTGTTACCTTGTGTTTGTTATAATTGCTTATAATTGATATCATATCCTCATTTGTAAGTTGCTTTGGATAAAAGCGTCTGCTAAATGACTAAATTTAAATGTAGATGTAAATGTGTGGTCAAAACCAGCAGGGATTGGTCAGATTAGCTTGCATCTAAAACTCCAAGCTTTTCTCATGGATTACTGCTGCATTCTTACATAAACAATGCACCGGTCTGAACGATGGCCTTACTGTGGACAGGGGTCAGTATCCCTGTGATTGTGATCAGATATGATCTCATCAGAGTTGGGTAGTCATGATCTTTACTCAACTAAAAGTATGATTAAACATTGCTCAAGTAAGAGGAAATGTAGTCCACATATTTCACAATAGTTACTACACACTTCTTTAATATTAACTAGTAGATGACAGTGCTTCTTACTTTGCCACCAATGTATAAAGGTATTTTGAAATGTTACTTGAGTGAAAGTAACATTTGTTCTTTTAATTTACAACTCAACTCTCTAGAGCAGGGATGGGCAAACTAAGGCCCGGGGGCCACATGTGACCCGTTGGGCTGTTAAATCTGGCTAACCAAACACTAATATTTTCTTAATAATTAAACCCTTTTCCATCCATTATTCTGCAGGGATCAGCTGATACCACTACAACATACTCCTTTCCTAAAGCTAGCATCTCTACTCTCAGAGAGATGGTTCTCACTGGTTTTAGAACAAACTGTAGACTGAATCTAAAACCGAGGAGGTGCAGCTCTGACTGTGTCAGCACATATTGTTTGTTCAAACTTTAAACCTTTGGCAAAATAAATGTTTTTATTTGAGCATAAGTGAGTTTACTGTGTTGACCCAGGGCTCCACTAGAGACCCATGTTTGAATGTGGCCCGTGAGGAAAAATAATTGCCCACAACTGCTTCAGATCATGTTAACCCCAGATGCTAAAGTTATACTAGACAGTTTTTCATGTGATGCTATAGATGAGAGTTACATGTGTCTAGATCCTGCAATCTTTGCTGCTTCCAATAAAACACACATTTTTCTTCTCTATAAGTTTTGGTAATGTGCAGCGTGCATATTATTTTTACCTGTGTGTTTTTAGTATCGACTGATATTGATATGTAGCAAATATATCTATATATATCTTTATATCTATATCTTTCCTGTAGTTTCTATGATAGCCTAACTAAGTGGCTGTAATTTACTATCTCTGTACTATGGGATCTATACTACACTCTACTAATGGTATTAGAATGTCACGAGTGCTGCATACATGCTTCAATGCTAATTAAAATGTTGTGGTTGAAGCTTGTGGCTATCTTTAGCTTTAATTTGACAGGGATACAAAGCCTCACAAAATAGCAATTTGGCAATTCCTTGGGTTTTGATTCCATCAGCGTGTTCTGCTTTCCAACAGGAGAAGCTAAACACTGCAGTCAGTTGGTTGGACCATAGAGACTTCTCATTTTATTCGGGCAAATATGAGAAGTAGAAAGACAAAACATTCATTTTTTCAATTAAGCTGGTCTTTAACAGTCATATTCCAGAAAGAAACAATTGTTAAATGTTTTACTTTAAAACAAAAAACAAAACTAGTGTTTATTAGCAAAAGCTGTTTCCTGTTTTCAGTAGGTTGCTCCATACATTGTATTTGCTGTCTGCGTTGCGTTAACATGAGCACTTGTGACATTGTTTCGTAAATCCCAGAAATGGAGAAAACTGGTGCAGATTTCAAAATTTTAAATTTAGAAAGCTGGAAGAAAAACATTTTCTCTGTTGTTAGCAGTACATTTCTATAGCTCTAGCCTCTTGCTCCTCCATACACAATGATTTATTCTCTCAGTCTCCTACTTATCCTTTCCTGGGATTAACTGTACCAAACTGTGCCATACAAACCTGACTTTTATTGCACCACTCAGTGTAAACGTGCCTTTTGTGCGACTGTGTCCTCGCCTTTCAGTATTCGTGGAAATATCAGGACCTTACACTTGTTGGATGTCTTGCTGAGTGCTGTCGCCATGTTATTTTTTTTTTTTTGTCTGCGGCGGGATTTTGGTCCTTCTCAGGCAAATGCACATTGGTGTCGTCAAGCTGTGGCACGTCTGACAGGTGGTGTCACTCCTACGCTCTGCATGGAGCCCATCGAGCGGTGCAGATGGTGCGCTGCTCTCCGGGACACTTGTTTTTTTCCCGACATATTACTCTATATACAGCCCCCTGAAGTCGCACTTATAGTGTGAAGGAAAAGCATGGGAGAACATCACAAGATATGATATGTGTTTTATATTTACAACAAAGAAAAAAATAAGAAATGGCCGTGTGGTGTGAAAACGAACAAACAAAATGGCGAGGTCAATGAGCGAGACAACGTTGACAACAGAGCCATGTAATTAGTGAACGCTAAAACGGCTGAAAATGGTACAGTATGTACACCAAATTTCAGAGAATGATGATGAACAAATGCCAAGGTAATGACTTGAGACCAATGACAAAGTAACACATCCTCAAAAGTAAATGTGCTCTTTGAAATACAGTGACAAAAGTGTAAACTGAACATATACACAACTGTACAGCCCCAGAGTTACAAGAAAAACACGGATACCGTTAACATAGAACCATTAGCTTAGCTGAAGTTAGCAGATAAGGCTAATCTAGGCTAACTATATTAGGTATCAAACGTATTCCTTAAAGGGATAGTTCAGTACTTTGTAAATGGGTATGAGCATCTTATAGATAGTTAATGTATTTCTCACAGTGGATATTTATTCGCTCCCAGTTTGGAAAAATAGGGATGTTAAGCCCAGAAGCCATTTTTCCATTCAATTATTTCCATTTTCCTAGAGGGGACAAACTGAGCACGTTACTTTCTTTTTGAGCACACCATGGTTCAGGACCTTTTGATGTTACTTTGTTTCAAAATTTTAGGTTCAATCAGCGTCAGACCGATTTTTTCTGGGTTGATTCATAGACTACAGCTACCAAACCTTTTCAAATTCTCTTAAACCAAGGTGTGAGGCATTATAATCTGCACTTTGGCCAGCAGATCACTAAATAGTAGTAGTCTGGATAATTGTTCCCAAACTACACACCCCACATTTAACATCTTAAACAATAGTAATACTTCAATATTAATTTAAATATGTAATATATAGAGGATATTTCCACAATATATTATGCAAAAAGATAACTCTAATGGTATTGAGGGTCATATAGAAGTGAGTATAAGTATCTCATAAAACCACTTTAAAAATACTGGAACTGACCCTATAAACTCTTGGCAAGAAATCATTATGAAATTATTTTGCTTTCCCGTAAGTGATGGCAGTCAATGACTGAATGACGTTTACAAAATGCTGGTATAGACGATTCTGCAGTTATAATAAAAACTGCCCTTTAACAAGCATAATTTTTTTTACATCCTCAGTGTTTTTTTTAGCGACAGTTCTATTGTTCACTTTAATAAAAAACCCATGTGAACAGTGAAGGCAAATTACAACTACTTTCAGTCAAAGTTTGGTCCATGCATGTGAAAAAGCATTTGCAGGATTTGCCTGTGTCTGTTGCGTCTGGCCGTATCACGTTGAGCACATTTGAGATTCTGTGGTGCTGCTCTACACTGTTAATAAAGTGTGTGATGCCTCCGATTTGAAGAGGCTGGATTTCCATTCCCTGTCTGCAGTGGAGTCCCAACAATTAAGAGTCATTTACACTGTCTTTGTAAAATACATGTTCTGAGGAAAAATCCCTTATAGTCAGTAAGTTCTGTTCCGTGACTGCACTCACTGAATTACTTTAAGTGTCCCCTCTCTTATAAGTGCTAGACCAATATGTTTAGTTGACGTAGTAGAGCCAGTAGATGAGGTTGAAGAGGGAGAAGGTGAAGGGGAATATTATCCGTGACCATCTGTCTATGGCGTTCACATCGGTCAAGTCTGGGATTTTGATCTTCAGCTGGGATGAGCGTCTTCGCAGTCTGGTTCGTTTTAATTGTGCGTTCCTGTCCAAGCTCTGGCGTACCGATTCCCTGACAGAACTGGGCTTTCTGTACTGGACGCCCGTGTTGTCGAACATCATGGATGAAGAGTTGTGGGTTTCGCTGAGAGTAGTGGTGATTTCATTGCCGCCCACCTCGTTGTGGATCTCGAGTGTCGTCAATAAGATGTTCCCCTGGGAGTCCACCTGGGTAACAGACACAGAGCTGGTTAAAAATGAAGGCAGTGACTGATGACACATGTGGCGTGCGTCATTGTCTTACAGGAGTCTGACAGATTAACGCCTGGGAAACTGAGTGCAGCCTCCAGAAGCACGTTTCCAAACCTAAATCACTCTCACAAATCAGCTCAAGGTTGGAGGACATGCCACTAATACTAATGTCAGAACAGCTCCTGCTCTCTGCACAAAAACAGTTCAAACCTCTGTGGCTTTAACACACACACCATACTGTAATATAACAATAGGAAGGTCACAAAATACAAACAAAAAATATGTGATTGTTTTATAGTTTCTTGTAGTCAGCCTCTTAATGGCTCAAGCGATCTCATAAAAGGTACTTACATGCTTATACATGTAGAAGCAAAAGTCTGAACAGAGCTTTAAAACATATATACAGTATGTTCCAAGTAGGCATGGGACAATATTAGAAATCTGTGAATTCTGGAATAATTTTATTCCAGAATGTTTTAGAATGTTTCATAATCATTAATAGTTATGATTATGATCATTAACACTTTTTGTAGTTAAACAAAATGGTACTTTGTTAAAAGTAAAAATAACATGAAGCAGGGCTTGACTAAGCACTTTTAAACACCAAACAACACAATCTACTTGTTCAAAAAGCTTGATTTTAGGGCTTTAATTAACAAAAAAAGGTTCTTAGTTTTATAGTCTTTTTCTAAAAACTAAAATTAGTGTAAATTTTGATTATTTAATTATTTAGGTAATTCCTTAAAAAAAGTAATTATCTGTTCTGTTTTAGCCTTATTCATTCAGAGAAAGCTTACTTTAATTTTTAGTTCAGAAAATAATTAAAAGTAATAGACATATTGCGTCTAAACATGTTCTGTGGTTGGGCCCACCAGACCCCCCTCCCCAAAGGGGGGCCAAATATAGTTTTAGCCCATAGGCCCCACATTCCTTGTTCTGGCCCTGCTGCTGATGTTCAGCGTATCTGTCAGACAGCGCTGCTCCTGAATCAACAGCCTTGAGGAAAATAAAGCTACATTGCTAACTATTATTTAACAAACTATCTACAGCCCTGTTCTCTGCTGGACACAGACTGAAGTTTCGTTTCTGCAAGAGTTTAGTGAAACCTCTTCAGTTGCGCAGAACAATGCAGGCCACCTCAACGGAGCAAAAAAAAGAGAAAGCAAAAATTGAGCAGGGCAGCATGACGCAGCTTTTGAATATGTATTTCCTAAATCACTAATGTGATCATGGTTTTAAGGCCTAAACAAATATGTCCACATTGCATTATGGTAAAAAAAATGCTGGCAATTATCTCCATGTACGATTATTCCAATGATACAAAATTGCCACGATCAATTCATTTTTTTTTATTCCATAAAGCGATATTATCTTATATTGTCCCACCCCTAGTTTCAGAACATTTTTTTACATTCAGGACAGCATTTTTGAATAACTTTAAACTATACTACTTTTCTGCTGCAAATCAAAAACTACAGTAGCTTTAGAGGGTCAAACTACAGAGATTATCAGAGGTTCAAGTCAACAGTTGCCTCAGAGGGTCACATCTAATTTTACAATTTTTATAAATCCTTCATCAATTTCATTACAATGTTCATTTTTGCAGGACACCAGACATCTTAATCAACTTCTTAGATATGTCCACAACTAAGACAAGGACTTTCCAAATGTTCAGGTTTTCTGGGACATGTGGGAACCCTGAAAAAAGCTACTAATGTACTAATCATTTCCTTGTTTCATAAGCATCATCTACGACAATCATTCACACATGATATTTTCAAGACCTTTAGCATAAGCAAGGTAATGGTAAGGTAATATGTAATGGTGAGTTTTAGGCAGTTGGAACAACACAAACACAGCAGTGTGACAAGGTGAAACACAGAGAGGTGTGGACTTATAAATCATCACGAACGGGAACACATAGGTGGTTAAGTTGGATGATGTTAGCATTTTCACAGCTTAATAAGGTTAAAACTTTGCACCAGTGACAAAGTTTTGGTTGAGGGTCACAGTTGTGGGACAACAGTAGCTAGACACTCACCCCTCGTGAGTAACGGCGACCCTCAAACTGATTGGACTGTTTCCTGCAATTGCCTGCATCCACAGAGGACTAGCCAGGAGAAAAGACAATCATAAACTTTTTGTCTAAGCTTTATGACATGTATTAGTCAAGAGTAGATAGTGGGGGAGGGGTTATTTTTACTTTCTGTAAATAACATGGGATGCATGCGCATGTTAGCATCATAAGATTAGCAGACCACAATATATTGTTAATGGATTTGCCTCCAAGAAAAGTATGTTTAAACTAGATGATATGGGCAAATGGCAACCACGTGACTCCATGCCTGGTTGTGCGATGCAGCATACCACGTGGTGTGCTGTCAGTGAGTGGGTAGAAAACATTAGGAGTGTGGTTCGATATTAAGCTACTTTATATGAATGAGGATTTATGAGATATATCAGCTAAAGGCATCATGTCACTGGAATCACATCAATCGTTTTAGGACCTGTACTTCCTCATCAAAGACTGTTTAACCTGAGCTTCTTTACTAGTGTACACTGGTAAAGTTGCACATTAAAGTTTACCTTACGTTAAAATGCATTGGACATTATAGATACAATAAAAAATGCATATTAGGTAAGGTAGCACATACATAGAGGCTCAAGTAAAAAATATTTTGAGTGTTTCTGTATTTTTCAGCATAACTGAGAAAAGCACAGCAGCAAACATTCTTGAATAGAAACATCAGGATAATATTTAATTTTAAACACATGTGACAAGTTTTGTAGCCACCTTTAAAGTGTAATTGAATTTTCTTTGTGCTTCATACAGAATGTGAATCACTGCTCCTTTTGTTGCCATGGTGGGAGTGTATCTTTATAATGACACAAATTGAGTGCCCTTCCTGGTTTGAATAATAATTTTACAATCGATTAAAAAGGACAAACCCCATTCTCAATTTGTCCTTAATGTAATTTATTTAAGTATTCTACAAGTCTTGTTTTCCTAAAACATGTAGGCATGTCTTCCAGGACTTACAAGACAATATTTCATGTCATGTCATTTCACGGTGTATTAAAAATGTCTCACCTTGGGCCTATCAAATTTATTGCGGTCGTTATTCGCCTTTTGAGCCCTCTCAGCCAGTTTCTTCTGCATCTGGGGGCCTCGGCCAAAGAAGATGTAGTTGACAAATGCGTATTCGAGCAGAGCCAGGAAGACGAACACGAAGCAGCCCATCAGGTACATGTCGATGGCTTTCACATATGGGATCTTGGGTAGTGTTTCTCTCAAGTGTGTGTTGATGGTGGTCATGGTCAGCACAGTGGTGATACCTGCACAAGAGAATAGTTTGATACATCAATTATCTTTTGCAGTATTCATATTTTGAACAATACAAAACTATTACTACTATTGTATAGTATCTCTGCAGGGACACATTATTTTCTGTGTTCAAACCCAGTGGAAATAGCATAGTAAAAATTGAATTCATAACTGCCCTTGGCCTTTATGCAAGAATGTGATTTCAAAAAAGATACACACATGTGACAACAGTTTGTCCATCCTGGGCAGTCGTATGAAAAAGAACAGCCAATAATAGAACCAAAAGCTGTGTCACTTCATGATTTGTGCCAGTTACCCATTTTACATCAGTCATGTTAGTATGCTAGTCAAATATTATCTGGGCTCTGTAAGAATGTGTATGTTGTAATCCTCAAACAAGATATAAGATATGATAGATTTTACATTTCTAGCCATGTAAAATGTGTTTCCAAAGATAATACTCTTTTACTTAATAGTAAACATTTATAAGTACTGTAAGTAGTTTGAGTAGATCAAATATTGTCTAAGGGGACAGAACAGTCGGAGCATGCACACAACAATATGAGACAAGTTTTTTCTAAAAATGTGTAAATTTTGACACAATTACACTAAATCTAAACAATTATCTAAAAATCCTTGTATAAAGAATGCGCTGCTGGTCTCTCCGGGTATTGGTAATGGTCATATTTTTTCAATCCACCATAATCATATATGAAAACTGACATGAAGTAACAAACTGTGTTTATTGCCATCTGTGGCAACATTCATTCTGGGTCAGTCAGTTGATATCAATAATGTGTCACAGCTAAAGTGGACCTCGGCCGCTCCGCTGCAATTTCATGTTATTTACTGACCTCGCTCGTACCATTCAAGGTCTGGAGTGGAAATAAATAGGTCGTATTTTTGCTGACTAAATAATTATGTAGAGTAAATCATTCAAGTTTATTTATTACAACAAGTTTATTAAATCATATTAAGAGCACTGCTATACTCCACTTTCTACCACAACAATACTTTAAGAAGTCGGTCATTAAAGGAACACAATGTAAGACTATCAGGACACGTTTTGTAAATTAACCTTGCCTCCTGGTCCAGCCAATACTTTGCGTTTGTGGACAGTAAAAAGCTAAATCTAAGTTTAAACCTACCTTTTCTTGAGATTTACTATATTTTTTATCATGTGCTTAGATTGGCTGATTGGAACACACACATGAATGTTCCTGTACATGTAACCAAAGAACAAAAATTCTGAATTCATGCAGGTGGCTTTACTGATTTATTTGCCAAATGAGTTGTCGACCATTGTTGGAATAAATTAATAAATTAATTATAAAAATGGAATAGTATGTCTTTAAAAAAATCATTACCTTTCTGTAAACATTTCATAAATGAGTTATATTTTTCCATAACATGTAAACATGTCAAATCCTTCAAGAAATAGATGGATATCTCAAAGTGGCATTCCTGAATTTACTTCGCTTTGCTAAGCAGAAAATGCCTCGTTGTTTACAGCTCTTGTGGCACACAACGAGACTCAGCATATATCGCAAATAAATAAATGACAGCAGTAATTCTCTCAGTAATATGCTCCATCGACAATAAATGTATCTGTGCTGCTGGTTGTGCGTTTCACAGAGCCGGACCCTGTGTGTACTGTATATCTGTCGGCTGAAGGCTTACATAATTAATCCAAAAATGTTGCACTACACGGTACATTGTGTGCGTGGGGAGTGTCAAGAGCACTGTGGTTACATGGCATCGATTTCAATATAACAAAGGTAAGTGCAAGAGGCTCAAAATACTTGCACTGGAGTTGAGTAGAACTGACTGTAGAGAAGGTAGATATCTTTAAATTCTACAGAGATTGAACAGCAAAGTGTGAGCCCGAAGGTTGAAACTGTAATATGGCATTTTCCGTGAGGTCTGATCTGTGCAAATGCAGTTTCAAACAGGATACTCTTCTGCCATTACGGCAGAGAATGTAAACTTATTGTAAATGATCCCTTAACTGTTGATTGAATTAGGTATTCAGCAAATGTGAATGCTTTTAAACTGTATTGATTCCTGGTAATCCTTGTGTATAACCTATAGTATGTGACTAGTGTTTGGTGCACTTATGCTTTCTGCTACCTTCTGTTGTTAAAATTGCTTCCATTGTTTTCCTCACTTTGGATAAAAGCATCTGCTAAATGACTAAATGTAAATGTAGTATACAATCTATGTGATCTAACCTACGAGTGCCTCTTAACACATCAAGTATCCAATAGAGTATTTCCATATTATATCAGCAGAGTTCCCCTTAAGTCCATAATTCAATGGTAAAGCAGGACTTGTGGTTGGTTTGCTCCCAAAGGTCGGGCTCTTATTACATCACAGAGCTTAAGCCTCAATCATAAATGGCATTGTAGTCACACATTATTGGAATGTGTAGAAGAATTCCCCGGATGTCACACCCCCTACTATTTTTACTGGTATTTTATTGGTGCAGATAAATGGACTGTAAGAATTAAACAACATAGAATGAACAATGAATGTACAATTTATTTGGTTCCACTAACTTGAATTATATTAAACAAGAAACCACAGGGTTCACCAATTCACAATTCAAATTAAAGACCTTTTAAGACCTTTTTAAGACCATTAAGAATAAAATTTAAGACCTATATTACGACACAGACACACACACACACACACACACACACACACACACACACACACACACACACACACACACACACACACACACACACACAAACACACACCAGTTACTAAAGACAGGTTAGATACATTGTTGAACTACAGAGAAAAAAAAAAAAAATTGTGTGTGCTACATTAATCCCAGCTCTTCAATGTTCTTGAGCTCAGCTGACTTCTCCTTGTTGGCCCTCCTCAAAGCATTTGACTTAGTTATTACGGTAGTTGAGCCATCTTACTGCCAGCCCACAGCCTCTTTGGCAAATTTGTCTGCGTTTCTGGAAAGACTTTCTGCAACTGTCTGCTCAGTGTTCCTCAAACAGATGAACACACAGTTAAGGACGGGTCTGACTGTGTTATGAAATAATAACTAATAGCTCAGAGATGGTTCAGTCTCGGAATGACAGCCTCTGTTTAAAGCAGAACTACGTAACATTTTTAAATTCATAAATAGTTTTCTAGTTCCTACGATGGTTGACTGAGTTGTAGCGGTGTGTTTGAAGTGCCCCTCTGGTGCATCTGAGCCGAAAACAGTACTTGCAAGTTTAGCTGCCACTGACCCGACGTAAGTCTCGGATCATAAAGAGGTTTAAGGTCTCAGCTAAAGTTAATAAGAACTAATTATTGAACACAAAAGTAATTAACCAGGTCTAAATTAAATCCCTTATTTATATTTTAGATTTTTGTTAGACTTTGTTAATATCCACTTTTTTAAAGTACCATGACTTATAAGCAAATTAAATTGTATTTAAACGCATGTAGAATTTGGTTTTATTTACATTAATTCATAAACTTACACATAGACAAACATTAGCCTGTATTTTAAATAAATATGGGAACATTTGACATTTACTTAAGGACTGTAGGAACTAGCTTTCAGAACGGTACTGGGACCCTGATTTGTGAAATAATAAAAGGGCACTTCTAATTTGTCTTAACTCATTTCATAAAAGAAAATCGCAACAAAATCGAATTGTGAGATCAGAATTGTCAATCAAATCAAATCGCGAGTGGAGTGAATCGTTACGTACATATTTTTCATAAATGTGCAAGTGTAGGATTTATACTCATCGTTTTTAGCCTGTAGGTCCATAAACCACAGACAACATGAGATTGAAGGTAAAACTCAGGCCTAAGGTCACTGTTCTAAATGGGGACATATCATACAATACCTAATGCAACTCTGGCGGCCGAGGCGTCATAATTTATCCAGAATGACACCCAGGATAGGATGGTGATGAGAATGGAGGGCATGTACGTCTGCAGGATGAAGTATCCGATGTTTCGTTTCAGCTTGAAGCTTAGAGACAGTCGAGGGTAGGCACCTGAAAGAGAGAGAGACACATCCCTTTTTCAATTCAAGAGGGACACAGGGGCGGGTTCCCACTAGCAAGAGCCTCAACTGATTTCATCACTATAGAAACAAGCAAAGCGTGGGTCAGATTTTAAATCATCTTATGAAATTTGGCCTTGAGGTAATGTGTACAATCAGCAACAAAGCACAACAGATACTGTATTATTCAACTGTATATTGAACTGATAAAGCAGAGACACAGTTATTTCTTGAGCTATAAAATATAATGTTGGGTCTGATGATGAAAACATTCAGCAACTTATGTAATTCTGTCTGATGTAGTTCTGGCTCCACTGAGTTTTGAATGTGACAGTAAAACAGCAGACTCACAAACGATATACTAAACATGCAGTTTGTATTCAATACTTTAATACTTCCAAAGACCTTGACATTAAGGTAAACTATCTTGTGAGACCCGAGCCAAACATTATATATACAATAAATATATTCAGACATAAAAGTCTTATTTGAATTTGCAGCAGTGCATTTTTAGGCCTTTTTGTAAGTACATATTTGTCAAAGCTCCGTCCGTATCCGAATGCGTATCTAACGTAGATTATAAATAAGCTTTTACATCTATGCAGCAAGAATGTCCCAATTCCATTGTTTTCCAGCACTTTAAAGATAAATACTTTTGATAACAAGTACTTTAGGTAAACCATGTAGATTTTAATGTGCTATGTTGAGATTTAAAATATTTTTATGAAAAAGAACAATAGTACTTTAGTAGGTTGACAGTATTGAAGATTACTAAAAAGTGACTAAAAAATATCAAAAGAATACAAAAAAGTCAAGAACAGGTGCTCTTTAAAGATGAGACCACTTGAAATCAGAAGAAAACAAAACAATTGACTGGATAAAAATCAATCAATCCGTTGAGCATATAAGGCAGTCGAGAGGGAAAAGAAATATCTGAGGCACTCTGTGAGATATGTGAGAATAAAAGTTCTTTATTCAAACTTGGATTTGCTGATGCGCTTCAATAATATTCTAAACTTTTCAGTTCTTACACCCTTTGAGGAACTACGCGACTGAAAACACAAATGGGATTGTCGTTTCTATTTTTTATTTTTTATCCAGAATATATTAGATGTGTAGAGATTCATGTTAATTTGGTGGGATACAGTATTTGATGGCAACAAATCCCAGTAAGTTACAAGGTGGAGTATGTGGAACCATATACACAATGTAAAACTACATTTTTGATATTGCTGTGATTTAAAGTAGTATAAATTAACATAATTTTCCAAATAATTTCTATTAATTTCAAGAATGTATTGATTTAAACTAACTTACACCAGAAACAAAATACACTTACTCATTGTATTCATTACCTCTCCCCAGCTCTGGCAAAACTCCCAGCTGTGTGAGTTCCTTAGACTTTATTTGTATCAACATTTGACCCTGACAGTAATGAGCTGTAACTGCCTCTCAGTAGACTCGTATCTATCCGCTCTGACATTAATTCAGCAGTGAGAATAACCGTTGTTTTGGTGCCTCAAACTTTTGTTTTATAAAAGAATAATTTATGCCACTTTTTGTGAATACATTATGCTACAGTGAAAACAATACTCCACTCTTTTATTGAAGCTTGAAGAAACACAAGGGTAATTGCCTCTTTGTTATTATTCCTACTTCTTAAGTTGCACTGATAAGAGGTCGGGGTGTGATGCAAAGTCCTGTAATTAGGAAAGACTAATGTGTACATGATCACCGGGGCGAAAAACCACTGTGATGTAAACTGTGTAAAAGCTAATGCTGTTGAAATGTCTTCAAATATTGGCTGTGGTGACTCTGGTCCAAGATCTGGTCTATGTAGATAGAGAGAGTTAAAATGTTTTTTATTTTCACTCTAATGGTTATGCACTGTACTGTTCCGTTTGCTATTTTTATTTTGGGTTAGCATTGAGCATTTTTATGCATTTAAATTTTCTGGCCTTTTGCCTGTATTTGACAGTAGGTTTGATTGTAGGTTGAGAGGAAACGATCCAGAATCTCCGCTATCTGCTATATGGTCCATTAGATGAGCCTCCAAGTCACTTAAAAAGATTTTTTAAATAAACATCTTTGAACTACATTTTTAGGTCAGATGCCATAGAAAATAAAAGATTGAAAGTGAAAAATCCATGTTGACCAGCTTCACCTCCTACCTAGCTACCAATCATAATACCTATATATATGGCCTGGGCAGACTGAAACAACCAACATCCAAATAACTTATTTGGCCTTGTCCATTGCATTTTTAAAAACCTATAAATGTAAAGAAAGGCCAATTTGGAAAATGTAGTAATGTGGTGGTAGATTACCAGAATAGTTAAATTCTACACCACACACTCCTCCCTTTTAGAGCATTTAAACAGCTATGGTAGCCTCTCAGGTCTATTAAACAAACCCTATAAAAATTCTGATGATAAGCTCACTTTAGAAGCAAACTAAATTTATTTTATAAATGCACTAAACCTAACGTGCTTCAGTGTTCAGTTTGTCCACTCTGTGCAGCTGTAGAAACAAGGACAGGAAGAAATCAAACTTCCTTTGGGTTCTAAGGAGCTTTGAAGATCTATTTTCACAGTTTTGACCAACATTTTCCACATCCCACATTTTGCACCTTTAACGTTGGAGTTAGGCATTCTTTTTTATTTATAGTGGACAGAAATGAGTCTTGCTGTAAAGTGTAAAATAGATCTTATTCTTCCTTAATGAGTTAAATCAAAAAACTGTAACGATTAAGAGTTACACTTTAAAGCATTAACAATACAATGTAACTCTTATCATCCATACATCTAAACATTGTGAGAGCAGTCAATAGTAAAAAGGTTCCAAGATAGTTTGATTCCCTATGTCTCATGTTAGGGTTAGAGTCCACTTTTACCTGTTGAAAACACCACATTCCTGGAGACCAGCTTGTAATTGACGATGGAGAACTGCGGCAGCTCGATTCTCGTCACCCCCGTCACTGCGCTCTCTCCTCCTTTCCAGTAAAACTCGATGTCATCTGTTGTGTAACCATCTGCCGACGAGTCAATGCACAAATGTTAGCGAAAACACACCCAAAGTGTGACCGCGCTGTTTAGTCATAGGCTAAAATTAATACAGTATTTTTATTTGCTTGAGTGAACTCTTTGGGGTCTAGTAGTTCCAGCTGATTTATTGTACGTCCCATGAATCACACGCTGCTGTAAGTGCTGATTGATCTTGGTGGAGACGTGTGTCACCGTATCCAGACAGACTTACACCACGTGCACGAGATCCATAATAAGTGATGGTTTTATGGAAGCTGCCCAGAGCCTCTACATCATCGAGACTGATGAATCTGGACTAATCGTTACTGCGCACAACTACAGGAGTCACTGTCTGCTCAAAACCTTTCTCTGGAGAGACAGTGACTCCAACAAACACCAGCAATCTCATCGGGGTGCGGCAGCTTCATAAATCCAGATCAGCGGTCGGTGCACTCTCTGCCTCAGCGAGATGAGAAGTGTGAGAACTTTTTTTTTTTATGACAATCAGTATTCATATTTTAAGTGATGAAAAAGTTGAGACGTCTGCGGTATTTCCTTGCAAAGCACAAGCACACAGGAGCTTTAAACTTACAACTCTCAATTTCCAGAGTGCAGTTCTGCTCGTCCAATGGGTATCTCCTCAGATCCATCATGCAGGCCGCTGTCGTCGTGATCCTAAATCAGAATTAAAACCAAAAGTATTGAGTATTGTTAAAATTTTGCTAACCGAGCAGGAACAAACTAATCATAAACTGAATGACACAAACATCTTCAAAAAAGCAATGGCATTCATTATTATAAGCTTGAAAGTCAGACTCACTGCCAATTACTGCTAATGGCACTTTCAAGCTTTTGAAGAGCTACTACAATTTATGGACAATCCAATTTTTAGAGTCACAGTCCAAATAAAAACAAGACACTAGTAATGAAATATGAACTGAAATAAGACCCACTACTCAAACATTACGTTGGGCGAATTGCAACGTTAATGTACTCAAAAGAAAGATTAAAACACAAGCAAATGCATCCAATGAGAATTAGTGATGGCCAATTCCTCTTCTATACAATGTAGTTGATCCAGAAAAAAACAGATTGTTCACTAAATCAAAGACAGAACGTGCATTATGATATCCTGTCTGGCATGTGGAGACTATAACACAATATATATAGTAGGTGTATTAACTGTTAATACACCTGTTAAAAGCGTGTTGATTTTAACTTAATCTCAACTCTAAATGGAGAGAAGGGCTTGAAGGTTCCTCTGCGCAGAGATGGTGTTTTGTTATTACAATAGATCAATACTGGTTAGCAGAGTTGCTCTACTTTGCCGTCAGTCATAAATTAAAATGCAAAACAGTAACGTTGAATCTCTTTCCAAATAGACTCCATTTACACAACAGCAGTTCAACCTTCTATAATTTTAAAGAATATGAATGTTTTGGTTCACCTTTGAGCTTTTCAGAGATGGATAGCAAAGCATTTCTTATGTACAGTACAATTACTGTTTATGTCAAAGGAAGTTTGCATTGCACTGGGCCATTAACAAAAGCAATAATGTAAATTTACCTCAAACTAGTATTACCAGTAAAACACTTACAACAAACCTACGCAGCTGAGTCAAACACGTACAGTATATGGCTGCCACAAGTTCTCATTTCTTATTGGATAAAAAGAGGACACAATAGGAATTTATTGCAAAGCAGAGGATTTTCGGCCGCTATGTTAGTAACTAACCACTCTCAACTTTGTGTGACTATAGAGTATTTTCTGCAAAACCATGGCATTTTTAATCAACAACCCCTTTTGTACGGTTTTCTGTGACATTGGTGGGAAATTCTTAAATTAAATTAAACTGTTAAGTCAAAAATAAATTGATTCAGACTTTATCTTCCAAAGACTGATTGTACAGTTGTATGGCAGTCAGGAAGGAGAAGTTCTTCTTTCTGCAGCTCACTGAATTCAGACATCTGCTGCTGGCTGCTCTCTGTTTTTCAAAAGCCCAATGCAGGGGATGTTCCATATTGTTCAGTACAGCATCCGTCCTGTTGCGTGTTGGTTGCTCCATTACTTCAACCAGAATCTCCAAACTAATACAGTTGTGCTCATAGGTTTTCAGACCCAATGAGATGTATGTGACAGAAAACCTTTTTCCACTCATAGTTAGTGATTAGATGAAGCCATTGTGTTTACTCTTTTTAAATCACAATGACAACAGAAACTACCCAAATTATATTTTGGCCTGATAATCACTAGGGTATTGTCAGGCCAAAATACCCTGGTGTTTTTTTAGGATGCAAAGAAAAAAAAAAACTTTAGCTGAAACACAAGACTGTGGTATGGCTGTTTCAAGATGCTCAATAAGGAGACACTTGAAAAAAAATAGGCTGCATGCTCGAGAAAGTCATTACTACGCAAATGTCACAAAGCATCCTACTTGCAATACGCCAAACAGCACAGAGACAAGCCTTAAAACCTCTGGAACACAGTCATTTGGAGTGATGAGACCAAAATTGAACTTTTTAGCCACAACCATAAATGTTCTTGCCAGATCCTTGTGCTCTGCAAATGAACGTCTGGTGGTACCATCCCAAAAAGGAAAAAGAATCACTCTCACATACCCATTCTCTAGATCTGTTCCACACTGGTGGAATGATCTACCTGCTGCTACAAGATCAGCATATTCAGTAGCCAACTTTAAAAAAACGCCTGAAAACACATCTCTTCCGTCAACACCTGTTTTTGTGAATATGTTTTTGTATTTATATGTTAATTTTCAACTGTCCTGGACACATTTTTGCACGGCCTGTCCGTCCTGGGAGTGGATCCCTCCTTCTGTGGGTCTCCCTGAGGTTTCTCTTTTTTCCCGACTGGAGTTATCCTCACCCTGATGGAGGGTCTAAGGACAGGGGATGTTGTCTAGTGCAGTCTGTTAAGCCCTTTGAGGCGGCTGTTGTTGTGATATTGGGCTATACAAAAATAAATGTCTTGTCTTGTCTTGTGTCAACACCTGCCTGACAAACACTGAATTCTACTTCCTTTCAATCTATTCCTTTTCTTGAAAAAAAAAAATAATAATAATAATAATGAAGAAAGAAATAATAAGTCTCTGCTTATGCTTTTTGCTACCTTGTGTTGTTAGAATTGCTTCCATTGTTTTCCTCACTTGTAAGTTGCTTTGGATAAAAGCATCTGCTAAATGACTAAATGTAAATGTAATGTTACATTTGGAGAGGAGTCAACAAGGCCTATGAAAGGTACACCATTTCTGCTGTGAAACATGGAGGTGGATTGCTGATGTTTTGGGGATGTGTGAGGCCCCCCAGGAAACTTGGTCAAAATTGATGGCAAGATGAATGCAGAATGTGATCAGAAAATACTGGAGGAAAATTTGTACTCATCAGCCCAGACTCAGCACAAGGCCAAGTCGACCTGTCATTGGCTAAAGCAGCATAAAATGAAGGTTCTGGCCATCTCAGTCTCCTGACCTCAATATCATTGAGCCACTCTGGGGAGATCTCAAACGTGCAGTTCATGCAAGAAATCCCAAGATTTTACAGAAACTGTAAAGCCAAGAAGAATGGCCAGCTTTATCATCTGAGAAAATAAAGAGCCTCCTCCACAACTATCACAAAAGACTTCAAGCTGTCATTAATATACACGATATTAAGAACTGGTGTATGTACTTTTGATCAGGGTCATTAGTTTCTGTTGTCCTTATGATTTAAAAAGATTAAACACAATTGTCAGGCAATTAATGGCTTCACACAACCACTAACTATGAGTAAAATATAGGTTTTTGTGTTATCATTTATATTCTCTGAAAAATAGCATAAAAAATTAAATAACAAATTCTGCCAGGGTAACTTATGAGCACAACTTTACCTTTATACAATGGTGACCAGAAAAAGCCCCAAGTGAAATAGAAACTACAAAATACAGTATATTGCTAATTTGGATAAATACTGTACATACAGCCCCTGCCTCAAGTGGAGCAGTTTAAGTATCTTGGGGTCTTGAGGAATGTGAGGTTGACAGACGGATCGGTGCAGCTTCTGCAGTCAATGTACCGGTCTGTCGTGGGGACGAAGTAGCTGGGCGGCAAAGCGAAGCTCTCGATTTACCTGTCGATCTACATTCCTACTCTCACCTATGGTCATGAGCTTTGGGTCATTCCTTTGCATTATCCGCCTCGGTATTCCCCGGGAAGAGCTGGAGGAAGTGTCTTAGGAGCAGGAAGTCTGGGTGTCTCTGCATAAACTGCCACCCCCCGCAACTCAACCCCAGATAAGAGGAAGAAGATGGATGGATGGATAGACATAGACAAATGTGGCATCTTATGCACATGCTATTATTGTTTTGTGCATAAAATGTGTGAGTGCACTCCTAATACGTTATAATATATATAATATAATAATATTTAAAAAGTTAGTTAAATGTAAACTTCATGACATACTTGTTTGAGCTATTTAAGCTGTATATTACTTATTTCTCTTAGTAAATGTTTCATGTCACAGAAAGAATAAGTCATTAATCCCCCAGTGATTCAGGAGTCCTTACCTGAGGCCGTAGAGAACCGTGCCGTCCGGATGGAGCCGGATCATGCGGTTCTTGACAGTGACACCGTGTACAAAAGACTTCTTGTCGTTGAGGAAGTATGTGTCTGGGACCCAGAGCTGGTCTGCTACTCTGTTGTCCAATGTCAGGTTTAGAGGGATCCCTGCGTAGGCCAGTCTCTTATCTCTCCAGTACTGCTGGAAGTACATGGTCAATGTGTAGTCCTGTTGGGAAATCAACAAAAGCATGTTGATATGTCAGACAGAAGCAAATGTAAAATCAGACCTTTCCAGTTTTACATTTTCAGGCCATTAAAATGGACCGTTTAGTGTTTTGTACATGTAGATATTTTCTGATAGCTTTTACTTGGGCTGACAATTATGTACTGTAGGCAATAAGATAACCTATTCCTATATATCTCATAGACTCCCATTTAGTAAACACTAAACTATCCCTTAAAGCCAAAACATTACTTTTTAGAGGAGGTTATCAAGTTCAGTCTGCAGCCCGGAGCTCAGAAAGGATTTTTTTTTGTAACAAAGTTGATATTTATAGAATTGTCAAACAACTCTGATTTTTATCAGTCTGCCTAGAGCAACTGCATTTTAAGAGCTGTCTATGAGAAACCCTCCTCAGCCGTTCTGCCACGAAGACTGGCACAAGTGCTCAGACTATAGATTTCCATTACTGCAGGCACAGAATCAATGCTATCTATGTATCACACGCCAGACTACTGTTGAAAACACACCAAACAAATTTTGATTTTTTTAAATGCACTTCTGCAGACAAATGTGCATTATTACTATCATTTAAGGCTGTCAATAATTTAGTGGCCGCTTTTTCCCGGGGACTTTGAGTGGATCTATCAAACACAAAAGCCTTTCCTTCCCTTTAATGGAGCTTTTTACTAGCTCACTTGGCTTTGTTCTGCTGACTAATGTCCTCTTAAATAAATAAACAGGTCGCAGGAAATAAACACAAACTTGGCCACGCTGAAAATGCCTACATCTCAATCCCCTGGTGCAATAGCATATTCATTATAAAGTGTTCAAAAAAAGGGCCCGGCTTTGGATGGAAAATCAATATGTACTGTTTCCACACTGAACTAATTGTCACCACAGCCTCTGGTGGCCCCTACTTCCAGAAATCTGCTGACTTGATCGGGATTAAAAAGTAGTTTTGTTGATTCGTTTCTTCTCTGACACCTGGCATACATTGGTGGAATTGTGCAAGATACAAAGAGCTTGTTTTCTGTTCAAATAAAAAGACTACACAAAGTTACAAGCAGTTAATTTAATCTAATATTGATTGGTATTAATAATTCAGTACGTGTACATTCAGAACATTCTTCTCCTTGACTTAAAAGATGGCTGCATTTCCTGAAACTGAAGGGAGATTTTAGATTTCAGAGTAGGTGTATTTTCTGTCTAAGAAGAAATAAAAGCATATTTTCAGAGAATCTTAGTTCAAGGTTGGACTTTGTTTTCTTCAGAGATGTCTTTCCCCTCCCAAACCTTCTCCCCCCTGTGAAGCTGCCCTCATTATGCTCCTACCCACATGCAGCTGAGGTGTGGGCTGCATGAATCAGCTTTACACAACAGCTCTTCCACTACAGAGAGATTCACACACCCCCTCACTCCATGTCTGGACCACGACTATTTTAGATCTTCAGATCCTGCATCAGTCATTGTCTACTTTACACACATCTAATGCCAACTCAACTGTACAAATAAATTGTACTGTACGCCCTTCTTGTCCCAGAGTAATCGGTGTCCTACAGGGCGCCATTTTCGCTCTCATCTTGTTCTCACATTGTAGGCAAATTCTCTCACTTCTACATTTGAGTTTACCACTTGATGGGTCATGGATAGAAAAAGTTTACACATTTACACATTTTTGATACCAAAGATGTAACTGCATTGTGGTTCACAACATGCACCACATACATTGGTGAAAAAAGGGTTTTTGAGTTTCAAAAGGTGTGGCTACATTAGACAGACATAAACAAATGCAAATTATATTTTTTTGTTTTTGGTTTATAAGAAAAACTAACAAAACTAAATTATAAAATGTCAGTTCTCAACATTGTTGTTATCAAACTCAACAAATAACAGAGAATGTGGTAAAAACTGAATATCTTTTTTTTATAAACCGTTTTAAGTTATTTGAGGTATTAATTGAAATGTGAAACATGTTTTAAACAACAGGGGCCTCTCTGTTTACTGCAAACTTGATTTGAAAAATGAAACAGTTTCTAGCATGTCAACAACAAGCATTTATGTGGATTTTGAGGAAGCCTCATCCTCATTCAAATCAGAGGTGTTGCAGCATAATAAATCCACTTTAGCAAAAGGCATTCACTCGCTCAACGTCTGTGTCTCTCCGCTGCTGCTGCACAGGCCGGTCCTGGGCCCAGTCAGCAAATGACCTGAGTTTGAAGTTATTTCATAACACAGTCAAAAGTGTTCACCTGTTTGATGTTCTTGTCAGAGAGATGTACGTGTTGGTGTGATAAAAGCCCTTGATAAAGACGTGTGTGGGACCAAAACAAATTTCTCAGAAAAGGAAGAACCAGAAAACAAGTTTAGTTTGAGATTGCTTTGTTACTCAAACAAACATCACTTCACAGGTTTTTCCTCATTACATTGGGCACAAAAAAGCATTGTTTTTGCAGATCTTATTGCATTCAATGGTTAAGTGTGTAAATAAGCATGGTTGTGTGTAAATAGGCATACAACTACATATTTGAATGAGGAGAATTTGTCAGTATATTTTTGTATTACTTTGGAAATCTGGATGTTGTGGACGTACAGTTTCTGCTTTGGTGCAATCTGATCTGTGCAGATTAATGCATGCAGTGGAAATTGAGAGTTAGTTAGAGCACTGGATCTGAACCGTTTTACACCATACGCCATCTACTATATACTGCCATTTACTATATACTGCCTCAATGGTAATCTGTCCAATACATTGTACAGTAAGTTTTTCACGTCCTAGTAGTCCTGGAGTCCCAGAGGGCTCCATTTTCACACCCATTCAAAACACAAGTTTACCATTTGTTAAAATAACTTTAATCAAATAAAAAAATATATATCACTTAAATCTTCTTTTGACTCAAGTGAACTATGTAAGCTATAACATAGTTATTTGTTTAAAGTTAGTTATAGCTATAAATAAATCTCGACACCAAAACAAATTTGTAAATAAATAAAATTCAGAAAGAAACAAAACTGGATGAATGAATATTTCTGAAAATGATAGCTCATGACAAATCAGCTGATGTGCGCATAGCTGGTGACTGAATGCGCTGTCATTCTGGATTTTATTTCATTTATGTATGTACCATGACAGACAATCTAATATTCACTAAGGTCCTGTAAGTTGGCTGTGATTTCACTGACACAAAAAATGTAAGGTCTCCAATGTTTAGTTTGACCTACATGAGAACACAGACAATTTAAAAACAGCAAACAGCCTTTGAGAATAGCGAAATGTAAGGCACTACAGCCTTGGACACCAGGCACTTTCATTGCAATGATAGAATTTGCCACACACAATTCTATAATGCTACTGAAACAAGTTCTGTCTCTCATTCTAGATAGAACTTTATAAAATTGTATTGTATTGTAATTTGGCCAAACCAAATTCTGCCAATTCTTTCTGTTACAATCATGTTTTGTACTTGTCCCAGGTGCAGGTAAAGAATAGTATTTGTTGTTGCCAAATACTATGTAGACCACAAGAGACAGAAAGAGGTTGGTTCTCAGCACCGGTAAGTAAATGAGGCCCAGTGGGAGCAGGAGACTGCCCTGTCATCTTCAGTTTGGAGAGTTCACCCTCCCATACTCAGACATGGTTACTGTGTGCCAGTCAAGCATTGTCTACGTCAACATAACACTGAGGTATCTGCTGGGAATACAGGAATAGCACTCAAAGATGCTGCCCCATGGATAGAGGGGGTTTTTCTCCGCTGCATCAGACAGCTAAGTGTTCCCAGTGGAATTCAAAAGTCGACTGGAAACGTTTTACAAACCAAGCGTTTAATAACTTCAGTTCTAAGATCCTCCCCCACATATCCCTTAACAAGTTTATTATCCTTTAACAAGGGTTGCACTCTGCTCACACAATCTTAACAATATGTATCTGTATATTTCTGAGTTATAATATTTATGTTTACAGACACAAAATAGTTACTAATGATCTCACAATTGATATAATTATAGACAAAATGTATTCACCTTGAAAACTGAGTCCAGATGCTTATGCCTTTTCTTCAAGATGACTTGGATGACGGAGAACCTTCAGAGACACGTTGCTACCAACTTTGGGAACGATACCCATCAACTGCTACAAGACCATGAGAAAACTGCCAGGAAACTGGCAGACTATAGAAATCATCTTAGTTTCATCCTACAATGCAGACAAACTAAACTTATTCCCAAAAGCCTAAGGCTGGGTTCTGTTGTTAAGAGACACAGGGCTGAAAACATCCTACACCTGACCCAGACCCATTGTTTGTGTGAAAAGATCATACAGACTCATTTCCCATTCTGCCAGCAGACAAAGGAAGATCCTGGACACAGATGACTACAGAAGAGTCCAGTATAAACAGATCACTCAGTGACAGCAACACCTATGAGACACTGAGAAGAGATCCAACAAGTGGGTACAACAAGAAGGTCATAGACTGTCTGCAGAGGCTGGAGAAGGACCAGCAGCACAGATTCAGCCACCTAGAATGTAGCCAAACTTCTGGCCACCATCTTGGCCCCATTGGTAGGCCACTCACATCACCATATCAACTCACAGAACTTTACTAACAAAATCATACATCTACAACTACACTGGGTTTTTTAACACTGGGTTAAAAATCAGAACCCAGGAAATAGAAGCCACAGAACACATCAATGCAGTGGACAAGAACATCAAGTTCACTCGTGAAGATGCCATAGACAACCGCCTGGCTTTCTTAGACTGTGCAGTGGTTATTTGTGAGGACAGGACTCTCCAAGTAGAAGTTTATAGAGAGCCAACACACACAGATCAATAGTTACTGTTTGATTCCCACCACTCTCTGCAGCACAGAGCACAAGAGGTGCCCACTACCTCAGAAGGTAAACGGAAAGAAGAACAACACATCTGTAAAGCCCTGAGAGACTGTGGATACCCCAGATGGACTTTCAACTAAACCAAGAGGACACAGAAACAGACAAGAACCAGGGAAAAACACAACATTCCAGTCCACTTTAAACCAGGGAACACTCTGCGTCAAAAACTGGTCCATCCTAAAGACAAGATCCTCGCACAGAGTAATGTAGTTTTTACAGTTCAGTGAAGAGTGCAGTGACAGTTATGTCGGTGAAACTAAACAACAGCTTCACAAGAGGATGTATCAGCACAGAAGAGCCAATCCTGGAGGACCTGAGTCTGCAGTTCACCTCCACCTCAAAGACAAAGGACATTCCTTTGAGGAAAGCAATGTACAAATTTTGGCCAGATGGTTTGGGGGTGTGAAGGAAGCCATTTTTGTTAAAAAAAATGGATAAAGCCCTCTTTGAACAGAGGTGGTGGCCTCATATTCATGCTGCCTAGTATTTACAACAGTGTTTTGAAATTTTACTCTAGAACCACAACAACAACACCCAATGGAAGAGTGACATTTACGACTCTCCAGAGCCTTTAACGACTCACATCACGAGTCACACTGTCCTTTCATAAAGCTAACAACTATGAGACCAGAACAGCCTAGTCCCATTAGGTTTGGTTTCAGGGGAAACTCCTCCCTCTAGAGATATAAGTTCAGCTCTCTTACCAGTTAATCTCAGAAATGATGATGTCTTTTGGAATTAGAGATGAAACATCTCACCTTGAAAACTGAGTCCAGATGCTTTTGCTTTAACCTTTTCTTTATCATGGCTTATATTTTCACACCACTCTTTACCATAGACCGCAGGAGAATAATGGATCATGAGGAAGGGCTTGTAGAAATGAGGGTTGGCTCCGGTTGGCTCCTTTTGACTGTTATCTGGACATTCTTGTATATGTTATGTAAGCATGGTCACAGCTCAGCTAAATCTGTGCATGGTAACTGTTGTTCTGTGTAATAACCAGCCTCACATCATAAAGAATAATGTCTGCTTTGGTACTGACTTTTTGAACACATTAGTGTTTACAACTTAAAGCCTACCTTATAACAATTTAACCTCAATGTTAGTCACACAATTTATTCATTTTAATCAATTACTGGTCAATAAATATGTTGTTCACTTGTACTGGCATTTCATTTATTGTCATTTTGTGGGCTGGAGGACTTGTGAGATTGTGTTGTGTTGATGTTTTACAAAACGGTCTTGGAAGGTATTTTAAAATATTTTAATATTTCAAAAATATCTGTGTTCTTATGGATCAGGTTCTTGCTGACCGTAACAATGTCCCAAATGGGAGCATTCCAATTAATGTAAGGGAAAAGCTTTTAATGGCAAACACTGCTGCAGAGAAAAATCTCATAACCTCTTCCCTTTGTCCCATTTCTTACATCACTCCCTCATATTAGTGATTACATAAATCAAAACCCTTAAGCCACAATTAGATTCAACTGGACTCAGGTAAAAGAGCCCCTTAAAAGTTCTTGATGCTTCATGTTTATTTTAAGCAGCCTGTTAATATAAGTGGTGGGATTGTGCTGCACACAGGTCTACATTGCTGCAGGGAAGCAGTCACTTTGCTGCTAAATGCAGTATTTTTCCTGATATCTCGGCTAAGTTCTCCTTAGCTTGTATGAGGCTGGAGCCTAAGGTGATTGGGTGTGTAATATGGCTGACGAGTCAACTGTGCTCCTCAATGTAAACCCTGGAGAACATTTGTAGTAAGAGGTTTTTAAAGGCAGCCTCCAGGCAGAAAGTGGATAGTGTTAAAATGTCAAAACTTATAGGTCTTTTTGCACATGATGGATCTGTCTGCAACTTTGACTGTGCCAAGTGAATAAAGTTAAGGTAGTTTCTGGGAGAAATTTGCTTCACAACTCAACATTTTTCATGAAAAATTACATGTTTTTCTGCAAAATAAGGATTTCTGGCGCTTTAACTTTTTACATGCTTTTTACACATTAGTATGGTATATCTGGTAGGAAGATTAAAAATAACATTATAAAAATATCACACAAGGATCTTCATCTTTAAGCTAAAAATGAAAGTGTGGAGCAAGTCAAGTCAGGAATATATTAATAACCTCATCTCCTAGACAACAGGCTGTGCAGCGCGCCCACACAGGCTATAATGGGCCAATACATTGTGTGACTTGTGTAGCTGTTTGAAAGCACACCGCCAACACCTTTGTGATCTCCGCTTCTCTCAGAACGGCCTGCTCTCGTCTCGAGTGAGGACTATGACTGAGCAGCCAAAGCCAAAGTCTTTTCAACAAGACATTTAAACTCAAGTCTTTTACAGTAAACAGGAATCCTGCAGACATCGCCACAAGCTGCACTGTACAAAGTTTATCAGAGCAGAAATACAATATTCTTATCACACCTAACCACTGAAAGAAAAGGAATATTGGACAATAAGTTAAACTGTACTAAAAGTCAGGGAGAGCAACTTAATCGTGCGCAAGCACTTTTCCTTCCTCTCCACTTTACAACCTGCATGTGGAATAAGGAATAGCAGCATTAAACCACGACCACGTAATCTCCTCAAGCTTTTGTCGCATTTTCTTAAAAGCTCTTTAACGGTATTGTCCTGACACTGATACAAAGTCATTAATGAAGACGTATTGAAAAAATATTTTAAAATATAGAGAAGAGAGTCAGGCTGTGGGCCAGGGGACACTGATCATTTATCGACAGTCACAGCAAGGTGTGGAAAGTGCAATTGGTTGGTAAATAAATTCCAAATCTCTGATCAGAATCTGTTGAGAAAAGAAGTGCAGGCCCAGTTGAAGCATATGAGAAGAGATAGACCTGCACTGCATTGCAGAGCTAATCTGTCTGCTTCACACTCCTCCTTCTCCCACAGCATGTGCACCAACAACTTGACTAAATGTCCTCATTGATCCTATCAACAGATTAAAAGCCTTTGCAAATAACCCCACACCATTAGAAGCCAACCAACCAACCAACCAGAAAGTCAAGGATTAGGGAAGGCTAATCATTTAACCTCGTCAAACTGGAGGAGTTTTAGCGTGGCACTAGGCTCAGCTGGATGTGTGGAGCTTCGATGTGCGGACAATGGATGACTGACAGTTCTCATCTTCTCTCAGACATCAATAGGAAGATTTTAGAAAAAGCGACTGGACACCGGAAACAGCACTCACTCAGCTGTCATTAGTGTTTGTTTTAGGATCTTAAACTGTCAGCTTGTGTCAAATGTCAGTTTTCCAATAACATCTAGACTGTAAAGCGGAGTTAGAAATCATCTGCTAACTTACTACACTGTCTGTTGTTATTGGGGCTGCACTCATATGAATAAGGGGGCTTTTATTCACTGCAAATGTGTTATATAAAATTGCTGTACTATCAAGAAGACTGCTTGAACTGCAAACATCTTGTTATTTAATGTGACAGACATTTATGTATCATCAAACCCTGAAATCAAATTGTACTGACCCATAATATAGTTCAAGTATTAATCTAGTCTCTGTGAATTGGATTTCCAGGGACAGTAAGGATGGACACATAATGAACTACGCCTGGTCGCGATTGGACAGACTAACAACCAATCAGAGAACTAGAGCATTGCATGAAGCCTGCCCAATTGTGGTTACGATTGGGCCAACACAATTTTTAACAAATCTAAATTGCTGTGAGGAGAAGGGATACCGGATCTATCCAAGACCCATTTCAAATCAAAAGCTGCCAAGGCATCCAGTGGAAGTTAGCCACTGTTATTTTGCTATGGCGGATATTCAAATATCACAAGTTTTATATTTGCAATATTCTTCATACTTATTGCTTACTGTTTACTTTACTAATGCTGTCCTAGGACACACGCAATATTCAATCATAGCTTATTAAAGTGACAACAAACTGAACTTCTTGGGGTTTTTTTTGTATCTGATTGGCCAGATAAAATTTTTATTTGTTCTTGTTTTTTTTTTACATGCTACTTTATTCTGCACCTTAACTTGTAACTGCTTTGTACTGTTATATTTATTTGTATTTTTGTACATTGGCCCAATTGCTCTATTGTATGTATTACAATCTATTGTATTTTTTAAAAATATATTTAACCCATGGTTTTCCCTCCTAAAGGTTAAAGATCATCTGAGATGCTCTGATGAACACAATGTGAGAAGAAACATACAAATGTCAAAGAGCTACCAGGTCACAAAAACCTATAGGACCACAGACCCAATTTAAAATAGTGCTACTGCTATATAGGCCAGTGAGTCTATGTTTTCTGAGCTAAATGTGATATATAGTGGATGTCCCTATTTAGGAATCAAACCTAATATACATCCAGTTTATCACTTCGATCATGCTCTGGATGCCACTGGGACATTACAGTTGTGTCCGATTGCTCAGGTCAGAGGAGCAGATATTTCTGATACGATCACCACTTAGGAGCCCCAAATGCTTTTATATGGCTGCAAGAGTAGTAACCTCCAATAAAAATAGCTTTGGTCAATAGATTACATCAGCATTCTTAATCCGTGTGTGGACTGAACTTAATTATAAATATCTTAGCAAAAGGACTGAGTATTAGAAAGGAACAAAAACAAAATCCAAACTCATACAAGTGGATTTTTAGAGCTGACAGTGGCTAATGTACTCATCTAGCCCAATATTAAATATGAATACCAATTGCCACTAGCAGTGTGACTGTGCCTGGCTTCTCACTGCGCTCGGAGAAGCATAAAAATGCACCGCGGGTACATTTCATCACACATACTTGTCAGGACAACGTGTCAGGGGCTATCTCCTCGCACAAGAAAGCAATAGGGCATCAGGCTCTGTCAGCAGTTTAGACCAATGATAGATGTCGGATAGACATTTAACTGTAAAACCCGCTATGTGCCAACTCACCCCCCGGTGACACAGAGGCTTGGTTTCCCCCTAAATTTAACAGAATAGGATGTGGCAGGGGAACTTAGTGACCCCATATTTTAGCAGGATCATTTGGCATTGCAAAGCTGAGAAATGCAGCCAGAGAAGCAGGGGTTGAAAAAATCAGACAAGCTGCAATAATATGGCTACATTGCAAAGTAGCAGGAGTGTTGCAACGGAGTACACAGACCAAGCAATTGTGAAGGGCCCCCAAGCAGAAAGGGGGCTACAATTGAAAGCATTAGAATAAAGTTGGTCTTACTGCTTCTTTCTTTATTTTTATAAAAACAATTGGTAAATTAGTGACATTGCTGCCTTAAAACAGTTTTTTACAGCTTGAGCACCTTATGGCAACAGCACTAATCATCTTCCTGGTGACTGACAGGTGTAAGCCCCGCCCTCTGTATCACTGAAGCTAAGTTTATTTGGCCCAAGGGTCTTGAAATTGGGCAAACAATTTCTCTGTATTTTTGGAAGAGTGTTGATGCAAAAGCTATTTTATTAGTGCTGGGCAATGATAAAAAAATGTTATCGCAAATAATTGCAAAATTAAATTATGAATTCAAAACTAGTGTACTCCGGACCTTTATTTCAAAAGATATATAAACAAAAGTATAAAAACATTTTGTTTGCATACACAAACAAGGTGAATTTTCAACAGCACTTAAACATTAACGTGATCAAATTAAATGTAAAACCAAGGCTGCCACTGCCAGGGAATTAACATTTTATCTAGTTTGTTTTAGAAAAACAAGTTACTCAGAGTCCAGAGCCACAATCAGAACATTTTAACAAGGCACATTCTGAGCAACAGCAAGTTAACATTTATTAATCGGTTTTGTGTTTTGTTTTTTTCTGAACAGGTACCAACAAAAACATAATTTTACCAACTTGTAGCTTATGGCACTGTGTCTAGTGGTTCTATATTATTTTAATACATATGAATGTGTCAGCATTTTTTTACCATCCTCCTGTTCACTGCGCAATCACAAAATAATAAAAATGTGTTTACAATGTGGAGTTATTAGGAAGGATGTTGCATGTCTGTGCGCATGTGTCAACTGCTCAGAGCACTGTTTACAGATCAAGTCTCCCTCTGCTCCTCTGAACTGCACTCAGTCTTTCTGCTCAATAGGCTAAATACTTACATTTTGGTTGTAAATGGCTTCATTCTGACTGACTTTTTGCCAAAAAAAAGAAAATGAAAGCAGTGTTCTCAATGACTAGTGCTAAAACCGAACAAAACTAAGCCCACACGCAAGCAGCAAAGTTCTGTGAGAGACAGACACTGGAGAAACAGAGATGCTCTGATCAGAGTTGAGTTTTTTTAAATTGAAAGTTAGATATGTTTAATGACTTTGATTAAATCCAGGACAGTTCATGTGAGCACTGCAGCAGTCTTAGGCCCCTTATGCTCTCATTGGTTGAGAGGTTGTGATGACGCCTCCTGCTTTAATGTGTGATAAAATAATTGTCAGCGTTAATTAAAAATTTAAAAAGCAGCTGAAGACACTTTTATTTAAACAAGCTTTTTTTGATTGGGCTTTTTAAGTTTTAATATTTTGTGGTTTTAATTTTTTATTCTCAAAGTATTATTGTTCTTTTATTGCACTTTGTAAAGCACTTTGTGATTTATATCTGTGAAAGGTGCTAAATAAACAAAAAATGTACTTACTTACTTAATTAATGGTCACAACTGTAGCCATGATAAAAAATCTTGGTTAAAAAGCATTGGCAATAGCAAGACAGTACTGCAATCTGACTGTTCAGGTCTATTCCATCAATCAGCTATTGTTTATACAGATAGAAAATAAAAAAATATACATAAGAAAAGTTAACTGTAACATTTAAGATCTGCCATTGACAAACATTTTAACGCTCAGCTTGGATATGTATATAAATGTTAAACTACTACATCATTATCCTTGGACTAGCATTGCCATTTTCACTCTTATAAATAAAACAGCTCAAATAACAGTAAAGTTAAATGCCTAATTTGAACATTTAATATCTGGAGAAATCTGGGAGAAAATAGGTTCATATGGCTTTTGTACATAATTAGCTGAAAGTCTTGCAGGGGCCACTGGTGCCACCTGCTTCGGGCCACCAAAGTCTTTAGAAACACCTCTGAGTGACCCCACATTTGAACAGGATCATTAGGCATCACAAATCCAGGCATCAAGAGAACCAAGGGTGTGAAATCATACAAGCTGAAATAATATGTCTTCAAGATATTGCAAGCTGTTCTATTTTTATCCTCAAAATACTAGACAGATTATGATAGAATATGTGTAAAATAAATGTATAAATATAACTTTTAATTTCGCTCATAACACACCGATATAATTTTTTTGACAAAGAACAATAACCTACCATGTTGACTTCTGACACCATGTCTATGCTTGCCACGTCTATGCTCATGCCAACAGCAACCGGTGGACCTAAACGGCACATTATTACAGTTTAATGATTTAAAGTAACTCTAAGGGGACGTATTAGGGAGAGACACAGAAAAACATTTTCTTACCTCCAAAGTCTGGCCGAAGTCTAATATCGTAGCCTTTCAATAGCTTATCCACCGTCTCTTTGACAAACGACATGTTCCCGGGCTCGTTGACGCTGAAAAACAAAAAATAAGAAGACCGGTAACTATCTTTGAAGGTGAAGGCTGACACGTGCGCCCGCTGAAAACTCCCGGGCTCTCACCTCTGGGCACAACACACCACTGCCACAAGCAGCGGCAGTGAAAGTACGTCCCATAGCCCTGCTTTCTTCCTTCCCCGCATCCCCTTTTGGTGTGCTGCTATCCCGTGTTCAACAAATGAGCAAATGAAGAAGCCACGGCGGTCTTTCTCCCGTCGAGCTCCGCTAAATCAGGTGAGACGTCTTCCACATTCTGCCTAGCTGTGGCGCAGCGGCAGCCTCTGTGAACATGCTTCATGGGGCAGAGGCTGTGCGTGGCATGGGCAGCAGACGAGCTCAACTCAGGCAACGGAGCCAAGCCACGCAGCAGCTCCGTGTCTCCATCCTCCGGTTAGCTTTGAGCGAGTATTAGCTACCTCATCAATAACCAGCCTGATACAGTTTCTCACACACCCCTCTGTTGCACTTTGGCGGTAAGGACACAGATTCTCAGGTCCGGCGGCAGGTGTATGCGCATGCGTTTTACGTTTAAAAGTAAGCCCTTATGTTGCGTTTTAAGCATTTTTTGAAAGGCATAAATTCCAGAGGGGACAGGAGAGACATGCCACACACTTCCAAAGTGTTGTCAACTCCACACATCCTGAGGTAGGCTACCATGTAGGCTATCATATCATGTACCATGTTTCCTATTGGTGGCAGGGCCGCTGACAGGACTGACTGGGTCCCGGTGGCCAGAGGTCCCCTTTATAATTTAGTCCATATTACTAAAGCATAGGGCTTAGTCTTGGGCCCCCCAGACCCTGAGGCCCGGTACAACTGTACTGGTTGCCCCCCTGTCAACACCCCTGATTGGTGGTACCATGTTTTGTATGGTATCACAATTTGACATTAACTGTGACTGTTTTTCAATGTTGAGTAACTGTTACTTCAATGGCAACACATGAAGAATACATATACAAATTAGTAGTGAAAGTCACATTTAAGCATTTCATTTGTGCATTTACCATAGTCATAGGTAGATAGAGTATATGTTTAATTTACCTTTTTATTTTTTTTTTACTTCATCGAAGCAAACAAAATTGATAAACAGATTTTAGTTGAAGTTGCTACATGTAGCTTTCATTTATGAATTCAAACCCACCCGCTTTTTTCTATATGGCATTTGAGTTATTCTAAGTCTATAATAGAGTTCTAATGCATATAGTTCCCAAAAATATAGCTAAAACAACCCTTCAACTATGCACAAAAAACTCTGTTACTAATAAAAAAGATCCACGTGGGGGTACATGTTTAATAAGACCAAGCCAGTGACGGTAAAAAGAACATGGACTGAGGTCACCATACATTAAAGCATATTGTAGTTTAAGGAGAAAACAGTCATGTTGTGTTTGCCCTCTGTCAGGCCGGAGGCACTAGTGTGTCACTTAAAATTCTTGTCCTGATACATAGTGCATCATTGAAGTGCATCTACTCACATTAAATGCACACCCTCCATTAATTTGAGGAGGGATTTTTACATGAGAGTGAAAGTGCTGGCTATTGTATGTATATTATATATGTGTACATGTTCTGTATCAGCAAATCTATAGGTAAATAAAAGGGCAATTAAAACATAGTATTATACCTGATATAAATTTAAAAGTCAATTTGTGCTTTTTTATCTCTGTTTTCCTGTCTCACGGGCTATCTGCTTATGGAAAAAAACATTTTTTAAATGTAATGTTTGAATGTATTTTATTTCAGAAGAATATTTTCAAGTTGGTGGAAAACTCTTACCTTGTATCATAGATGGCATACAACTTCTTGTTCCCATCCACAGCATTCCTGTAAGAACACAAGACAAAACTCTTCAGTTTCAATGACTCAATTTCTATGTATACTTTGCATTAAGGCTAAACTCATAAAGATGCTGTAAAAGACAGAATTCGGGAAAAGATTAATGAGCGTAACGGCAGAGTGAAGTGAGCTGACCCTAATTGTTTTTTTGCAGAATGATGAAATATGCTGTGTTTGTGCTGCTGGCAGACGTGTGTAACATATTGTCTCTGCCTGCGAGCTGGGCCATTAACTAAAAAGTCAGGACTGCGATTTTGCAGGTTAGTGTCCCATTTAAGTCAGGCCCACAGCAGACTCCAGAACTGAAATGTAAGGTAAAGAGTTTGTCAAAAAGGAACAGCTACACTGGGTCCATTTACCCTGCTTTTTTGGCTTCATTTGGTAACCTCTGCAGAAGATGACTATGTCCCGATGACAAGGGGAGGTCCATAAGTTTCACAAAGTGTTTATATGTGTTTTTACAGTCACACTAATTTTTACACCTTTAATGTAATGACATTTGGAAGAATAGCAGTCTGTTTTAGGCATAGTGGCTATTCTGTTTATACAGGGGCAAGAAAAAGTATGTAAACCTTTTGGAATTTCATGGTTTTCTGAATAAATTTGTCTTAAAATGTGATCTGATCTGATCTTTGTCTAAGTCAAGGGGATTGACAAACGTATTGTGTCTAAAAATATTTTTAAAAAGTATGTGAACCCTTGGGTTAATGACCTCAAAAAACCTAATCGGAGTCAGGTTTCAGCACAGCAGGAGTCTCATTAAGACAATACGTTTGGAGGTGTGGATTACAGCTACTGATAAAAAACCCTCAAACCTTTGGAGTTTGCTCTGCACAAGAAAAACACATTTATGTGAGCCATGAAGTTGGCAAAAGAGCAGAATGACACTCAACAGCAGTATTGGCAAAATGTTTGTGGACTGATGAAAAGATTGACTAAGATTGAACTATTTGAAAAAAAAAAACACACAGCACTACATCTGGTGTAGAAAGGGTACAGCATATCATCATAAAAACATCATCCCAACTGTAAAGTCTGGTGCATCAGGGCCTGGCCAGCTTGCAATCATTGAGAGAAAGATGAATTCCCAAGTATATCAGACAGTTCTTCAGTTTAATGTGAGGATATCTGTACGTCAGCTGAAACTGTGAAGAAGGTGATGGAACAGGACAACGACCCAAAACTTCACAACAGAATGGCTTCGGAAAAACAAAATCAGACTTTTGGAGCGACCCAGTCAGAGCCCAGACCTCAACCCAATAGAGATGCTGTGGATTGACTTGAAGAGGGCCAAACACATGAGACGTCCAAAGAATATGACAGAGCTAAAGCCATTCTGCCAAGAAAAAGACTAAAATTCCTCCTCAACAAGGTACAGATCTGATCCACAGCTACAGGAAGCTTAATTCTAAGGGTTCACTTACTTTTTCCACCATTTTGAATGTTGAACAAGTGTGTTCAACGAAGACATGAAAGATCTAAATTTTTTGTGTAATTATTTTTTAAATATTTTTAGACACTTTATAATTGTCAATATCCTTGACTTTGATGAAGATCAGATCACATTTTAGGACAAATTTATTCAGAAAACCATGATATTCCAAAAGGCACATACTTTTTCTTGCCACTGTGTGTCAACAGGCCTATTAGATACCTTAAAGAGTATAAGTTCTTGCTAAAAAATATATTATTTAAAAATCAGTCTGGACGGTATATGCAAAGTAGTGTTATATTACACCCATTTTAATTAGAATCAGTAACCTTTTGTTCAGGACAGCCTGTCATATCACCACTTAATAGTAAACTTTGTAATGTTTAGATTGCAGGCATAGAGACCTGCAATGGCCGCAGAATCTTTATTTACAAGTAGAGATGTTTAAGACGGCAAGTTTGGAAGAAAGAACATTTGTTCAAAAACAGTAGATTTACAGTATTTATCAGAAACAGCCTCTTATGTCACTTTGCACTACTAAATGGAGTGGTGAGCTACAGACATTTTCTTTTGTTTATTTGTGTGTTATGTGTAGTGTTTTTCCCAATCCTGTTACGGCTAACCGTAGTAGATCATTAAATGCTAGTTACTACTTAGATCTGTCAACATCACGATGACTGCAGCCATAATTCAATCAAAAACTTTTGTTCTTGTTCTGTTATATCACGTTGCACCACTAGATGGAGTTGTGAGCCAGTAGTTAATTAATCAATGCAAAAGCAGCATATTCATGTTATAACAGCAGGGAAAGCAGTTTTTTTTTTAATCTTAGCATATTCCCTTGTATTTCACAGTTGCTCTGCATTATTTGCTGAGATCAAAGTTTTAGCAGTGAATTGCTAACAGCAGGATAACGGTAAATATAACCCTGACTTTCTATATTTGGTTGAAGAGAAACATGGTCCTTTTCAAAAAAAAAATCTTACTAAATGTCTTCTTGATTTCCAGTACTTACTTTTATTAATTTCTTTGGAACATCAAATATAGACTACTGTAGTATAGGCTAAAGATTTTGTTTATCATATATTTCTTGGGCTATTTCTGCTTCACGTTGGCCACATATTTCAGCAAGTCTTCCCTGGTCTTTACAGTTGTGATACACTCAGTTGTTTGTGTAGTTGTGGAGATCCCTCTTATGGTCGTCTTTAAAACTACTGTAGACCCCTTTTACGCTTGCCTCCCCTCCTCCGCCCCCTCCCATCTGCGCGCTATCTCTCCTCTAGCCGCCGATGCTTGTGTCTTGGCTGCGTTGCCACAAGCTGCACGCTGCTCTCTTTAATTCGCACTATTTGCATTGTACTTAGCCTTTGGATACTCTATCGGATTTTTTTTCCTCCCCTCTCACTATTATGATTTCTTGCTAAGCTTGCTGTGCGCTCCTTACTCCTCTGAGACTCCCCCAAAAGGATGGTCAGTCAGCAGAAGTGTTGGGAAGCGTTGCTCTTTTTTCTCCTCGCTGCCAACCTTTTATTCGCTCTGGGCCAAAATAAAGCTCGCTGACAGTGAAATTAGTCTCCACCTCTTCTTTTTTTCCCCCCGATATGCAATTACAGAGCGCCGATGGAGGAGACGTCCCTCACGTTTGATGCCAGGGACTAGCCAGCGCCAGGAGAAAAAGAGATATCCACGGAGCAGCAAGAAGTTTGCGCATCGTCTTGTGTGGTAAGCTTTGGTGCTTGTGTAGCAGAGCTTTGTGGAACAGTACAGTGGCGAAGATGTAGCTGGGACGTGTGGGCAGCGCAGTGGAACAGCGCAGCGTAGTGTAGCCTATAGACTGAATCGAAGAGAGAGGCTTTTCTGGAGGGAATAAATGAGATCTGTGAGTCATGAATGAGGGGGATGCATTGCAGGGTGCCGTTCAGTTACTGCACGGCTCAGGGGATTTACAGTAGGCTCCTGCGCCTGAGGGGAGACAGAGAGAGGGGAGTCCTGCTGCCGCGTGAGGGGTTACACACACGGGATCATGGACTAGGGCTACTTCGTTGTAGACAAATGCAGGTAGAGTTTGCAGGGAACAAGTCATGAAAGCGATGCTCTTGGGTGAACTTGAGTGGAGGGTTATGCGGTTTAGCTAATAAGGGTTCAGGCAAAAAAAATATATCAATTACACAATTTGAGTAGCTTTTTGTCTGCACATGGAAGGAAATTATGTGTTAATTTGGTTATTCTTATAGATTTGTATTTGCATCGTACTCACTGGATTCCTATTTGGCAAAAAAATGTTACAACAGAAGTATAATTGTGTGGATTTGTGGTTTTGAAATACTGTACTTATCACTGGCAATGTTTAAGTCCTAACTCCCGGTTTAACTGCACTTAATTCGATTTGTTAAATTTCATGCAGAAATAACCAGCGTAATCTAGTGATGCTGATTCTTTTGATGTAGTTTTTAAAGTGTGCCTGTCTCGTTTCAGAAATGGACAATGGAATGTGCTACGGCGTCACAATGAGACGTCTCTGGGTTCATGTACTGCTTGCGAGCATCACCTGCCGTCTGAGGTGAGGAACTGACTCCTGCCATGTGCCTGCTAACCTGCATCACTGACACTCAGCAGAAGATCATTTTAAAGCAGGAACAGCAATAAGTTATTAGAGTGTTGTAGCTTTTATGATGTACACTTTCTGGCATTGTCGTTGAGTCCAAAGTCATAATGACAGACCCTGTCTTCTTCAGCCTCTCGCAGGATGTTACCGGAACTCCCAGCGAGGCTGAAATAAATAACAACATTACCATATTCACGCGCATCCTGGACGGGCTTCTGGACGGTTACGACAACAGACTCCGCCCCGGACTGGGAGGTATGCACACTAGTGAACGCACACATCCTGCACCTCTGCCACTTTGGTAATTAGCGCAGCTCCACTTTATGCACAGAGGTGAGAACACATTGTGCCAGTCTAAAAATGTAATATACACCTAGGAGAAGGTGCATGTTGTGATGTGAGTGAAGTAAATTAGAAGCTCCCTATATCCATAAGCAGAACAATGCTCTCTGCCCTCATTCATTTAGGAAAGCAGCTAAATTTACACCAACCTCGCCGAGCCTTTGACAGAGACATGATCACCTGTCCGGCGCTCCTGAAGATGATTTAATGTTACCACGAACACACGCTGAAGCACATCTGCAGCGGCGACCTTGAGAAAGCCATTATTCCTCTTCATTTAACAGCAGCTCAATTGTTCTCAGGGCACAAACTTCACAACCCTCTACATGAAGGAGGATAGAGACTGCCTGTAATATTTATTGTAACAGCTCAGTGTGAAAGTTAGTTTTTAGTTTCAACCCTGAGATGTGCTGTTTACACTGTCTGCATTGCTTGTGCTGCAGATGTTTGTCCTTTGGGTCTTGGGCGGCTCCCTGGTGCAGGACGTTAGGAATGAGCTATGAATGCAAAACACATTTGCAAAGGAGTTAGGACTCCTTTGGCTCAGTCAGGACATAAAGTAAATTACTATCTATAGTGACAAAAAGTAGAACTGTAGTTTAAAGAAAAGTGTGCAAAAGTAAGTTCCGCATGAACTTCAGAGTAATATTATTGATTCTGATTAAATGTAGGGGTTTAGGGGATATTTGAGATATTTTTGATGTAGGTTTGCACAAGTTACCTGTGTAATACTCTGGTCAGCACGGATGCAGTGTGGAGAACAGTCCAACCAGTTTAAGGCTGCTGGTTAAAGTGATGCAGGGTCATATACAACACTGATACTTTAAACAACAACCTCATAATATCTTGCTTTAAAACAAGTTATTTTGGGAACTAGTGCTAAGAGGCACGCAGAAAATGTAACACAGGTAACAGTCTACATATCTTTCCTCAAATATCCTCTGCAACCCTACTCCAAAAGAATACTGCATAACCCTGAAAATAAGGTAGTCCCTCAGACGGAATTTAATGAATGATATCTCTTTGATGTCCTAATTGTCAGAATTTGGAGAGTGTGTGTTTTTAAAGTAAGTCTATGCAATATTGTTACTCAAACTATCATTTAAAATAAGTTAGTAAAAAGTGATTAACTAAAGTACAGTATTTCGGGTTGTGCTGTTATATCATGTTATAACTCTAGATGGAGTCAAGAGCTAACACACTGCTCAGTCTAAGTCACTCCAGGGCCATTAGAGTGTCTTGTCAGTGGTGTGAAAGGACTGGTATTATCTATGAGGAACTTTCTGTGAGTTTTCTGGCCTGTTGAGTAGATGCCTCACACTGCTATCTGGTACTAGAATAATAATATATTGCGAAAACTAAATTTAACCCCTTTTACTTAACAAATCTTTACTAAACACATTTTTGTGAAATGGTTTTAGAAGTAATCAATAGAAAACTGAAAATAAATTACCACTTGGTACCAGTAGATGGAGTCAGGAGCTAATGCACTTCTCAGTACTTTTCTTTTGATAAACTTGACGCCACTGTAGCCTGTACCTTAATGAAGTAATTTTATTTAAAACTAAATATATATTATGTATCAGGCCTGTAACTTCTCTTTGTACCACTAGATTGTAAAAAGAGCTAATGCCCTACTGAGTCTCCGGCACCCCACAAGCTTGATAGTGTATTTTTCCAATTTGAATGTGCATGTGGTTATTCTCTTTACAAAGATTTGCAGTGTTATGATATTTCACAGAAAGTCATCTGCTCTAAAACAGTTGCCTGAGAGTTTTTTTGGGCAACTTAAATATTATCAGCCAAGATACAGTATGGGGTCATTAATCATACACACTCTGGTATTTTCTCATTTTCTTAAGGGCACTGCTTTGTGTGCTATATTTGTTCATCAGATAATTTCAAAGAAATTGTAAAAGCATCACTAAATACTGTTATCTGAACTCTTAGCTTACTGTCCTCTTTAACATGCTACAATACGTACATTTATCTAAAAGTTTATTTTTACTTTTTACAGAAAAGGTGACTGAAATAAAGACCAACATCTTTGTCACCAGTTTTGGTCCAGTGTCTGACACCGAAATGGTAAGAGCTGTTGTTGGTCTAGTTAGAGCTAACATATACCAATAATGATGATTTACACCACACAGGAGTACACTATTGATGTGTTCTTCCGCCAAAGCTGGAAAGATGAACGGCTTTGCTTTAAGGGCCCTATGGAGATGCTTCCTCTGAATAATCTGCTGGCCAGTAACATCTGGACCCCTGACACCTTCTTTCTTAATGGGAAAAAATCCATTGCACATAACATGACTACACCTAACAAGCTGCTGAGGCTGAAAGATGACGGCACCCTTCTTTACACCATGAGGTAAGCTCTCTCAAAGTTGACCTTTTTAATTCTTTTTTGGACCCTTTTCCAATCATTCTTAGCACCAAAACACTGAATCTAAGAGCACACTCATGAGCCTTAGAAATGTCTTATAATCCAATTAGAAGCAGAGAGACAACTAAAACAGCCATCAACCAGTAATTCTTGTCTGCTAATGGTTTTTAAGGCTGCGGCAATAATACAGCCCACACATACTAGTACTTTCAGAGCTGCGTCATCCAAACCCACATTGTCGTTGTACAGTAGGTACACTGCAAGTCAGGGGAACAATGCTGAAACTCTTTGACACAGGGAACCAGTGTTTCACAAAATGGTGGGGTTGAGTGTTTCATGTTGAGATCCTTCACCATTAAGCTTGTCCGCACATCACCGAAACCTTTACTTTGCTCTGTGGGAGCATGACCTTTCCTGCTTATTACTGCTTCAGCACTCAATCACAGTCCCATTTAATGTGTCACGACCATCGCAGAAATAGTACACACAGTTACATCAGCTGCTGTTGCTATGTGGGTAGAGCGTCTTTGCTGTTCTGATTGCAGAGTGTTTTTGCTCATTGCCTATCAGTGCTTCTAATATTTGATTAGTTCTTTTCTAGTTTATGAGACACCTCTATCTTGTGCGGCTGCTTGTTTGCACCATGATGGAATGATTGAGATATCTCATTTACACCTTAATCAAATATTCAGAAAAGGAGCCAAAGGAAATGCACATGGCAGCATGTCAAAAATGACTATTTTTTACAACAACACAAGCTATTAAAGGGGGTGCACAATGGGCTGATAATAGGTACAAGAGAAACATTTTATGCATGAATTACTCTACTACATTGGGTTTTCACCGAACAAGCTCCGCACAGAGGCCTAGCTACTGTACCATGAAAATGTCTCAGTGGAAAAAATGAGTTTCGATCCAGGCTCACCTTACATTTATATACTCTATTTTGCACATTGTTTCCAGTGTTTTGCCACAATCATTTGCTGAAACATACCCTATATCTATGTAAAACAACAGTGATGGCAGGTTTCGGTTGGTAATTCCTCTCCCAGTCTTTCTCTGTTCTCATTGCTTCCTATGATTTATAACTGCAAGTACTCCACACATTCACCTCACTAATTAATGCCGTTCAGTGCTGCCTGTTTACTCGAAAGGGCCCTTGTGGATACTGTGCCTCTCAAACACCCGGCTGCTCATACTAAATAAATATATAGTGCTTGACTAATATGAAAACTGCACATAAATATACAATAATAGCACATAATAAAATTTGATTTTGAAACTCAAGCACTGCCTAATTTAATTATCCAATTTAAACCTTGCACTGACAGTCCACAAGGGGGAGACATCTGATCGAGCAAGTCCTGCAATAAAAGGCTGATGATGCAGGAGGATAATGTAGAACTCTTGAATATATATCACATTCAGTCAAGTGCTGTGAATGCCAGCCCTCTGTAGTTCTATTTTTATACTCCATGTGTAATCTCCTCCTCACTCGGCAAAAATGTGTTGATCTGAGTGGGTTTACGCTCACAAGAGCTGAGCCAGCAGATGGGCTTTGATATACTGAAATCCCTTCAGTAGTGGTCGCTTTGAGTCGTTCGTGTAATTTCTTTGATCACAAAACAGTACGATACACCACAACAATGACGGCATCTAAAACATATCTTTATTAGTAACAAAATCTGAATCCGTGTATGTGGAAATGTGATTGTATGTGTAGAATTGTAGGCACATTCTTGTAAGTAAATAATCTTTACATGTGTATTTCATTATTTCAGTATTTATTAGACCTTTATGTTAAATTCCCAATGTCATTGCCTCTTTCAAAAATCCCAAATTGTATCGAAATCCCTCAATTTGTGAATTGCTTCTTTTTTTCACTACTCTGTCGGCTCATATTGTCACTGAACTAAGAAAATGGTCGGGAAGGGAACTTTGAAAAACTATTCCTGTATAATTTATAGGCTATGTATATTTGATAGAAAATGTAATTAATAGTGTAATTAACATTATAAAATTTAAAAGTATTGGAATCTGAATACTTTTGACTACTTTGACTACATTTCTGTAAGATTATCCTGTTATAGTTGATGGCATATAAAGCTTTGCATAAAGCATAGCATAGTAGAGAATAGCATAGCATGGCATGGCATAGGAACGCTAGGGTGACCATGTCTCTCAATTTAACCTTTACACTCTCTTTCCCATCATATATCTGTGAGAACACAAAAATGTCCCACTTTTGAACAGATTCTGTCCCCATTTTAACAAATTCCAATCACTGAAATAAATTCAAGATGAGTGCTTTATTGGGAACAAGGGTGGTCATAGTGTACTTAGATACTTTTTTGACAAGTTTTTGGTTCTTTGGATCTTTTTTAATTACTTAGCAACTTCATATTCACCAATGCAGCTCTTGTTTTGTGTTTAATGTTGACTGAACAATGGAATTATCATTGTTTTAAATAGTGTGACTCATCAGTTTTTTATTATGCAGTGGGTTTGAGGAAAGTGTCCCAGTTTAGACGTCTGGAAATATGGTGACCAAAAGCAAAGTATAGTATAGTAGCCTGTAGATGCAAATGACCATGTATCAGTTTGTAAGTCAATATTATTCATTATTGGTGATTATTTTGCCAGTTGTACTATGTTGATGAAGATATTGTTGTTTAAACCTGAAGACACTTTGTTTTTTTAAAGCTAATGTTAGTAGTTACATTAGTACATTACACATTAGTAGTTTGTCATCTTACCTTTAGATACTTCAATTAAATATAACTACATAAGACTCAACCAGTGGGAAGAACAGCATTACCATAGACTGACCTGGTAGACCAGGTAGGTTATGTGTAAGTGCTATATGGTTGCATATGATGTTTTATCTCAAAAAAAAAAAAAGAATCAGCTGATGAGAGTCTTAGTTTCCTAAAACTTTTGAATTTGCATTAACACCATCTGTGCTTAGAAAAAAGAATGACTGAATGTTGCCAGCAGAGGGCACCATTAGATAAGGCTGTAAATGTTTGTGTGCTAAAATGTATACTCCCACTTGAAGAGCCCATTTATTTCGTTTTTATTTATTTTTTTTTGCCCTAAAAAAAAGAAAATTGCGCAGTGCTGTATTGCAGTACTACATGCAGGTGGCAGTCTTACTCCATTAAATACTTTGGTTGCTTTCTAAAATACTCCCTTTTTTGTGGTTCATTTAGTTATTGCTTACCTCATCTATGTGAAACATGCTAATGAAGACAAACTCGTTTTTATTGCTTGGTGGCAGCAAACTAAATTAAGCACATGCAAATGAAACAAATTATTTATGATAAGAAGATGCATTAATTTGTGAAATGGTGATCATGTTGCTAATGTAGATGATGATGCCTCATCAAGCACATGCAGCTAACACTGGGATTCCCTCTTTCAGGCTGACAATCTCTGCAGAGTGCCCCATGCAGCTGGAGGATTTCCCAATGGATGCCCATGCCTGTCCCCTCAAATTTGGAAGTTGTAAGTGGACTTTTGTCTAACACCAATCACACGCAATGTAAACCAACATTTTATACATACAGAGCTTTTATACATACAGCGCTTACAGCCTAACAATCACTTAAAGTAAAAAAAAATCCTCTCAGATCCCTCTAATGTGTCATTAAGCCCATGAGTAGCCTACCTTTTAGCTGTCAAACAGTAGGTGAAATAATAGTAAAACTAAAAACTACATACTTCTAAAGAAACTAAAATGAACATGCTGAAAATGTAATGAAACCGCTACAAATCAGAACATTTACTGATTCAATAGTAAGTTGAACCAGATATGGTTTGTTATATTCACATCGGCTACATTAAGAACAGTTGAGATCATAAATGTCAGTTAATAATATATTCTCTAGTTTGACACTATAAAAAGCCTAAAAAACTCTAAAGGTTCAACTGAAAATGTAGATTAACACAGTCTCAAGCATTCTATTCATTTAGTGTAACTCAAATAAAACTATTCATTAGGTTTTAGCTTCAAACGTAAGTTTATAGTGTTAATGTAAATGTCTTGTATGCAGATTTATTATATTCTGTAAATGACTGAAACTGTGTGTTTCCTGGGATGTATGGTTGGTCATTTGGCAGTGCTTTCCCTGCTGGATAGCCATGTTCAAACTTCTTTGTCTGATTAGGAGTTAGCTAGCTAAACTGCTAGTAACTATTAAGTTAAAGTTAAATGTTTTTGTATTTTATAGCTGCTAATCTGCATTTGACTTAGTGTCATGGCATAAAAACTTTAAATGTTATCAAAATACTTACAGCTTTGGTGTTGGTAACAATAGGGAAAAACTGTTCAATACACAAGTCCTTGTTAAAAGGCTGATTTGATAGTTTTATAGTTAAATTATAGTAAAAATAAAATAAAGTAAGTAAATTTTACAGTAAAAAATGACCATGTTACATTATAATGGTTATGTTTTTTCTGCAAACTGTATCCATTGAAAATAAAGTTTTTTGATTAAATTGATATTAGTGTATTTACTATTTTAGGTTTTAAAATTATTTACTGTTGACCTTTGACAGTATTACAGTATTTCAATTTTATTTTTACAGTGTAACTTAACATGGTGCCAAACAACTTTCCTGGGCTGTAGTAGTAGCTAATATAACATGGTTGTGTAAAACATATCTCCATATAAAGACTGTTAACACTAAGAACCCCCCACCCCCGCATTTACTGTTATTTTTGACCTGGCCTCAGATTATGTGTTGGCCCGTGTCAGGGGCGTAAGGATGAGTGTAGTGAGTGTGTTTGGCAGCCCGTGTCCCTCTGGTGCAGTATTGTTGTGGCACAGCAGGAGATAGCCATGTCGCCTCTGACACACTGCTCCTGATTAAGCAATTAATCATCATGTCAGGCTTGCTCTGCTGCGTCCTCCACTGCCTCAGCTGCATTAAACAGGAAATACATGAACACACACACACACACTGGACTTATATAAAACCAAGGTATCCGTTACAATCCATCCCAGCTCCCACATACACCACGTACATACTGTGGCCAGCCTTCACTCTGACCTCTAAGCTAGTTAACTCGCCTGTCATGGTTTCAGCGGGACAAAAATATCTGGGGAGCTCCTGTCATGCCAGCTTGAGATTAGCATCGGAGGTCCTCCCTGTGTGTGACGTACAGAGGGTTATCTCGGTCCTGAGTGCCAGGAAGTAGGAAGCAGAGCCAGAGGTATTCTGCATGGTCAGTGTCATAAAGCCACTCCCATGGCCGTTTTCGTCACCTCAATGCTCAGCTGAGGCGAGCGGCGCGGATAAGCAGAGGACACAATTTGAGAATGTGTGCTCGATACCAGGCCGATAGAGATCAAACCTGCTCGGATCAATTAATCTGGGCTTAAAATACAAAGGTCAAAACTCAAAATTTTATTATGAAACTTTGGTGACAATATGGCTTATCTGTTATTTTAAAGCTTAGTCTCATGGCTCTCAAAGTGACCAACTTGATTTACTATATGTCCTTATATGTCCTATTCTTTTAAAGCACATACCTGACAAAGATTTGTCACTGTAGCTGTGAGTGGCCCAGTTTTCTTATCTAAACATTTATCAACTCACACTGAAGCAGAGTTTTCTGATTGATATTTCAGCCATTCATAAGAGAGACTTTTTTGGTGTTTTACTTACTGTGGTACTTCGGGCATCCTTTTTGTTAAGCCATAATTACTCATATCAAGGTGGGACAATATATTACCTATATATCATTTTTCTGTTATATTTTTGTATGCCATTATGATGATGCAGATACAGATTTTTGTTTTCACTGGACAAGGGCTCTTGTGGTTATAGACATGTGGGACTGCAAGAGAGGGACCCTGGTTAATATAAGTGTTGTTTTAAGTTCATTAAAACAACACTTAAAGGCAAAAAATGTATGTGCGCATAATCACTGAATTGATTTTGTTGTGGTACCAAGTGATTCTCCCTCCGAGTAGATAATAAAACTTTAATAGTTAAAAGTTTAAATCTTTTGAAATAACTAAAAACAAATGTACTTTAACAAATTATTAATTTAGCTGACACTTTTATCCAAAACGACTTACATTGTTCTACAGTAATTACCAGTGTTACAGTCACTGGAGGCAAGGTGGGTTAAGTGTCTTGCCCAAGGACACAACGACAGTATGAACTGTGGGGAGAGTGGGAATTGAACCACCTACCATCCGGTTGAAAGACGACTGCCGCTCTGCCACCAAATAATGGTGTTAAATGTGAAATGCTTTTATGTGAACGGATACGATTCTATTGACCATACAGTCAGTTCAAAGTATCCCAGTTGAGACAGGCCATGTGAGGCTGTGAGCTGTTAAGTTAGCATGGGCCAGAGTATCCCGTTTGCTGCCACCCCATTAACCCTAACTAATCCGTTGACCTAATGGACAGCGCTCAGCACGAGCTCAAGGCTTTGAACAGCCACAGCAGACGTGTCCTTTCCGTTGTGTTAATCACCTCTCATGGTCTCAGCGACTATGAGCCGCGTTTTCAGCGTCACCAATGTCTTACTGCGGTCTCTCAGACAGGACAGCGATATGAGATTAAGATACAAGGCACATATGCAACTAAAAATATGACACAATACACCTTTACTAAGCAAAGGTGCTATAAAACAGTCTTTTATAGCTGGATAACAAGGCAGTTCAATACAGAGCCAAATGTTTTGTCACAATGTTTAACCTCTTTACCTGGAGGAAACAACTGCAGCATATATTTTAATATGAAGCTATAGCTATCTTATCTCAAAATTGACCTGAACAGACTAGTGTCATGTCTGTGTATTTACTACATCATTGACAATATAAATGACAAATTATTATCTACTTACTGCCTGTCATCTCAAACAAGAGCAGCCTTTTACTATTGCAAAGCTGGCCTTAGACTTGGTTATGACCTGCAATAGTTGAATGCTCTTCAATGAGAATAGGAATGAACCAGGTCTTGAACACACCACAGTTTGTTTGGACAATATTTTTCACTGGCAAAAAGTAAGACCATACTGTTATTACAATACAAGTCGCTCTTTGTGATACAGATATTTCTGATGATATTGTGATAAAAATAAATTTGCAACATATTGTGCAGCACTATTGTACACCCATGATAGGGTTTATGTGCTCTCACAGCATTTGATTTTGTTGTGTTCTGTGACCTGGGAGCCTGCTCAAATTATCGCACATTTATTAAGAAAATAGAATCATAATCTTAAATCAAACTATGGTGCAACCAAATATAAAGTCCTGGTATAGCCCTGGTTTAGTTCTTTATTTAGTTGTTTAGATGTAGGTTAGTTTTAGTCCTGTGCACTAAAAAAACATAAAAGACCTGAAATGTTTTTCCATTAAGATTGCATGTACTAATCTTTTAGTATAGATTACATATTTCTGATCTGGTAAGATGCAGAAAAAGCCAGGGCACCATATTGATGTATTTTTCCTCACAGGAGAATAATAGTGAGATTTAAATCCAAATTAATCAACCACAGTTTAACCTTATCAGTTCAGCCCACATATATTCTGATTAATCCCTTGTGTGTTCCATTCAGCACTCTCGTATCTATTGTAATGCTAAATTTAGAACATAGTTTTTCTATTTAGTCAAAAGAAAAGAAAATTACACAATAACAGAAGAATGGCCTACTGTTGTTTGGCAGATGTACAAAGAGATGTGAGACAAAATGAGTGTCTTTGAGATGATAATCCAGACTAGTTGACTGGGGTCACTATAAATTGCGGTGGAGCCTTGTAACACTGCTGGATTAATGCAGTGGCGAAGGATTGGACAGCACTCTGCAGTACAATTCAGCCACACACAGACTTAGTACGTCAACATTATGTAAAGATTAGTGTCTTATATTCGCTGTTTTTTTAATTCACTCAAAGAAACAAATTAAGGCCATATACACTATATTGCCGAAATTATTCGCTCTTCTGCCTAAACAAGTTACATCCCATTCTTAAACCATAGGATTTAATATTATGTCGGCCCACTCTTTGCAGCTGTAACTCTTCTAGGGAGGCTTTCCACAAAGTTTAGGAGTGTCATGTTCTTCCGCACCAAACTTCCTCATCCATGTCTTTATGGCCCTTGCTTTGTGACTGGTGCGCAAAATAAAATTGCTAAAATGTCTTGGTATGATGAAGCATTAACAGTTCCTTTCATTGAAACTAAGGGGCTGAGCCCAACTCCCAAAAAACAAACATGTTTTGTGTCTGTTTCTATTTTTGTCATGGCGTTTTTGCAACAATCACATGTGTAAGGGCTGCACCTAAAATCTAATTTTTCTAAAGACACAATGCATAATTGCATTCAGGTGCCATTTATCAAACTCACTTTTTGTTTAGGAACAAGTAAAGTAAAGTAAAAAAGTAATAAACAAAGCTCATCACATTCAACACTAATGCACTGCTACAGTATATACCGAGGCTGGATTGTTATTGTTACTTTTTGGCTATGTTTACACTAAAGCAACTTAATATTAAATATGCTTTACTTTGTTATGCTTTTGTGAGCTGACATATTTTTAGTAAAGTAAATGTCATGCTACCACTTTTCAGAACAGGTACATGGTATTGAGCATTCCCCCTTAAAATGTATATGACTGTCTAATAATTACATAACGTAAGGTCGTGAGTTCAAAACCCGGCCGACTCAAAAAAACATTCTGACTCTGGTCTTTCTGTGAGGAGTCTGCATGTCCTCCACGTGTTACTGTGAGTTCTTTCCGGGTACTCCAGCTTCCTCCCACCGTCCAAACACATGTATGTACAGGTTAACTGGCAACTCTAAAGTGTCCCTAGTGAATGAATGTGAGAGTGAATGGTTGTCTGTCACTGTCTGTCTCTAAATGTTAGCCCTGCGACTAACCGGCCACTGTCCAGGGTGTACCCCGCCTCAGGCCCAAAGCTGAGACATGCTGAATATTATTTTTGATACTGTTATCTTTGTCTAATTTTATAAGTAATTATTATCTTATTATAAGTAATTATACACACACAAAAAAACACTACACCTTTACAATTTAAATAATGCACATGATATTTTGAAACAATGCAGTGGTAAAATAATGTGTGTAAAATTTTAGTGTGGATGGCTCTGACTCGGACCTTTAGTACAACTCCAACATGGATGTAAAAAAATACCATTTTGTGTTAGTCACATTATATTGCTCACACAACTTTTATCTTTAAATGAAGTAAATGAATATCAGTCTTACTAATTATATAAATCAGAGGTGCTCAGTTTGTCCACTGTGGGCAATTGGGGAATAGGAAGTAATTCAACTTCTACTGGGTTCTATTGAACTTTTACATGTTTATTTTGCCAAGACTGACTGATAATTAAAGTGTCCCTTGGAGTAATAATAAACTATAGTTCTATTTTATTCAAATGTATATTACAACATTTTACACAATGCATCCTCATTGCAGTTTTCATTGCAAGCTCATCTTGCTCCGAAGTGTTGCATACGACCAAAGGTTCAATAACAGTAGCAGATTAGTAGTAGTGTTTAGACCACTTTTGATGTTATTGTAAATTTAGCCAAAACACAACATTATCATTTACATTACACTGTGTAAACTATAGCCCTTCTAAATTTTCAGTGTTAGTATAATAAATGCTCATATTAATTTAGTTGTTACCTAAACATTACTGACACTAAACATAATACTATTACATTTCTTCATCTCGCTGTCATTCTTTTTCTTCATTAGACCCACTTAGCACAACATGAAACAGTTGAGAGACTCTGTATTGATCCACCTGCCTTGGATACCTCTATTAGCAAATTGAAGCAAAGTTGTTATATCTGCTGTCAGCTGCACAGACTAATTAACAATTTATTCTAACTAAGTCACATCTTCTTGTTTCTTAGATGCGTATCCCGTCTCTGAGGTGATCTACACATGGACCGAAGAAGCGGCTAAGTCTGTGGTAGTGGCAGAAGAGGGGTCCCGGCTCAATCAGTACCATCTGATCGGTCAGACGGCAGGGACGGAGGACATCTATACCAGCAGAGGTACAGTAAGGCCAACACATGCTCTCCCACTTATCAGTTACGTACAATGTCAAATTTGTTTTGGTCCCATTTGACATCTTAGTATATTTTTCATCGTAACTGAGCTGCAAGCAGAAAGACATACAGTATCTACAGTATAAACCCAATACAAAATCCATCGTATATCAAATATCAAAATAAACCTTAGGTTTTTGGGACAGTTTTTTATGTCTAACACTGCAATTGTTATACTTTCTTTCCTTGGTTTTTATCAATTTCAATGCATCTTGATCACATGTTCTTTTTTACTTACCCTTTTTATCACAAATAGATTTTCTGTGATTGTAAACAAGTGTTGCCTTATAGGGCTGCACAAAGCATTGTCCATCACCATTACACAGACATTTCTCATGCCACAAAATAACTGTAATTGGTAATGGTATTTGTAGGCCTGTCAAAATAATTGTTTATAGTAGATATAATAATTATTATCAACGTATTGATTGATATACAAAACATGCTTGAATACATTTTTTCGGGCTGGATAAATGACAATAAATGTGCCTATAAAAAGCCTATGCATGTATGTTTAATACGGACATTGTAGACGTAGTTAAAGTAGCGCTGCCACAATGAATTGATCTGAATCAGAGAGCAGCCACAGGCACAGCAAATATCGCTTTATCCACTTTAGCAAATGGTGCTCACTCACCGTCTGTGTTTTTCCTACTCACAGACCGGTACCGGGCCGAGTCGGCTCCATGTGGACTCAACGAGCAGGGCATAACAGTCTCTGTCTGAGCTTTACTCTCTCTAAAACTGACAAAAACTCACGTAAATGTCCCTCCTTTAGTCGTGGAGAACAGAAAGAATGTGAGGAATAATCTGTGTTAGCAAAGACCAAAATGTAAACAGAGGATGTGGCGAGTCTGAACCATCTCTGAGCCATAAGTTATTATTTCATAACACATTCAGACCCATCTTTGACAAAGTGTTCTGTTTGAGGCCCTTGTCAGAGAGATATAATATTGTTTTGGTGGATCATGTGCTGCCTTCTGTGAGTCTCTGCTGTAGAATTAGATTTTTAAACGCACAAATGGACAAACATTAGCTTATATTTTAAATAAATATTGGGACTGGTAACATTTACTTAGGAACTGTTGGAACTGGCTTTCAGGACAGTACTGGGATGGTGATGAAAAAGTGTGCGCTGCCAAAATTGCATCTTCTTAAAGAAACAAGCAGCAAGAAAGCCACCAACCATTGATGTCTGCTTGTGTACGTTCCCAAACAATGTGGGGTGTAATAAATGTGGTTTGCAGGTTTCTTGATGTGACCTAAGCCTTTCCTGAACATACAGTTGAATGTGATGTTCAAAAGCAGTGTCATTTAATGTAACTTGAAGAAAGAGTTTTTTTATTTTACAGATTTGCCTTTAAATGTATATTTTTATACAGCTGGCCAAAAGTTCATTAAAGTTCTATTTAAATACTTGAGATTTTTTTAAATATACGTCTACATCTTTACAATTCAAATATTGCATAGTACCAAAAAATAAAAATAAAAAACGCTCTACACAATAATATTGTTTATTGAGATATTTAACCAGTGGAAAAGGTCATGCGGTTAAATGTGTCTACTTTACAAAACAACATAATTATAATAAAATTAAAAATTTGTGCAACCTTAGATTTAAATGATTCAGTAACAGCTAAAGCGCTTTGAGGGCCTTGAAAATGTGCTATATAAAACCAATCCATTATTATTATTATTATTATTATTATTATTATTATTATTATTATTATTATTATTATTATTATTATTATTATTATTATTATTATTATTATTTAAAACCATCAGAACAGTGCCATTGGGAATATGTGCTGTATTCAAAGCCAAAGACCATCCATTATAATATTACAGTTTAACACTGTGTGTGACTTTTTGTGTGACAGTTTATCACAAAATTATTTCCTTTGCTACAGCCTGTGTCCCACAGTTGCCCCACTCCGGCGTAACGCTCCCGCCGCAGCCATGTTATTCCGCCCTACATTATCTCACTTTGTCCCATTCAAAGATACTGTGCAAAGGAAATGTTTTCAAATCAAGCTGGATAGAGACAATGAATGAGGATTTGAGGAAGCCTCCCACACATTGCCAACTGTCTAGAGTGGAGATGCTAGAGGGAGGGGGCCATAAAAAATCACTTATCCGCAGTCTGAGCCATTGGATCTGTAGGGTTAATCCGTACGCAGGCCCATCAGTTGTGCTTTTACAAAGTGACGTCACCGCGCGGGGATTGGCCGCTGCGCTGAGACACGTGGTGCTCGAGCGGCATCTGCTTAATTCTGTTATGTAAAAAAGTATGATAATACATTTCTATTGAGAGTGAGTTTATGACTAGGGAGGGACGTCTTATATCTGTAATGTATACTGGGATATGGCTTTATCCCATATCAGGCAAAATAATGTACCAGAACTAAACAGTACCATTGAGTGTAACACACTGATTTTTAAGCTCAACCAACAGGAGTAAATCTAGTTGGGCTGCTGGTGGGTTACCCTGCACTGCTGCCGACAGAAACGCTCAACAAGTTGCTGTATGATTCAATGATACTTCATGCTACAGTCAAGTCCAGGAGGGAGGACACACAGAGCCAACATGGCCTTAATTAGCATGGCTAATCTGAGGTACAAACCCTTTAACAAGCCTAGAATAGATCAGCAATGAGCCACACACACTATACATGACCTTTGACCTTACAAGTTAAGCTGAAGACAGTGGGAATATAGACATAGGAACCAAATAAGAAATGATAAGCGCACATTACACAAAGCAGAAAGAAGCAACAGATGGTTTAACTTTCTTGACTCACCAGTTGACTAGCATGGCAGCGTTGTTCTCTGCTATGAACGGAAGCTCCCCGCAGACGCTCCAAAAACCAAGCAGTAAAAGCCACCACAACCGCATTTTAGCAGGCCTTGGAGAGTCCCATCCGATGTCTGAGGCAGTCAGAAGTGGGGCCACAGAGCAGGGCAGAAGACCAGACGTCCCATTAGAGCAGGTGCCCCTCTCATTAAGGACATGTTGCTCGCCCCCCCGTATCGAAGAGACCTTCTGAAAAGTTCTCACTCGGTGCCTGTCAACCCCCCTCCACTCCAGTCATCTGTGCACCTGCTAGTACTCAACGCTGATCTAGGTCTGTTTTACTGTTCGAGCTCAGAAGGAAGGATGTATGTCCCCAATCACGCAAGGTCCGGCCTGACAGAATGGGACGGACACACACTACACACACACACAGGAAGAGGGAGAGAGAGACGGCCAGCCCGAGTGAGAGAGAAATACAGGATGCAGATTGTGACAAGGGATTAGTGGGACAGAAAAATCCGATTTTGCCAGGAGAAAGCAGCAGTCATCTGTGGATTTTCTATAGTTTATCAGACTCCATGGCTTGACGAGATTTTTGAAAAAAAATCCTTCAAATGCAATCTTTAGTTGCCCCTAGCTCAGTCGGTAGAGCATATGCAAAAACACTTTTGTTTGTTCCCCTCTCTCTATCACCATGTTACCTGTCAACGTCCACTGTCAAATAAAGGCATATATATATATATATATATATATATATACACATATATATAAACTGTTATGGTAGAAATAAAGATGACTTAAGACAAATTGTTCCAATTCAGCGCAATTTCTATTAAAGTCAGTCATATTCAACTTTTGCTATACTACCCTACCTGTTTTAATTATTTTAGTCCTTGATTAATGCTGTTTTTGTCCTGGTGTTGCCCTACATTTGGCAATAAAGAGGATGGGCGTTTTTCTTTTTATTTGTTAATTACCATATTCAATAAATAATATTGATATAGGAAAGAGACCATCACTTGTAAATACAATACAATATTTTAGTAAAGTATATTTAAAGTATATTTAGATATTTCTATAGTTTTATAATCTGGGCTGGTCAAAATAAAATTTAAATAGCCACGATTATTAGATTCTACAAAGCCAGGAACAAACTTCACTTTACCAACTACAGACCTGTCTCCATACTTCCACAATTTTCCAAAATATTTCAAATATAATCATAGCAAAGCACAATTTACTGTCAGATATATTTCAAATCAAATTGGTCTCCGTCACAAGCAATAATTGAAGCAATCAAGGAAGTTACAAATGCTGTGGGATTATTTACTGACTTTATAAAAGCATATACTGGGTGTTGTATGTTCATCATAATTGAATGTTGTATGGGGTGTCCCGCAGAGGTCAGTCTTGGGACCCAAGTTGTTTATTTTGTATATTAGTGATATTTACAGGGTGTCACAGGTAACAAAGTTGGTGTTATTTGCTGATGACACCTTATTTTTTTGTTCCAGGGAGAATTTTAAGAAACTGGTTAAAAATGAGTTGAATAAATTTAAGAGTTGGTTTGACAGAAATAAATTAGCATTAAACTTAGATAAAACAACAATTATGATGTTTGGGAATTACAGAAATAACATACAGGTATAAATACACATAGATGGGGTACAGATAGAAAGAGAAGAGTGACTAAAAATAAATTCTTAGTATTTATAATAAGACAAATGAATCAGCTGGAACCCACACAGGAAATGTATACAATCCAAAATATCAAGAAGCATTTTGGTATCAAATAAAGCAAAACATCAATAATAAATCACACTGCATCCTGTACTGTTTCATAGTCTTACCATATTTAAATTACTTATTTATTATTTTTTATTATTATTATTATTATTATTATTATTATTATTATTATTATTATTATTATTGTTATTGCTCTTATTATCACTTTTACAAATGGTGTAATAGATGGCATAAATGTAACAATTGGATTACCTTGAAGTTAAATATTGATGCTGAGAGAAGAGAAGATGGGATTTAATAAGCTTTGACTTCTTCCCACTCCTTTTTGAACAACACAGAATAGATTAGATAGATAAGTTGTTGTTTTCTTTCTCGTTGTATAGCATTGAGTTTCTGTTCAAAACAAACTTTCAATCAATCAGCGGTGAAAACTGGAGAGCCAAACATTGTCTCATGTAGAACAAAAGTGTCTTGTGATAAATGTAATTTTTCCGGTTACTCCTTCTATACTGACATCTGCAGTATGTGACTGTTTTCATTACTGAAATGAGGAATGCAAAAGGTTGGATTGCAGCCTCATTTCAAATTCATACACGCCCAATTGAGACAACACAATAATACATATTTTACATTGAATTTATTTACCATTCAGGTTATCTTTGATAGAATTTGTGAATACACTGGTGTGTTTCCATTTGTGTGGTGTTGAAATTGATGAAGCAGGTGATAAAACTAGAAATCAATGCCATCCCCTCATTCTGTCTTTTTATTGCACCAGCAATACCCATATTAATTTATCTGGTATTCTGCTCTAAAAACTTCACCCTATAATCAAGAATTTAACAAAGATTTTCAGATTGATACAATAATATAAATACATCAGTATTTGAGTGATATCCCTCACTGTGTTTGTCCACAGGGCAGTACACAGTGATGATGGCTCACTTCTTCCTGAAGAGAAAGATTGGTTACTTTGTCATCCAGACCTACATGCCCTGCTTCATGACAGTCATCCTGTCCCAGGTCTCCTTTTGGCTCAACCGGGAGTCAGTGCCAGCACGTACTGTGTTTGGTGAGTTCGGCACCTACTAAACATGATTTAATGAATGCTGTAGAGTGTTCCTAGAAATTGTAATAACAGTTAAGAAGACATGATACACACTAATGCATGCATGTATATCCTGATGTTATAATGCTCTGTAATGTGTCCTCTCTCTGCTTTGCCTTAATCTGATATAATAAAAACAGAATAGTAAGTCTGCCTGGTGAATCTGACCCACTTTCTCTGTACTAGGTGTGACCACAGTGCTGACCATGACCACTCTGAGCATCAGTGCTCGAAACTCACTGCCCAAAGTGGCTTATGCTACAGCCATGGATTGGTTTATTGCAGTGTGCTACGCTTTTGTCTTCTCTGCGCTTATTGAATTTGCCACAGTCAACTACTTTACCAAAAGAAGCTGGGCCTGGGATGGAAAGAAGGCCATGGAGGCCCAGCAGCCCAAGGTATATTGCAGCATGTGTCTGTGCAGAGCTTTAGTTCACTCAGCTGTGTCCAAACATCCACACCCCATCCACAACCTCAATGCCCTTTTGATGTAATGCCATTGAAAACAGTAAGCACACTTTCTGACCACTGGTCTGACCAGAAGTGGTACCTTTGAATTACTCACATAACACACACACATTTGCTGGATTATTAGACATATGTGCAAGTGTGGCAGTGCACAAAGTAAGTAGTATGAATATATGTTTTATTGTTGTTAATTTGCAGTAATATCAAAGGTAAGAGACAAATATGGTTTATAGAAAGTACAGTCTATGCAAAACAGCAATATTTGCTGATAATTAAATTCTGTCACCTATTCACTGTTGCATTGATCCCAAGCTTTAGTGCAGTGCTTTCTTTGTGTGGTAAATTATAAATATATATATATATATATATATTGTTTTACAGCTTGATTTCATATGCATGTGAGCTTTCAAACTATATTTTCCTCAACAGAAAAAGGACCCATTGGCTTTGTCTAAAAAACCCAACAATACCTGCTCGACTGGTGTGAATTACACAGCAAACCTTACAAAGGATGCTTCTATCTCCACCATTTCAAACAGCACAGCTGTCCAACTAAAGCCCTCTGAACCTAAGGTTGCTGACCCCAAAAAGACTTATAACAGTGTGAGCAAGATTGACAAGATGTCCAGAATAGTGTTCCCGGTGCTGTTTGGGACATTCAACCTCGTCTACTGGGCAACGTATCTCAACAGGGAGCCAGTGGTCAAAGCAGCTGTGTAAGCCTGTTGCCCTCACAGCCACGCAAACTGGAACAAAATCAAAAAGTTCCATTTGGTGCCAAGCACTCCTTGTATCATAGACATTTTTAGGTACAGTATTGTTTCATTGCTCATTGCATGTGTATCGCTTTGAGAAATGTTGCCATGTTTGCCTTGAGTTTGTATATTTGACTTCAGCTTAATTCATTGCAAATCTCAACATAATGTTAGGCAAATTCTGATATTTTACCAATTGAGCATTTGGCATTAATATTTTCTTTTTGATTCTACAGTAGATGGTATTACATTGTACAGCCAGGCCAAATGCTATGCAAAACACTCTGTGTGTACTATTCGAACCCGGATTGGATCTTTTTATGTGTTTTTGTACAAACAGGCTCGAGGTCCGACTATGCAAGGTCGGGCCGAGGCATGTGGATCTTTGCTTCCTTGTGAAAAGCAGATGAATAGCCATGCTTAAATGTGTTGCCTTCAGAGTGTGAGAACTCATTATGAATGCACTGAAATCTCCAGCAATTACTTTTTTCAAAAGCCAATTTTGCAGCTTTCATGAAGTATATTCCCTTTTTTATTGCAGAACAGCCAAGTTGCAATGTTTTTGTCGATGTATAGATAAACAGGGATGAATAAAAAGTGACTAAAGTGAAATGGCAGCTTCTGTCATCATGTTGAGAATAGTTTGTGTATATATGCTTTGCTTTTAAATCAGCACCACAAAGCCAGTAAGTCAGCTTCTATGTCTTGCAAACGCAGCAGCACAGTCTAGTCTAGTGCTTCATTGATCAGATGTTGAGACATGAGTATTATTGCGTGAGCTTTTGCTATTTTGATGGGAAACGGGATGCTTTTTTAACTAGTTGTTTTCATAAAGTTTGTTGTTTGTATGAGCTTTTAAGAAAACTTGCTAATAATTTAATTTGTATGACTAGAGCCACTTCATGTGTTCATTTAACAAAACATGCTTATCAGGTTATTAGGCAAGAAACATTGATAACAATTTTACTTTGTCATTTAAAATAATGTTGTCATGTATTATTTTAAGGGAGTCAAGCAAAAAACACAGGTTTCATTTGCCGCTACAGCTAACAGCCAGGTAGCTTACTTTAGCTTAGCACTAACAAAAAAAAGCAAGCATGGTTTAATGCTCATGAATTGTTATATATATTTTTTATTTAACAAGGTGAAAACCTCATTAAGATTAAATATCTTTATATCTTTATATCTTTTCCAAGAGTGACCTGGCCAAGACGACAGCATTACACACAGTTTCAGACAAGTGACAAAAATAACAATATTATAAACTAAAATCAAACCACTTGCTATTTTCTCGGAACATGCTAGAAACAAACAAGCTAGTTAGCCGTGGAGCAGTTATGTCATGCTAAGCTAAAGTAACTTGTTAGCTTGTTTTCACTAGCCTGGTTCTACCAGACTCTCGTACATTTCATTTGTACAGAGAGTCTGGCCTCGCTCCATTGACAAGCGTTTACTTCCTTGTATGCGGGAACTCTGTTGAAGTTTAAAACTATTGGATCTGCCCAGAGTCACTCAGGATCTGCCATAGCCAATCGCTAACGTGTGGTCGTGACATATGTCATGCGCCGAAACCGACCGGAAACAACAAGTCACTCCCTCTGTTCGCTGATTGGTCCTACAAAAAATTGATTTCTGGAAACCTAAGAATTTACAGCGATCCCAGACTAAGTACTAAAGCGAAATGAAATTGAGCGGAAGTACGTAGGAGGGCGGAGCCAGGCTATGTTTTCACATCCATACTCTTAAACCTGCATGTTCTGTCAGGACACAACACCAACAGTTTTAACATGAACCTAAGCTACTCATGAGACTTTCTAGCTTATTGTGTCCTGTCACTATTTATTGAGCACTCAGTGGTATTATTGCATTATTACATTTTGTTGGATTTTAGGTACAAGCTGTCTTAAAATGCAAATATCTAAAGCAATAACGAATGCTCATTAAAATAACTTTTGTTTTTAGAAATCATATTAATACTCTAATGTTTTTTTCAGAAGAGATTATACGATTTGCGATTGTCTTTTTCTATATATAACCCTCTACTGATTATATTGAATTGTATTTTATGGAAGCACACTGCTTTCTTACTCTAAGATCCATGTAATGGTTCAGCCAGTATTGAAATCCTCTTTCTCTTTACTGTTCTGCATAACTGACTTCAAATAAAGCTTCACTGACTTCACCTGTCTTCTGTAAAATTTATTGTATTGAGAAAATTAACATGGGTTTCTACTTTTTGAGGATTTAATGGCACAATCACATGCAGTACAAACAGAATGGATGTTGGAGACATATTTCAATGCTAGTGTTGATGTGATAAAATCCAGACTTAATCTTTCTTGATAGAGCAACTGCCTTGTCCGCACGTGCTGTCGCTGCTTTGATTATACACATACACATCCAGATCATGCAGCCTCTACAGTTGGCGGACTGATATCCATCTTAGGAGCCTCTGTAGCTCTGACATCTGGCTCACATCTGTTTGTCAAGGATTTAGCTCCATTTAAGTTGCTTTTTCCATTCAGCAGGCCCATGTTCTACACCAAATTAAGCTGTCACTGATGCCACCAAATGACATCAATCACAGCGTATAGCCTGAGAAGAAAAGATGGTCCGCAGTAAAGACTCACAGAAGAAGGAGTTCCCTCTGGCAGCCAGCGTGTTACCAGAGGAGCATGTTTTAGGAACTGGCTCGACAACAGGATTCAATTTTGTAATTAATCTTCTATTCACCAGTGTTACACTTGGAACACCACTGGAGGCAAGGTGGGTAAAGTGTCTTGCCCAAGGACAAAACAACAGTATGAACTGTTGGGAGAGAGGAAATCCAACCTCCAACCTTTTTGGTTATTGGACGATCGCTCTACCAACGAGCCACTGCGCCCCCAAACTACTTATAAATAAGGAATTTAAGGTGGCTGGATGCACACAAAAAAAAACATTCAGCAGCACGGTGGCAGAGTAGTTAGCACTCTGGTCTCACAGCAAGAATGTCCTGGGTTCTTCAGTTTACCACTAAAAAGACAATATTAATCATCTCACAGGCCCGTCCACTCCAGAAAGGACAAAGTCAAAACGTCAAAACGTCTTCTGTTTTCAAACTATGTCCAGATGCCTTTCAATTCTATAATACTTTAACCCTTTAGGTGCCAATGTTTATTTTAAAGAGATAGAGTCCTACTCTAAACTAGAAGTATGTCAGGTACCAAAGTATATAAGTGGAATAATTTTATGCATCTTATTTGCATTGAACAAGTCACACACTCTCACTCTCGCTCTCATTCTCACTATCCCTCGGCTGAAAGACAGATGTTCTCTCTCAGAATCAGAGTCAGCCTTTACTAAAGCCAAAGCTTCATCACAGATGTATTTTTTATTTGTCATTTTTGCGTTTGCCAGCTCGCATGTAGAGAATAAGGCTTCCACTGACACTCCCACTGACACTGTTTAATTTTTAGTGGCAACACATGGTAACAGTGAGCTAGAAACAAAGTACAGGGTGTCTGACATCTGGTGGAAGGGAGTAAAAACTTTATTGCTGTAAAATTGCCTAGCCTATCTTTAATGCTTTAACTAAAGATTTGGTTCTGATAGTGTGTACTTGGCTTGCAGTATTCTGTTTCCAATTAATTTAGTATGAAATAGGTGCCAGTGGCAATAGCAACTTAGAAAAGCCAATAGAAAACAGATTTTATTTGTTTGAAAAGAATTAAAGGATTTGATTATAATACTTGTTTTGTTTCTGTTCCATGCAAAAGTAATAAGTAAAAGTGCTGCACCATGGGTTGCTGAACAGTGGCTGAAGCTCATGTTCAAATAGTACATTGCACATCTACTTTTTCAGGTATCTACATGTTTTGTATAGAGCACTGATTCTGCGGCTGTTGTGGACTGCTGAGCGAGCACTCTCGGTGTTATTACACAGCACACAGGCACCAGCGCACCTTGTTGATCATATCATATCGATTTATAGACTTCCCTGTATAAACTGTTTATAGTTCCTTGTGTCATTTCAATAAAATATTTGTCCGTGGTTAATTTTGTGTGAATGCATTTAAAGACTACTGTGACCTTGAGTCATCACTGCAGTCCTTTTTACACTTTTTATTGAAACTTTCTTAAGCATTTGAAACCACTGTTTAAATTATTCATAATTTATCATACAGTTGTAATTACAGAAGTAGACTTAATCAAGAGACACTTTAATAAAGGAGGTCAGAGAAAAAGACGTCACACAAAAGAGGTTTCTGGAAGTCAAGTCCTTGATTGTTGGACTATGTCGCCTTAAACTTTTTTTGAAATGAAAAGGTAACCTACTATTGTAATTTGAATCTTTACAAGTCCATGTTATTTATATTATCAGTAAATATAGTTAACAGTCAAAGTTAAAAAGTATTTTAAAACTATTGTATCTATCTCCACTTGCTGCCTTGATGTTTTACCCAACAGATTTCTAAAATCAGTAAGCAGATTGTTACCACAATTTACTGATATAGTATATAATTCCTTACAGTCTGGAACATTTTCAAAGGCCTTAAAAACTGCTGTTATTGAACATCTCCTTAAGAAGAACAGGCTTGATTCTACAGTGCTCAACAAATATTGGCCCATATAAAACCTGGCATTTTTAGGAAAAGTTATTGAAAAAGTTGTACATTAGCAACTTACTGACTTCCTTTTGCTTAACAACTGCTTTGATCCTTTTCAGTCAGGATTCAGGCCCCATCACAGACTGAGACTGCACTTATGAAAATCACATTTATTTATTTAGCTGACGCTTTTATCCAAAGCGACTTACATTTAGCTTCAATTCAGCAGTAATACAGTTCGAACACCACTGGTGGGTTAAGTGTCATGCCCAAGGACACAACGACAGTATGAACTGTGGGGAGAGCTGGAATCGAACCTCCAGCCCTCCGGTTAAGGTACAACCGCTCTATCACTGAGCCGCTGCCCCTCAAGTCACAGATGTATAAAGAATGACACAATGTTCTGCTGGACTTGAGTGCTGCGTTTGATAAAGTGGACCATGGAATCCTGTCACAAAGATTAGAGGAATGGATAGGTTTCTCTTGAACTTCCCTTAAATGATTTCAGTCCTATCTTGAAGACAGGACGTACTTTGTTTCGGTTGGAAACTGTGTATCAGACCAAATGGCCCTGACATGTGGGGTTCCACAGGGGTCAATCTTGGGACCTCTATTATTCAATCTTTACATGCTTCCTTTAGGCCGGTTAATATGCAGCTGTTATGTATTCTGCCGTAATGATGTAGATGAAACTCAGATTTAAATTTCACTCACAGCAGGTGAAAATGGACCAATCCATTCACTCTGTCACTGCATCAAACAGATTGATGTGTGGATGCAGAATAACTTTCTCCAACTGAACAGAAACAAGACTGAACTAATCATTTTTGGGAACAAAAACAAAGAGAAAGTGTCAGCAGTCACCTTGAGTCTCTTTCTCTAAAATCTAAAAATCAGGTTAGAAATCGCTGCTGCTCGGGTTCTAACTAACACCAGGAAGTACAACGACATCAGTCCAGTTTTAAAATCTCTGCACTGGCTTCCTGTTGCTCAGAGAATAGACTTTAAAACAACACTGCTGGTTTAACAAGTCATGCAACAAGTTTAACAAGTTTCTTATGAACCTTCTCAGACTCTGAGAACATCTGGGACAGGCCTTCTGCTCGTGCCCAGAACAAAACATGGAAAAGAAGCGTTTAAGATTCTTGCAGCAAAAATCTGAAATCTTGTATGTGTCACTCATAATAGTATAAGCTGCAAAACCTTTATTTATTGTGGGATGTAATGTAAATAATATAAAGCTTGTTTGCAAAGCTTATCTCCAACTTTCTGCTGTGTCGAACCGGTGCTTTTCTCTGAGTCACCAGCAGAGGGCGACAGCAGTCAGCTACAGTCCTACAGGAGAAGACTATGGATCATGGATCCCAGAAGGATCTGTTAACACACTACTAGGCCACACACTAACCTGTAGCTTCTGGAGACAACAAAGTGGAGGTAAACGAAATCATATTCACGATTTGAGATAAACAACAACAACATGTAGCCTCCTAAAGTTGAACAGTTAGTTTACTCTGCACAGCCTACCAGTAACCTCTAATTTTATTTTCTGTTGAGTGGAGACAAATTTAATAAAAGCCCAAGTAGCAGCGACTGCTTGATTATTATTTCCCAGTTTTTAGCCCTTAAGCTAATGATAGCTTTTAAGCATGTTATATGCTATTCCATATTTTCAGGTGCCCATTTGACTTTGGCTACATTTTCCAAATATGGTTTCCTTGTCGTCACACAAATACAATTTTTTTCACATATTTGTAATATTTAATAAACTGTTACTCTTGCTGGATTGTCACCCATTAAAGGTCACTATTTAAGAAAGCCTATAGGCTACTGTATGTAGTCTGAAAACAACTTTCACTCTACATATTTTAATTTTTTTAATTTTATTATGATTATGATTATGATTATGATTATTATTATTATTATTATTTGGTGGTTAAAAAGTTACGTTTCGACCATTAAATCATTAAATGCTCCCTCTCTTTTCTGCTTTTTTCTGTCTAACTACTTTCTTACATTAACATTAATTAAGGGCAAACTCACTGTAGTCCCAATTTATAATGTTAAAAACAAATGGTAAAGGAACATTGATAACTATTGTGCTTCTGAATTTACAAATGGTAAATAAATAAATAAAAACAATTTGGTTCCAACTTACTAGTTGGAAAACACTACTCTAGACTGTGTAAAGCGTAGTTGTCAGTGCATGAAATAGACAGTGTCACAAACTGCTCATGTAGTTTTCTTCTTATCCGTGAGCTTTTCCCCCAGAACTGCAGTAAGCTGACAGACAGCGAGGGCCAAGGGGAGGTTGCATTATTCTCCAGACACAACCTCTCTGTGACCCATCATGGGAACTTCTCGTATTTATCTCAACACTTCTCTCTGTAGTTTCCTCAAAATGGTTCTTAGCTTTACAGCTCACCTGTGAATGACCCCTGCAGATGGAGATAGCTGTGGCTGTGAGACAAATACACATGGAGTTTAAAAGAAGCTCACACTAAAGTACTCCGTATCCTAACAGGCTATCATTCCGGTTGCATTATGGGAGTGTTGAGATGACCCACTCACCTTTTACCCTTTCACCAGCTTACCTTGTATTGTGCACGCTACGGTCATGTCCTGAAGGTACAGGCATGACTCAGAGTTTTATTGAAAAACAGCGTCTGCAACAAAGAGCTTCAGGGTTAAAAGGTGCAGCAGGAAAATTAAAATGTGCAACGCAGAAACACTTACTGTTAAAATATTTGCGTTAGAGCAGCAGCCATGGCGCCTCTGTGACACATTTTTGGTTCCACAGAAGAAAGTGATTTCAAATGAATCCTGGTATTTATTTGTTGAACAAGCCTTGTTGAAAAAATGTAATTTCTAAAGTTTGCACAAACTACACTATGCTGATGAACTATCATACAAATTTATAAAAATAATGTTTGCCCCTTTTTATGCTCACATTTTATGGTGGATATGTCAGTCTGTTCATCTCACTTCATCCTGAAAGCGGCGGTGGATCAAGATGATTGATTATACAAATTAGCTATGAGCTTTTTAGTATATTTTTTCTTTTTCACCCAGCATTTTTCTGTTTCATTTATTACATTTGCCCAGATGTTAAAAGAGCTTGTTGTGCAGCATGTCACACAAAAAGTTTGCTAGCTTTTATTTTTTCTTGTTAGCCAGGACGGAGCATATAAAGGGACAGTTTGTTGAGTTACTTTTGGAGCATAAAGTTGACACAAGGCAGAAATCATGTCTAGGAGCATAAGAGGGGCTTATTTATACACAGTGACCCTACTTTTAACTTTGTACTGACAATTACTACTCTTACATAGGGTTCCTAAAGTATCAACCTGCTCAATAAAACTGGACTCAAACTTGGACTCATTTATTCTCAGACACAAGAACTCGAGACTCGACTCGGACTTGAGAACTGATGACTCAGACTTAGATTTGGACTTGAGCACAAAGAACTCGCAAGTCACTCTCAGCAACAACACCACACAACCTCTGCCTGTTGCATGTGGTCATAGCAGGACGAGCAGCTCTCATTTAACTCTCAGCCCCTAAATGTGACCCATTAATTTGAGCCTAAATAAATACATTTCAAAACTATAGGCCTATTTAGGCTTATTGATATGCCCCAATCAAAACTCCATTAAATGTGTTTAATGAAATAGGCTTATAAAAAACTGTCTTTAGTGACTCGGACTTGCAGTTCAACTAAAGAAGACTTGAAATGTTTGGGATAACTCGGACTTGGACTCGGATTTGTACTTTAAGTGATGTGGACTCGACTTGGATTTGGACTCGGACTTGAACACTGAGGACTTGAAAGTGACTTGGTCTTGAAAACTGGTGACTCAACTACAACACTGACTTACATAGATAAGTTCTAAAAGTAGCGTATTATCGTCCATTCATGTGGTCCTTGGGAACTTGAGAAAATGTTTTTCCAAGTAAAAAAATGCACATGAACGCTTGCTAAAGTCGGAAAATATTTGAAAATATTTCATACTGTTTTGCACATTAATAACTTAATAATATGATAGCTTAACTAGTTTTCTGTTCTTATAGACGTATTTACACTTTATACAAAGTGTAAATATATTTATTTTGTAATATTTATTTGATTAACTCTGGTATTTAGCAGTTTCCACATGCTTTTTGTTTACCTCTTATGTTTTTAATAGGTTACCTTTTCTTGAATCACTTCTTATTTCTGTTGGACTTGAGTGCTGCGTTTGATACAGTGGACCATGAAATCCTGTCACAAAGATTAGAGGAATGGATAGGTTTCTCTTGAACTGATCTTAAATGGTTTCAGTCATATCTTGAAGACAGGAAGTACTTTGTTTCGGTTAGTAACTGTGTATCAGACCAAATGGCCCTGGGGTTGTGGGGTTCAACAGGGGTCTAATTTGGGACCCCTATTATTCACTCTTTACACGCTTCCTTTAGGCCGGTTAATACAAAGCTGTGATATATCTTACTGTAATTATGCAGCTAACCAATCCATTCACTGTGTCACTGCATCGAACAGATTGACGTGTGTATGAAAATAATTTTCTCCAACGTAACAGACACAATCCTGAACTAATCATCTTTGGGCCACAAAAACAAAGAGAAAGTGTCAGCAGTCACCTCGAGTCTCTTTCTCTAAAATCTAAAAATCAGGTTAGAAATCTAGGGGTCATCATGGACTCAGACTTGAATTTCCAGAGTCACATTAAGTCAATTATATCATCTGAATTTTATCACCTTAAAAACTTTTCCAAAGTCAAAGGGATAATCTCTGAACCAGACTTAGAGAGACTTATTCATGCTTTTATCTCCAGCAGGTTAGATTACTGTAACGGCCTGCTCACTGGTCTCTCAAAATGAGGGTTAAGACAGCTGCAGCTTATTCAGAACGCTGCTGCTCGGGTTCTAACTAAAACCAGGAAGTACAACCACATCAGTCCAGTTTTAAAATCTCTGCACTGGCTTCCTGTTGCTCAGAGAATAGACTTTAAAACAGCACTGCTGGTTTATAAGTCTCTAAATGGTTTAGCACCAGAATATATTTCTGAAATGCTAGTTGCTTAAGAACCTTCTCGGACTCTGAGAACATCTGGGACAGGCTTCTGCTCGTGCCCAGAGTTAGAACTAAACCTGGTGAAGCAGAGTTAAATTTTCATGCAGCAAAAACCTGGAACAGTCTCCACAGATGACATGAAACAAGCCTCAACTTTAACAATGTTCAAGGGGAAATCAAGAACCTTTCCCTTTTTTTTTTAGTGTTTTATTCTAAATTTTGTCTATGTATTTTCAATTTGACTTTTATTTCTGTAAAGCACTTTGAATGACCCAGTGTATAAATTGTGCTATATGAATAAATTGCCTTGCCTTGCCTTACAAATAGGCTAATAATTACCAGCTACTTTAACTCTATGAACGCAATTAAAAATATTTTTTGTCTTAGTCTCCATCTTCCCTGTTGTTATGGTTTAGAATGTTCCAAATTTCCTGAACTGAAAACACATGAACACACCGAAGTCAGAAGAACGACTTACAATCCTGGTTACACAGAGTTGCAGAGGATTCATAAATGCACCAATAGATCATGAAGCTTTAACTTTCTACAGACTTTAACCATATCATTTTTTTACATGTCATAGATAATAACTCCCAAATTGAAATCCATTCGTAAGTTTTCTTTTTTACTTGTACAGGGACAAAAATGGTCCACTCCTGCTTTATGTTTTTGTTACCACCTAAAATGACTGCTGTTTAGCAATAGACATTTATTATGATTGAGATGTCAAAAGAATTATGGTCTGACTAGTAAATTATAGACTCACTATGTAGATAACTCAAATTCTAAATATGGTGTAAATAAAAATTTTCATGGTATAAATAAGTTTTGTCATTATTTTGCGCAAGTGTAATTTGAATAAAAGTCTAAGTGTTTTTTGGTTGTTTTTTATCCTTGCTTCACTGTGAAGAAGTGGTGGAGACAGAAGGAGTGACGTCGCCTCTCCTGCGCGTGAAGGAGATGAATTGGGGGGGCATTCACACAGTGCACACCTGCGTAAGAGCATCACTGTCCGCTGTCGAGGAACCAAACTCTCCCAAGGATTGTCCATTCACGCCGCTGGAGACTCGGTGGATTTAAACAAACGCCACATTTTCCTACAATGTCTCAGATTTGTGCTGGATTACAAACTATGGTGCGCTGTGCACTCGTGTTTTCCTGCCGGCAGCTGTGACGATCGCGTCCAGACTCTCAGCGTCCACTCACTTTGGCTTTGCCTTCACACAATAAAATGCCATCCACGTTAATGCCTTATGCCTTACTCCTGTGGATACTCTACTCACGGTAAGTTACGTTAAATACCTCTAAAAAGAGCAAAGAGATCAACTTTCCTCTCGTGTTTTTCCTCCGTAAACTTTGCGCGTCGCGGAGGACTTTCAATTACATTGGTTAAGCTACTAGTGTTCCATGTTTATTAGCCTTGAGTTTTCATTCCCCTTTACCTTTTTAGCTGTCTAGCAATGGAGTATGAAGAAGACTATGAGGATGTAACAGTAAATCAAATGCTGGCTCCAAAGTCACAACAAACAGACGCCACGGAAATACTCAACAATTTACTGAAGGAGTACGACAAGAAACTGCGACCTGACATCGGAGGTAAGACTGTTTATCCTCTTTATACAAAGCTCTAGTAATGTGGGAGACTGTAAGCACCTCATTAAAGTGTGTGGCCTACAGCTGATGGCACAAGTAAACACTGATAGATATGTCCTTTCAAAGTCATTGTGATTAAAGGTGCAGTAGGCATTTCTTAGTCCCAATCATTTCTGTAGGTTTTAATACATTTACATTTATTCATTTAGCTGACGCTTCGACTTAGCTTCTAATTACCAGTGTTACAGCCACTGGAGGCAAGGTGGGTTAGGTGTCTTGCCCAAGGACACAACGACAGTATGAGAGAGTGAGAATCGAACCACCTACCTTCAGGCCTATAACTTAGGACTACATTTGTTTTAGCTGCAGGTAGTGGTACTGACTTTAGTTAATCTAAAACAAAGTTTTTGGTGTTCTTTTTTTTCTCACATTTGAACAAACCTGTCCAAGGGATCTCAGAACTGGTCTTTTAGTTAAGGTCTCATCAAAAGTTAAAGATTTTGTAGATTTTGTTTGCAGTTTTTTTGCTCGCTATCAAATAAGTGTTATAACTCAAGCTAACTATATAATAATAATATAAAAGTTTGAATTTAGAAAATTGAGAAAAGGCATGATATTGCCTCCAGTTGAGCAATATGCTATCATGTGCCCTTAAAGCTCAACTACCCAAAATTACCGTCCCTGTCTCAAATCCATTTCACCCCCAAAAGTACCCTAAGGACCTTTGCAACAAAATACTAATATTACAGCAATAAGATTTAGAGATTACCGTCTTAAACTTTAAGCTCTGTCTTTTACAATATGGCAAAATTAATCACCTCGTGAAACACTATATGATTGAATTGCCAATATTCTTCCCTGTTTCACGTTGACTCCCCTTTCTTTGTTGATGTTTTTCTTTTTTTTAGCTGTTTTGCTGTGTTAAAAGACTTATATATAGACTGTATAGACTTTTCTATTATTGGCAGCCATCAAACCTTCTGTTGACAGCAGTGTGGACCTTTTTTCCGAAAGCGAGCTGTGGCTGAAAATTCTCATCAACAGTAGATGGCATCATAAAGCCAGTTTCATTTTTTTTTTTTTTTTTTTTTTTACAAATTATTGCTTTTACAATATACTAATTGGTGTTTAAACCATTTCCCCCCAATTAGAAGAAACAAATCAGGTACAGTCTGTTTAAAAGCCCACCAAAAATTTAATTCTTTAAAAATAGACAAAATTTGGCACATTGGCTGCTGTACATTGGATATACAGTACATTCTTAGTGTGCAACCCTTGTAACAAATGTGTGGCCTTGCATCATAAAAGATATAATAAAACACACTGTGGAATGTTTATTCAAAAGAGCAGGTACTTTAAATGAATACCTGGAGGTGATTGGCTCTAACAGCCGGTGTTTTATCCAATCAGAGCAGCGCCACTTCATCTTCAAACCTAAAGCACACCCAGACCTGTCAGAGCTGCCACATCATTGGACACAAGTCGGTAAAGCCAGGGTTCGGACCGCAAATACTTCGCTTGGAGCAGTTCAAGATGTCTTTTCTAATTGTTTGTAAAAAAAATTTGTTTGTAAAAAAAAAAAAAAAAAAAGTAAAATATATACTAATACATTTTACACCAACCTTAACTTTAGAGCTGAATGTAAACTTTTAGCTCCAACGTCCAACTGTCTGAACAGCAGTAATCTCCACCTTGTTAGATATTATGTGACTGAATGGCCCATTTTTATCTGCATTTCACTTTCCCTCCCTTTTCTTTTTCTCTGTTTATGTTTTTCTTTTTTGTGCTCTTTCTTTGTAAAAAGACGTATCCAGTGCTGAATATACACTTGCTTTATTTTCAGCCATTACTTTCTTATTGACAAGCAGTGTTGACCAATGTGAGAGCACCTTTTCTGGGAAGTGTGCATGTAATTGGCCCAAGCTCCCATTGAGGACAGAAAATTCACATCTATTAAAATCAAGCCTAGAGAACATCATAAAGTCTTGTTTATTTATTTATTTTTTTCCCTCACTACATTATGCTATTTTTCCCCAGCCTGATCTCCGTTATATGACAGTGATTTGATTGAAAGACAGATTTTTCAATTAAATTCAACTTTATTATTAATCCCTAAGGGGAAATTCAGTTAGGTCTCTTCAAATGAATAGATTGAGACTTCATCTTCCACAGACTGACTGACTGTACAGTCTTGTGTCAGTCAGGAAGGACTACTTCACGGATCTCAGACGTCACTGTTCTTCAGAAGCCTCACTTTTGCTGTGAGATAGCATTTACTTTTCAGTTTGGTGTTAAATGATGCTCTGTGCCACTCGTAATGGAAGCTCAGTTGTTAAAGTTCTAAGAGCTTGTTTCATGAGTGTTCCTGGGCCTATAGGGCCCTGTTATTTGCACCTTTTCTGCTAATTTATGGTGTATTGGTGTGAATTTTTATTTTTAAATATATGCATACTTGTTTTGCGGATTAAACATGACTTTTCAGTTACATATAATGTTGTCAGCAGTAAATATCAGCTGTAAAATGCTTTTATTTATTTATTTTCACCGTAGGGAATCATAGCATGTTTTATACATTTTTTTTTGTTGATGGATAGATTCCATCCAAAAAGGTCCCGTCCAACCGGCCATTTGCTGCCAAACTGTCACATTTTGAGTTTAATTCATGACTTTCATCTTATGATCCTACTGAACCACTAATTATAGTAAACAAGAAATGGTAGCTTTTAACATTCTTTTGATTAATTATTAGGTTTAATTATGATTTGTATGTGACTTAAAATCCGCTCTCCTCTTCCACATTTTTTCTTTCACAACTGTATCACTGTGACGTCAGTATCTTTAATGTATCCATAAGCTTTGTGAAAATCCAGTGGATGTAATTGTGTATGAGCGGAGAACCGCTTTACTGCATTTAAATGTGTAAAACCAGCCAGCCATAGCTCAAAGACACTAAGCTCCCAGTATGTCACAGTCTCAAACAAAATTGTGTGGGTGAAAGGAAGTCCCATTATTCTTAACAAAGTAAGGTTAGAAATAGTTTTGTATGTGAACAAACGTCACTGCAATGCAATGACAATATAAAAGAGGGTCGTAGCAGTCACTCCATCAACTCTGCATGGGTTTGAAACTTGGCTGGTGGATGTTGGAACAAGCGGCTGCAAACAAGGCAACAAAACAAAGCTAAAACAAGAGCAATTTCTGTGGATCAGCAACTAAATCAACCTCTTTCTGCCTAAACTGGGGCTCATGTGGTTTAGTAAATCAGTCAATTAGTAAATCAGTTCTAACATTATCAAGCAAAATGTGTTAAGTCCCTAATACAAGTGTTCACATTATTGCCCCTTGAAAAGTACCTACACATGTTATGTAATTATTTTAATATTAAAACATTGACATTTTTTATATATGTATATGACAAAAGGGACTAGGACCACTGAGAATGTCAATGGACCCCCTCTTTGACAAGACCCTAGCCCTGCCTTTAAGTCTATAGCAATAAGATTACCTTCAGCTTTGGCTGATGTTTGTTAGCACAGTAGTTTTTCATTTATTTTTTTATTTTTTGGTCTGTTTATGTTATTCTTTTATTTATTGGCACTAGCTTCTAATACTGCTTTGGTTCAAGAAATTTGTTAAAACAGTAGTTTTTTATTTATTTTATTTTATTTTATTTTTGTTAGTGGTTGTTTTTGTTGTTTAACGTAATAGAGCTAGTTGATAGCGCTTAGCTCAGTAGTTTTTTTTTTTTTTTTTTGTTAGCGGTTATTTTTAGAGGTTGACCTAATTGAGCTACTCATCTTCATAACTGCTTTGGTTGATGACATTTGTGAGCTGAGTAGGTTGGGTTTGTTGTCAGGGATGGATTTGATTGTTTAACAGAATTGAGCTACTCTTCATTAGGGGCTCTGATTGAATACAATTGTTAGCTCAGGGGGTTAGGTATGGAGGTAATTGTTAGGTTAGGAATGCAAACGATGTTATTTTTTATGGATTGACTCCATTACTGCTTTAAATGATGCTGTTTGATGTGTTTGAGCTACTCTCCATTATTGTTCTGGTTGAAGCCACTTGTTAGCTCATTTGGTTAGGTTTGGCTAAGTCACTTCTCCTAAATGTAACTAGTGAGGAAACAGACAAGAGGCATCTGTCACGTGCAGAGCTCTGAATATACACTGACTATATGTGAAAGTAATAAACATGTGACCTTTTCACTGAGCTACTTGAGGGTCCGCAGAATCATCCATCTGTCTTCCTCTCTCTCATTATTTTTGTAAACTGTGGCACACATACATCTATATCTCTCGTTTGGCTCCTGTGCTAAAGCTAAATGAACTCGTACAGCTGTTTTTAAAGAAACCATGATAAATTGAAACAGGAGACAATTACCCTTTTTCAAAGTTCCCCGGCTCCAAAGCACAGATAAGTACATTAGAAAGCCATTTGTTGTCATGCTGGAGCCATTTGACCTTGTCCTCTTGAGCGTTTATGAATGTGACTGTTTGAAAAGAGTGAATGGTCGTACTCTGACAACAAGAGGCATTTCCACTTTGAATCATAAGAGTAATTTATAGTGCGGCTGATGTTAAATGACAAGTTATCCAGTTGAGTGGTGTCACCATCTGTGTAGTTATCTATAGTGGTCATTAAAGCCTAATGCACAATGTGAATATGAAGAGAAATGGGACATTTTTCTTTTATAAGGCCTTCCAATAAGGTCCTGTCATACACTGCAGCTGACACACCACTAAAGCCACTCAGTTACACACAAGAAGAAGCAGTCTGCTCAAAACCAGACAACATCATTTTTGGTTGTAATTTGGTTTAAAAAAAACTGCTAAAATGTTTTCTCAGTCATTAATTCAAATGAGGAAAGTTAAAAAAAAGTCTGTGGAAACAGGCTGTAAACTACACTAATATGTTCTAACTGCATGAAGAATGGAAGATTGATGTAATTGCAACGTGAGTACATCCGTCACTCAGTAATGGACTTACAGAAAATCCCCTTGTAATTATCAGGTGTGCTTTTCCCATTGTGTTTAATGTCAAGAAACAATACACTGACACAATAATAGGCTTTCAAAGTGAGAACAGAAGACATCAACAAAAAAAAAACATTTTGAATAGAACCATTTCCTGCAGAAAAAAAGACCAGTGTCTACTGCATCACCTACAGTAGTGAGTGCATTTGTTATAAACGATGTGCCAGGATGTGTCAGACTGTACTAAGACTGTGACAATGATGGATTTATCTTACAGACAAAAACACTGGTATTCAAGGCAGCTTCTTTTGAACGTTGTGACGTATAACATGTGCTGGGCGTGTTTCAAGTGCTGGTTTGGATAGGGTTGTATGTTTGAAGATTAGTTAGAAGTTTATTTTGATATAGCATGGTTTTTAATGAAGTCTCAAAAGTCATAAAGTGAACACCAAAATCTGACATAAAACACACCCAAAAATGTACCATTTGCATAAGCTGGACTGCACTATGTTCACGTATGTAGCCACTGATTCATTAGGGAGCAGAGAAAAGTGTTGTCCAAAAATGTTCTGGGACCATCCATATTTTAAAAAATCAAAAGAATTATGACCCCATCATATGGTCTTTTTATTTTTTTTAAATAATCTTTAACCTTTTTTTTTTTTTAATTCCCATTCGATGCTACATATTTTTTTCATTTACAACATGGCTTTGTTCCCTTTTAGTGTCCTATTGATAATAAGCTGAGTGTCATTTCATTTTACTGTCATTTTCTTGCTCCTGTCTAAAGGAAGCTTCTTTTTTTCTCACTAAATTCCCATTGATCACAAACTTTTTCCGAATTTTTGGAATAGACAGAAATTTGTAGTGACCCGCAATTTTATGTATTTTGTGCTCATCACTGCAGCAGTAATGGTCCATTAACTAGCAGGTTTTTATGGAGCCTCTCAATCGATATATATTTTTATGAACATATATATTGAGCATGAACGTGCTCTGGTTTTTGGCATATTCACTCACGACTCCTACAACACACTTTTGATTCTAGAAAGGATTTGACCTATGTAACAGACACTGGACTATGGACAAATCAAACTTACGCAGGAATATGTGGCCTACGCATGTGTGTGTGTGTGTGTGTACACACATTTAAACAAAATGTGTATTCCTGACCTTCCTCAAACTGTGAAGCAGTCATTATTTTGACTGCCTCACAGTCACAATTTTAATCCATGTTTTGTCTTGCTACTGACCTAAAAGCAGTGGGGTGAAGTGTCCTTGGGCAACACACTTAGCCCACCCTGCCTCCAGTGCTGGTTCAGTTTTGACACTGGTGTATGAATGTGTGAGTGTATTCGGTCGGGGTCGGAGAGGCCATTGGTGTGTCTCTGTCAGTCTGTCTCAGGGCAGCTGTGGCTACAAAAAAGTATTTCACCACCAGCGTGTGACTGTGGCGTGAATGAATAATGGATTGTAAAGCGCTTTGAGCATCTTGAAAGGCACTATATAAATCCAACCCATTATTATTATATTATAAAAATGTAATTCAAATTTATTTTTTTAATTAATTATATTTATTTTTGCCAATACAAAACAGCAGCAGCAGAGTGCATTACCCTTAAAGTGACAATAAAGTAGTTTAGCTTGAATAGTTTAGTTTTGGTCCTCTCTGTCTCCAAACATTTCTAATATAATTTCCACAGCACATAAAGCCCTGCTAAAGTTAACATTAAAAGTGCACTGACCTCGTGACTAATTTGCATAAATCAACAAAAGTACGCTGCGCTGCAGTGACACTACGCTGTTCCTCTTAATCAGGCTTCGGCCACTTTGCAAAACCAAAGGATTTCAGAGGTTATATGACTTCTTTCTCTGGGGATTATTAGTGTTTTTAGCATCTGCAGAGTCTCCAAAGACATCATTGAAGCTGCTCTGGAGCTAACAGCAGCATTAGCCACAACACAGTAAGCAGCACAGGGTTCAAGTAAAAAACATAAATTTGTTAAATTTGATTTAACAATATGGCTATTTAGGTCAAAAAGTCCAAATTTAGAAACTGAAATGAAATGAATTAATTTGATATATTGCCCAGCCCTACTCCGAGGTATCTATTACATACTGCAGCGCAGCGTACTTTTGTTGATTTATGCAAATTAGTCACGAGGTCAGTACACATTTAGTCAGCTTATTTTTTTATTTAAGCTGACTAAATTACAATGTGAGCTGTAGAGCACTTATCTTGAGCATGTGCATTAACTGGCCCCTCTTCAGTGTGTCATTGTACTAACTCACTCAGTGGTGACTTATGATCGTCCGTGGTTCAGTTAGCCCCAGGGAAGTGGTCTGTTCTGCTGTTTGAATATTTCAGATCGCTTGGCTTTTCCTCTAGTAATGAGCATGGACAGTGAGAGGAGAAGCTGAAGCCTTTGTACCATCAGTCATGTAGATGTTCACAGCGAGCAGGCAGTGACTTTCCCACATGGAGTTATTTCATCGGGAGTTCCTGTTCAGTCATGTGATTAATGAGTTGCCTTAAATGTTCACCGGTGGAAACCAGTCGCTGAAGGACTGAGAGAGAGACTGGAGAACAGTCTGAATTAAAGTACGCAATTAATAGTACGACTCAGGCTTGGGCACAAATACTTTATTGTTTATTGAAGGAAGGGTTTAAGTAAAAGCATCTGGACTCAGTTTTGTCTGTAATTCCAAGAGACTTTTTAAATTCTGAGATCAACTGGTAAGAGAGCTGAGCTTTATCTCTGGAGGGAGGAGTTTGACCTGAAACTAACTCTGATTGGGCCAGGCTGTTCTGGTCTCAAGTTCTAAGCTATGAAATTAGCTATTTAAACCTGAATGATGGAGAACCTTCACAGACTTTTATTGTGTTTTGTCTATGAATTGCTTCCACAAACATCAAGTTGTTCAAAAAATGGTCTGCTAGAGATAGGTTTCAAACTCAAATGACAATAAAATAAAGGGTCCGTGTAAGTTGCGACCATTCGATTTCTGTTTTTGAAATGAAAAGACAGAAAACAGACTTAAACTCTCTCTCTACAGCGGACCCACCGCTCTTCTGTGCTTCGAAAGCATTTCCTCCTGTCCCGTTCTGAGCTGCTTCAGCCCCGGTTGCACTAGTTTTGCTGCTCAGGTGAGGGAGACTTCAAAGCTCCAGACTTGTGGTGCTCTTTCTTGCACATTTTAGTTCATTAACTTAACATGGCAGAGTGGTTAGCACTCCTGCCTCACAGCAAGAAGGTTGTGAGTTTAAACCTCGCCCGACTCGAACATCCTCTGGCCCCTCCGGCCTTTCTGTGAGGAGTCTGGATGTCCTCTACGTGTTATCGTGGGTTCTTTTTGGGCAACTGGCCACTGTCCAGGGTGTACCCCACCTCAGGCCCAAAGTTGCTGGGATAGGCTCCATTCACCCACGACCCCTAATGGGACTAAGCGGTAGAAAATGAATGAATTAAAAAATAGCTGGGTTTTTGTTTCCAAATTTTTATTTTCAAAATAAAAAATTAAAATAGGGTAATCTATGGATTTCCAATTTCCGTTTTTGAGTTGATCTGTAGTCATGTAAAGGTGCTGTTACATTAAAAAATTATTACTCAAATAAAAGCACTTCTTTTACACATGTTGTTCCACTCGGACTCTTTACAGGAGTTTGTGTTCATACATGCCATGAATAGTCTGGGTGGTTATACTGCTCAGTATAACCACCCAGACTATTCATAATAATAATGCTGCTCATTACAACCACTGTTATACTTAATATACTGACAACTTTCACACATTACAGCGACACAGAGACGACACTAGGACCCCCGTATGATCAGGCCTGGATGTGAAAACATTCAGGGCAAGTATAGCACAGTGGGTAGAGCGGCCGTCCTTCGACCGGAGGGTGGGCGGATTGAATCCCGCTCGAAACATCCCAAAACATCATAACATCCCGCTCTCCCCCGCATACTGTGTGTCCTTGGGCAAGACACTTAACCTACATTGCCTCCAGTGAAGTTCTGTAACACTGGTAATAGTTAAATGTATGTAAAGCGCTTTGAGTGCCTACTACAATAGGTGGAAAAGCGCTATATAAAAATAAAGATTATTATTATTAATTATTAGGTGAGCCTGGGGTACAGTCTGAATCTCAGTGCATGTGTAAAAGGGACTATAAAAACAAAAGTGTTGAGTGAAAAGTATTTTTTGTAATTTTTTGTAATCACTTTATTATCATGTGGGGAAATTCACTGTCAACATTAAGATGGTGGGAAAAACTGGAGTACCTGGAGGAAATTCACCAGAGGCAACACCACTAACCAGTGCGCCACGTGTTGACTAAGGTGTTTGTCCAGAGCATAGTACACGTCTTTGGTGACAGAAGTTTGTGCCATTTTCAGTTGTAGAGATTTTGGAGTTTCATCAATGCACATCATGCACTCCTCATTGCACTGGATATTGCTAGAGATTTTGCCTTTGGGGAAAACCAATTTTGTACCTGAGTGCTGGATTAAAGTGTACTAGAAGGCTATGTTTATTCCCACATTGCCCATGCACTTTCACAGTTATTAATCACATATTGTATTTGAAGGATGTGCCAAACACTTTTCAACACAAATGTTGTACAGTTAGATTGTAGATTGTGCAGATATTACCTAGAACCTTCTGATATGCTATTGCTTCTTTTATGATTCTTTCTGTGATACTGGTGGCAAATTCTTTAACCTAATTGAAGTATTCATCTCTTCAACCCCTGCACAGCCACACAGTGTTCAGTGGCTAGTGATCAGGAATTATGGGAAATCAAAGATGGATTATGTTGTTGACTGTGAGGTCCAATCAGCGGAGGAAGAGGTGGGACGATCCAAACCCACTCAGGATGATATACAGGCTATGAGAGGTCACAAGGATTGATCAGTGGAGTCTAATGAACCCACTCAATATTTCAGTTCTTGGTAAACAGAAGAAGTCTCCTTGGTAAGGACACAGACAGTCAAATTAAATTTCACCATTCGTTAAAAGACATAGACAGATGAGATAAGTGGGGGGGATCACTAAAAAAGAATTCAAACTCATTTAATTGTTGTCAAACTTTTTATGTGACCAGACAAGGACATATCTAATTGAACTTTGGCGTAAAAATCAAGCAGCCTGCTGCGTGCAGAAAGTATATGGCTGAGAAACAACTAGTCACTGATGTGTATTCATTTATCAGCTGGGGCCAGGCTTTATTGTAAAAGTGAGTAAGATTAACTAACATCTCTGTTGGTATGTTTGTCATCCTTTTTCCCATCCTCTTATTTTATCCCTTTATTATCCCTGTGGTGAAATACCTTGTCAGCAGCATGATTTTTATGTTAGTGGGGGGAACTGGAATACCCTGAGAAAACCCACCCAAGCATGGGGAGAACATGCAAACTCCACACAGAAAGACCCAGCGGACAAAGTGAGAACTGCTGCTGAAAGGGTTTTATCGAGCCATGAGCATGTAAATGTACTGAATGTCATTAGGTTGCTTTGAGAAGCTATATTCGGCTTTAACATCAGTACTAATTCTGCAGTGCCTTAGCCTTTCTAACAAACACCTTGGTTCGCAAAAAGGCTAAAGAGCTAATATTCCTTCATAGTTTTGGTTTATAGCTGTTAATGTTCATGGGCGCTGGGCCTATCCCAGCTTCTTGGCCTGAAGCGGGGTAAACCCAGGACGATGGTCAGTTAATTGCAGGGCAGAGATTTAAGATAATTGATGCATTTTTAGACCTGAAACCCAAGTCCATTATATTGTCTGTTAATTTTCATTAAAATTTGCTTTTGTTTTTTGCTTCTATGTTTATTGCTGTATTAAGCAGTCCATAAATCAGCTGCATTATGGGTCAGGAACATGTAGTCTCATGTTTTATCTGACCTGCAATTGTTTTGGGATCGAAGGCGGGACAGAGGAGCGGCAACTTCAGATGTGCAATTATAATAGTTCATTCATTCATTTTCTACCGCTTTGTCCCGTTAGGGGTCGCGGGTGACTGGAGCCTATCCCAGCAGCTTTGGGCCTGAGGCGGGGTACACCCTGGACAGGGCTAAATATATTATTATTATTAATTATAATAGTCTTTTATGAATTTATAAACGTTATAAAGTACCAAGGGTTAGGCAACAGACACATAAAAGAAAGTTTAAAATGATGGCTTTTACTTTACAAAAAACAAGATTAAAATAGATACTGGGCCAATAAAAGAGGCCAAAAAAATACAATAACTAGAACCCTCCAAAAAATGATTTTGACCATATCATCATTTTATTCATATTTTCCAACTCCAAGCTGTATAAACTTGAATCCTTATTGGATTTAATGCATATCAGGTGATGTGTATTTGTGTAACGAGGGAGGGTGTGGTCTAAGGAGTTCAACACTCTGTATCAAGGTGTGCATAATTATTAGACAGATTCTTCTCAGGAAAAATGGTCCAAAAGAGAGATTTAACTGACTCTGAAAAGTCAAAAATTATAAAAAGTCTTTCACAGGGATACAGCACTCTTGAATGAGTGTCTGTGATCAAAGAACCATCAAAGGTTTTGTAGCAAATGGTCAACAGAGTCACAAGAAACTTGTCGAGAAGAAAATACGCAAATGATCCGCCAAAGATTTGCGAAGAATCAAACGTGAAGCTACCAAGAACCCATAATCCTCCAGTGGTGCCATATTCCACAACTGCAAACCGACCTGGAGTGTCAAGAAGTACAAGGTGTTCAGTTCTCAGAGACATGGCCAAGGTAAGAAAAGCTGAAACCTGACCACCTCTGAACAAGACGCATAAGTTTAAACGTCAAGAATGGGCCGAGAAATATATCTAAAACTAAAACAGATTTTTCAAAGGTTTTGTGGACTGATAAGAGCGACTCTTGACGGACCAGATGGATGGGCACGTGGTTGGATCAGTAACGGACCCAGAGCTTCCCTTCGACTCAGACACCAGCGAGGTGGAGGTGGGGTACTGGTATGGGCCGGTATTATTAAAGATGAGCTGGACCTTTTCGGGTTGAAAATGGACTCAAAACCAACTCTCAACCCTACTGCCAATTTTTAGAAGACACTTTCTTCAAGCAGTGGTCCAGGATAAAGTCTGCATCTTTCAAGAAGACTTTGATTTTTCTACAAGACAACGCTCCATCACATGCATCAGTTCTCCACTGCGTGGTCAGTAAAGGCCTTAAAGATGAAAAACTAATGACATGGCCCCCTTCTTCACCTGAAGGGTTCTTTAAACCCTATTGAGAACTTTTGGGCCCTTCTTAAGCAGGACATTTACAGTAAAGGTCAACAGTACAGGTCTCTGAACAGTGTCTGAGAGGCTGTGGTTGCAGCTGCACAAAAAGTTGATTCTGACCAGATCAAGAAACTGACTGACTCCGTGAATGGAAGGCTTGTGACTGTTATCAAAAAGAATGGGGGCTATATTGGTCACTAAAATGTTTTTTTTGAAAATTCTTAGTTTATTATTCTAACTTTAACAGGTGAAAAGTGAGATGGGAAAATCTTTGTTTTTCATTTAGTTGCAAAAAAATTCTGCACACTAATAGTTGCTTAATAATGGTGTACATGTAGATATTCTCTTAAGAAAACCAAAACTTCACTTTTACTACTTAAATGTTCAGGTTTGAGGATTTACATTTTGGATTGACCAAGAGCCCTGTAGTTGTACAATAACAAAGTGAATCCTACATATTTACAACTTGCCTAATAATTGTGCACACTGTATGTGTGCATGGTGAGTATGTGTTAAGACAGCCTTTTCTAACCTGGGGTAGGATATTTCAGGGGTAACGCGGAATTATTTGATAATTAATTAATTAATTAATGCGTTGAGATGTGGTCAATTTTAACTAACCTAAAATTTTTACTGGAATGATTACTGGAAATATAAGCTTTTACTGTTTTTGCACTCATGTGTGAGACCTATCGAGCCAATGACTCGCAGGCCAACAGAATTTCTAGTAGCCCTCGAGAGGTCATTTTAAATTCCAAAAATATACATTCTTGTATTGATTTAACAATTCTTAGACACGTATTGATAGAATCATACCTATTTTGCAGGAACAGTGCCCTCAGCTGGACAGAAAACTCTGATATAAATGATTGAATTCCATGCAACTGGGACACACCTCTCCTGAGAGACACGCTCTGCAGCTCAGCAGCTCAGCAGCAGAATTATTGACAAGTTTGAGTGAGGGGTACTTATGGTATGACAGTACAAGGCGTACACAAGAGTAAATACTGTAGAACAGTAAACTGAAGTGGGTGCTGGCCGGGTTACCACCATTTTGTGTGTTTCAGGGGCGGCCATCACAAACGTCTCGCTATGTTCCAATGCCTGTTATTGTAAGATTATGGTAAAGGAATGCGAGGTTACAGTATATTCAGTAAATGACCAACGTTCCTAATATTCCCACACTAAGTGCTAATTAATTTCCAGTCCATGTTATCTATTCTATTATCTATAAGTTAATGAGCCGTCCCAACTTACTGAATGACTAGTCAGAGTCTAACTGCTGCTAAGTGGCACCGTGGACAGGTGCAGAATTATAGCCTGCCACACAATTAGCCCTGTATAATGAAGAAAAGTCATGTCATACAGCTTCATCGCTAAAGGTAACTCTTCAAAAAGCCGTAATTAACTCAACTACACATTGTCTTCTACAGCCCACGCCTCAGGCTCTATTTCTATCTCAAAGAATAGAGCTAAGGCATACTGAACATTCTCGGCCTGATTGAAAAAATAAGCTTCTGTGAGTGTTATTTTTTTGTAGAAAACCTGGTCTCTGACATTACTGTGATTGGCACTGCAGTTTGAAAAAATAATGAGCGGTCACTGCCCCTCCAATTCACCTGAAACCTTTGCAGCCTGAAAACTCTTTGTGCAGTAGAAGATTGTCAGGTGCATTCTTTCTACACAGGGGCTGAAAGTGTAGATATGTTGTGTTTTCTCAGCAGTCTGTCACATCTCAGAATCAGTATTAATTTTATTGTTTCACCGTTCTATTGTCAAGTGGACTGTGGAGTCGACAAGCTCAGTGAAAAAGATTATATACCCACTATTGGCTGCTGGCTACACACAGCAAGTAGAACAACAATGGTAAAAATGAATGTTTATGTGCTTTGACAACCATTTATTGTCTACTTCTGACATAGACTGATTGATTGTATAGTCTTATGGCAGTCGGGATAGAGTTTTGGTGGAAATGGCTGCTCTATGTTGCTTGAATGCAAGAGATGGACCATGTTGTTTAGTATAGCACTTGTCCTGTTGTGTGTCTATTGCTCCACTTCTTCAAACAGAGTCTCCAAACTAATCCCTGATGTGAAGAAGAGGTCAGGCTGTAGGGTCTATAACCTGGAAACAGTTGGAAAATGATAATTCTGACTTGTTAGCAATGTTAAAGTAATTAATAATTTTACAAACTAATGACTGAGGAGGTCTCTGAAAAGCCATGTCAATATTCCCACTTTATGAGTTTAAAGCACATAAACACCACAGTGTTATTTTAAGGCACTTATACACTACCACAAACGTTTACATGATGCACCATCTATTTTAAGACAGCCAGCATTTAATTGTGTATTCAAGATGGTGGCCTTTGAGTTGGTAATGTTGCCGTCATTGTACAAATCCCATTGTAATGCATGGAAAGGATGTACCTATCTTGGAATAAAGCTGAGGAAAAAAGCTAAGTCTATTTATAAAGTGCTTTTCATAAACCTTAATGCAAATTTTGTTCTCCTCATGTGAAAACTAGAACTGTGGCCTTAATAACATTATTAGCTCCAATCAAGCACTAGATGGTTAATTTTGCTAATAATACAGATTTGGTGTCAGTGGCAGTCACATTTAGAATATAATCTTTATGAAATCATTTACTGTTTTGGTGATATCCTTTTTTGGAAACAATGTAATGAATTGGCTACAGATACGGATCAGTCCTACTTCTTTGGCACAATAATGAGCTTTTCTTTTACCTCTTTGTCTTTGAGCAGATATGAGTAATAGGATTTTCATACTTTTTGCTGACAGTGTGCCCTTTATGGTGCAAGATGTTATTGTGATATTTGAGTATAAATGAGAAAGCCAATGAGTCCAGCTGAACTTCCTGAAAGTTGTGTTAGGGATTTTGATCCCTTCACTTTCATGAAGAAGAATCTTTTTAAACCTTGATTCCACTGAGAGGTAGGGAACAGCTCATGTTGGTGCAATAAGGTGTGGGTAGTTCCTGAAGGGACTGATGTTTTTCATCAAAGTGCATGCTGAACGGAAGCATCATACATAACAATAAACAAGCACAGCATAATTCCTAACTTTACTCTACCAGATAGAAGTGCCGAACAGAACTATTTAGGAGGGTTGCACGTGTTTGACAAAAGGGCAAGTACTTAAAATGAATAGCAGGTTGGTGATTGGATCTATCAACCGCAGGTTTAGCCAATCAGAGCAGCAGCATGTTCACATTTGTAATGCTAGATCTTCAAACTTAACACAACACAACCAGACCTGTCAGTACTGCCACCACATCGGACACAAGAAGGCAGTAAGGCCAGGGTTCAGACTGTGAATACTTTGCTTGGAGCAGTTCTAGATTGATTTTTGTGAGTTTGAAAACGTTGACACTGGACAGTAGGTCAACAGGAAATGTGGTGACAAACTGTGTCTCCCTCGTATTTACGTATTTTCATGTTCTCTACAGACTGAACTAGGGGCGTTTCCCCCAAGAATCTCACTTTTTAATGTCACATGTTCTGTTTACCTTTGATAATATGTTAAAGTTGATTAAAAAAAGGGCTGTACATCCAATGAAAGACCTCTAAAAATGTACCATACTGCTGCAGTGGCAACTCGACCTTATTGGAAGACTCTCATTGACACAATCCAACAAATGCAATTGATGGATACTTTTTAAATGTATGCACCACATGTCACACTGTATGTTTTGCAGCATCATGGCAAAAATAGTTTACTACTTACTAAACTTGCCTATTTTCTTAATTTTTATTTTTTATACTGAACCAACTGCATTCAAAGTCTTTGCTAGTCAGTTCAGTAAAACTGTTTATTTTAAATTACACATGTTGTTCAAAGCAAAGGTAGCATTTATTTTCATATGTCAGCATTAGTTCCATTTGTAGAATATATTTTTGCGCATGTAGCATATTCAATAGCCTCCTTAAAAGACTCACCAACAGCAACATCTCCAACCACTTTAATCCATCAATAGTCCTTGTTCTGGTCCTGTTCTGGTCACGGTACCTTCCATTTTTAATTAGCCTTAAAGACTAGTGAATTTATGCAAATAAGCCACGGGCCTTAAGATTTGTTTCTCAAAAATGTAAACAAATGTGAGCAAAGTGGTGTTTTACTGCAGCAAACATCAACTGTGAACAATAAAAGGTATAAGGCACTTTGGGTCTAGAGCAGTGTCTTTTTAAACTGTGGTTTATGCAGATATTTATAAAAGATTCTGACCTATGGCCACGGACTTTCTGGTGTTTCACAGGAAAAAAAAATGTACTTAAAATGTAGCTTGGGTGGACGCTACTGCACTACTTAATAAACAAAAGAGTTTTGCTGGAAAAAAATGATTTGATTCAGAAAACAGCGACGCTACCACCATGCTACTGAATGTAGTTCAGCTAGTCTCGTTGTAACTGCCTAACACTGAAGAGTTTGTGCCGCTGTGCCTCCACAGTCTGTGTGTCGGTCATGTGACTGCACGTCTGATTGGTGAAACACAGTCATGTGGTAGATCCACTGGTGCAAAAATAAAGTGCAGAATATGTAGATAAAATGGTAAAAAATAAAATAGTAACTTGTTGAGTGTAGGTCAATGTAACTGAGTAAGAGTAAAGTTACTTCTTCACAAATTTACTCAAGTAAAAGTAAAAAGTATGGTGCTGTAAAATTACTCTTATAAGAACTTTTTTTTAAAGTTACTTAAGTAAAAGTAACTTGTTACTACCCACCTCTGTATTTAAGGTTACAGTGTTGCAGGAAAAGCATGGTGTAAGTCTTTTGTTTACGTTTCCATTTAGCTAATCGTTATACGGTACTACACTTTGAGCAAGATTTACTATGATTTTCTTATATTTCTTAAACTGTCTGTTATTTGTTGTTTTTGGACATACAACTGTGAGAGTGCTCCTCTTCCAACCTATGACCAACACTAACCACGACTAATTATTCTTTCTTTGGTGATGGCTTAAATTGCACTGTGACGGAGGGGCTTAAGATTACAAATGCAGTACTGCCTCGAGATCACAGATGTTTCCCATTTCATGCAAGAGCTATTGTCATGTAAGCAGGGCCTAAGTATGTCTAATTGATGGCCATGCTGTTGTTAAATTCCCTGTTTTCTCTGTGTGGCCAAACTGCAGGATTAGTTATTACTGGCATTTAAATTGGTGGATGATAGAGTAGCTGTGAGCAGTGTGCTCATCAGGAAATTTGCTCATTAGCAAATTTCCAGCCCAATGACATCTCAAAACGCACTCAAAGTGGATAAAATTAGCCCAAATCTAGTGTCCATCAAATTTTATTTTTTTTTGTTTTTTTCTTACCATAAATTATGATGCATATGCCTTTGCTTTAGACACATATCTGCTTCAATAAAGTTGTTTTACAAAACTCAGATTTATTTTCATCATTTGACTGTATGTTTATGGCGTATGTCTACTTTTACTAGAATTATATTTCAAACCATGCTCTGTGTTAAATCACTCTAAAGCACATTGTGATAATGACAGATGTTTAGTTTTGTAGATTTATACAGATATAAAACATACAAAGCTTTATTTGGTAACAGGTGTAAAGACTTTATTATAAAATTATGTAAACAATGCAAAACATTTGTAATACACAGTAGTTGCATAGGGTTAGACACTAGAGACATTTCATTGTAGGTCAGTGAGGGGGGAGGGCGGGGGGCATGCTTGTTGTAGGTAGTTGTCTCGGAAGATCCCTAAGAAAATGGTGAGAATGAGCTGAAATACAGCGCTAGCAGAAGTTGATATGTCCCACTGTTCAGTAACTTTGGCTGTAATGAGCGATTTTCTCACAAATAAACCATAAAAGCTTTCACACTTGATAAAAGTGATACTGATAAAACTGATAAAACAAACGCTATAACAGCAGTAGACGATAAAAGCAACAGATATGAAGCTGAGTTTAAAAGAGAATCTTACCTCAACTGAATTAGCTGTCAAGTTACAATGATATGGGAGTAAACATCCCAGACGCTTCTCTCACACGGTGGGAGGGGGGGAGGGGGGGCGTGGCTCGGAGCAACTTCAAGATGGAGGGGAAGGGAGCAGGTGCTGTGATCATTCATTAATTCCTTGCCCTCTCTTTCCTTGATTTTGCAAAAGTAACTAACAGCTATAAGCGTATAATAATCACTATTTTAACTTGTACAGGACTCCTTGATAGTGCTCCTTGATGGGTAGGAGCAGAATAACAAGCTGCTGTTTTACTCAATTAACAAGTCACATTAATGACACATGCGAGCCCCTCCCGCAGCGACACAGCCCCCCTCTGCCTCCTCTCTCTGTCCCGACTCTGCTCCTGTCTCCTGATGCCGTTCTGCTCAGAGAGTTCTTTCACAGAAAAGTAGTGTCTTGAAACAGAGCTGTTATTGTTAGTGTGTTCAATTCTTACCCGGTCACTTCAGATATTCCATTCCCTCGCTCTTTTTGGAAAATCTCTGTCATGTCTTGGCCCCTCTGTTATGTCTCTCTTTGTGTGTTTCGCTCCTAAATAAGGCTGACTAGTGTTTTTATTTTCAGAGCTGGTTACTGACAGTTTAGATCTCTCGCTCCACTCAGTGATGGGTTGGACCATTTTTTCACAGGATGGGGAAATGTTACTAAATTAATCAATTAATCGTAAATAAATGGAAGAATTGAAAAGCTAATTCTGGCAAAATATTGTAAAATATAACTTCATCAAAGCAATGTCCAATTCTAAGACTTTATTGGCCCTATCAGAGGTCAGCACTGAGGGCTGCGATGATTGACAGGGAAAGGGGCATTTGTGCGGCCACAGGCACATTCTAAAAATAGCCCAAGAAAACCACAACCCGCAGCTCTGTAAATCTTGCATTTTAAAGGTAACCGCAAACATGGCAACTATAATCAGGTGACGTGTGCACGGACCCTCTACAAGTGCTCTCTCATGTGCCATGTGTTTGCGCTACAACCCAGAGTGACAAGTGGAAAAGTCTTCACCGCGGACTTAATTGGTCGAGACACAAAGACTCCAAAGACAGGTAATGGAAAATGATGGAGAAAGTCTGTGCCGTGTTAATGTAAACGCTCCTGGCAGTGCTCTGTCACAGCTGTCACTCGCTTTAAATGCCCCAGTTTAAATGTCAGTCTACGACTGGCGTGAAATCAGAGAGTAGTGAAGATGAAGAATGCCACCAGGCCTGGGTCGACAAGAAATACTACACTGTGGACAAATGAAGCAGCTGTTGTGCTGATAGTAGTGCTTGTTGAATATGAACATTAACATTACATTATATATTGATATTAATTGTTTGTATTTGTGTAAAGTATATTGTATTTAATGTAGAATTAAGGCTAACCAGGGACTGCAAATTATCTTTTAACTGTAAGACTTTTAACACAGCATTGGTTGCTCATTTTAAAAGTGCTTTGTGTTTTGGGTTGTGTCCAGTGGCAGATCCAAATACACAGAGGCTATCACTCTTAATTGTTCCCTCATAAATAGGTGCCACTTCCACAGAAAATGATTAGCCCCATTTAAAATATTTAGATTTTGTCCCTTTTCTGGACAAACAGAAGTCACAGAGTGATTTTTGAAATGGTGCCACCAGGGGTTGTTCATTTGCAGAACACAGGGATCTGGTAGGAACATAGGTGTTACGTTCCAACAAAGAACCCAAATGCAGACACCTCCCTTTACAATTTAAACAGTTTTATTTAATACAATAATATGAGCTGGTAAAGTTTCTTGGATGTGGAGAGTAATCCCAGGGATAGGGAGATACAGGACGGACACAGGCAGGAGTACACGAACCATGAGTAGACAAAGACCGGAGCAGGACAGACAACTGGACTGGACAATTCTGCGATGAACAAGAAGACAGTTAAGTATACATGAATAATCACTAATAGTTTGAGAGCTAGAAGTGTGCTACCAACGGTAGTTAACGTTACTATCTGGCGTCAAAGAACGAAGGAAGCCACTGCTTACTAAAAAGAACATTGCTGCACGTCTGAAGTTTGCAAAAGAGCACATTGACCCTCAACAGCAGTATTGGCAAAATGTTTGTGGACTGATGAAACTAAGATGGAACTATTTGGAAAAAACACACATCTGGTGTAGAAAGGGCATGGCATATCATCATAAAAACATCATCCCAACTGTAAAGTCTGGTGGAGGGCCTTCTTTGCTGCCAGCTTCAATCATTGAGAGGAAGATTAATTCACAAGTTTCAGACAGTTCTTCAGTTTAATGTGAGGATGTACGTCAGCTGAAACTGTGTAGAAGGTGATGCAACAGGACAACGACCCAAAACACCGGAGCAAGCAACAGCAGAATGGCTTCAGAAAAAGAAAAATCCACCTTTTGGAGCGAACCAGTCAGTCCCAGACCTCAACCCAATAGAGATGCACTTGACTGACTCAAAGAGGGCCATTCACATGAGACGTCCCAAAAATGTTATGTTTTTGTACAACAATATCTATTCATGATTTCATTATAAACCCGACTTATTGCATCTAGTGGTATTATGTTTTATAACACATCTCCTGGTAGTTTTCTAAATCATTAATCAATATCAATCTATTCTAATAATATTAAAACAATAAGAATATGATACACACTGATGCTGATGATAGATGGAGTACTTGTTCTCAGCAGATTCTGGTCACTAAGTGCAGTTGTGTTGGTGTTTGTTGTGAGTCACTCTTCAAGTTGTTGTACACACTGCTGCAGTTGTCAGAGTCATTAGAGTGGAATGACTCACTCTAAGTTGTCAATCAGTGCACTCTTTCTTCTGCCATTAGTAGGGTGCATCCACAGACTGTCCTACAGGACACCAGTTAATGTCATCTTTTCTACTCTTTGTAAAAGGCTGCTTCTTGAACTGCCACTTGTGCTTGTTTAAAACTCTGAACGTTGCACAATTCGGTGCATTCTATCAGCCGTATTTAGTTTCTAAATATGGCATTTTATATAAAGTCAGTCTGTGTACAGAAAGGTATTCAAGCTACTATTCAGACAAAAAGAAGAAAAGTAAGTGGCGTTGTGTTGAACTTGTTATAAATTGACTATAAAAACATCCCAAGATTATTACAAGCTTTGCCTCTTCTGTATCCTACCTGACAAGTGAGATTTTGTGTCATGTTTTGTACCCTCCAATGTTGTTCCCATAAGCCACAGATATGTCAGCCTTGTTTTTGTTCACAGAGAAACCAACCGTTATCGATGTGGACATCTACGTTAACAGCATCGGACCCGTCTCCTCCATAAATATGGTGAGTTCCACAAACATAAACACACACACATACACACTGTTTCTGGCTTTTGTTAGTGACCTTTAATGGAAAGTTCATGACGGCTGTGTGATGGTGTTCCTGGTCATTTCTGGGGAGGTAGCTCACAGTGATGAAAGTGCAGACTGAAAATTTTGTCAGCATGGACATTGCTGAAGATAAGCGCTGAAGATGTTTTTTTCCCTGTACACTTCCTGTTTAAATATAATTTGGGGTAATGTGTCTATAGTGTGACTGCCCTGCACATGGACCTGTTACAGTAGAGCTTAGTTTAATTGTAACAACTCATCATTTCCTCTTTATCCTTGTCAGTGGTCTATGTTGTGTTTGAAGGGGGCTGTTTAATATCTCGAAGGAACAAAATATGTCAGAAGACAAGCAGATTGTACAGATACTGCAGGATACTATGGAATACACACATTACCAATGGGCCAGCTAATTCTATCTAGGTATTACTCTATTAATATAAACTGTGGCTCATCACAGTAACACTCACTTATAAATGCCTTAAAGATGTCTTGTGTAAACCCTAAAATCTTAGAGTTGTACAAAATCAAACGTTGACAACATCACTCTGCAAATGCAGGGGATATGTAGTTTGAGAAAATATAATAAAAGAACTACAATTGGATCTGTCGACTTGTGCCGGTGAGTCTGAGCAAAGCATAATTGAGCGAAACATTCTCAGACCTCATCGATCAAAACCTGTGTTAAAATGCTGTAACGTATAGATAAGTCACTGGAGTCAGATGAGCTGAAATTAAACAGCGCTGAAGCTGTGTGACTGATGTGAGCTGGACAACAGCAGTGATGAAGTGAAAAGAACCAGTGGGCCAGCCCAGACTCTGTGCTCCTAACACAGTAGAGAGTGCCTCACCGGGGAACTGGACAGACATTAAACTTTGTGCCTAAATGTAGATAAATGGTTTTACATAGTGTAGAAGACAGGAAGTACTTTAGTGCTCAAGGACCCTTAGAAAATAGAAAGTATAGATAATGGGCAAGGGACTGTGCAAAGATTCTATTTCATTTAGGCTGTTTGTTCACATAAAGTTGGTGTTTTAATTTCAGCTGGTCCCACTTTTGCCCCGTATTAGTCCATTCAGAAACACACGTTTTTACATAATTAGTTTTTCTACTTTTTTTGCATCTTTTTCAAAAACTTACTCTTGCGTTTCTGAGACCTTAAGTTTCAAGCTGACCAGAGTTCATTAGTTGGATTCACTATGCCACTGAGTTTCAGATTTTGTCAGTCCACTGTTCAGAGTGTCATGACTTCTCAAGAAAAGTGTTTCATTCACTTTCTTTATAAAACATTTTTTCTGATAACTGGTCTGTACACCTGTGGAGAACTATAGGTGTAAAAATATAATTGTACTGGTCAAATGTTAAAGTATTACACTTAATCTCACAGCAATTCACATCCACACACACAGTTGATTAAAACCTCACCCAGGACCCAGACGTTGTGGCTCCTTTCTACGAGCGAACCACATCCGGCTTCTTGTATCTGAGGCTCACTTTTTGACATAAATGTTAAAGTACTGTGTCCAAAGAACTCCAGTGTCAAGAGCTGATGTGTCCACTCAAAGTGCTTTGCTGCATTTGATAGAAACCAGGTCAGCAAGAACTAATGTCCAATCATTGGCTCTTCTCTTGCTCAGCAGCTTTTGACAAGTGACAAGTGAAACACTACTCTGCTATGGGTTTTACTTCGCAAAGGCCATCTTTTCCAGTGGCACACATGCTTCGACACCGACACACATCCATTCATATGGTACATCTAAGGATGTACAGTATATGAAAGAAAAAAGCACAAATAAAAAAAGTATTGCATTTATTACAAGGCAGTGCATTTACTTCCCTGATCTCTTCTGGCAGGTCATCCCTCGCTAGCCAGAATAGAACAACCATAGTCAGCTGTATTGTAGCTCCAGAGTTGTCTGTAGGAATGAACCAGCAGAGGATCTTGGAGTGTTCAGCATTGTGCGGGTCAAGAGATCAAATAACTGCAGCCTTGGAGCAGCTTTCAACTGAAAGTATTAAAAGCTACTCGATAATAGACTGGAAATCTGTGGAGGGATTTCAGAATTAAAGTTGTGAAGGGCTGTAATGTTTAGAACATTGGGATTATCAAGGCACATTTTTAGGAGAACATAGAAAATGTCTAGTCTCTGAAGAACACAAACAGCATTGACACTGGGTATATAGTTTAGGGAGGATAATCATCTTAGGTTAATTCTTCCAAGAAAAGCCCATCAGCTTTTCTTTTCTATTATTAAGAAGAGGATTGATATTTACAGCATAACCAGAAAAAATGGTTAATTTTGGGCATGATTTGAAGTCCCAGATATTTCAATCACCAAACGGTTTAACCTAAGCAAGTTTGATATAATCACATTCAGCCAGAATTTACCTTGAACACAGATATCTGTATGAACATTTTAACACATTCAACAAGTGCTGGTATTGAGTTGTCAGGGTTTGTTAAGAACAGAAGAATGTTGTCTGTGTATAAAAAGATTTTGTTTTGTACAAAAGCTTGAGCCAGTCTAAATTATTATGAAAGCCAAATTACTTCAACACTTCAAACGTATTTCATTTCAGTGTGATCAGATGCCTTTTCAGCGTCCAGTGTAACGATGGGGCGAGGTATTTGATAATAATTGAGATAATGAATAATAACAATCTCCATCTAGTACAAGGACAATCAACCCTTAACAAATCCGGTCTGGTCCGCGCTCACAATGTTTGGCACTGCCTGCCTGTTAGCCTGTACTTTACATAATATTTTCATGTCTACCCAAGAAGACTGATTGGACGGGACATAATAAAACATAATATAGTTCCTTATCTCTTTTAGGTATTACTGTGATGTAAGTAACATACATAGAGTCTGTGAGTTTGGAGTGTTCAAACTTTGAGTAATTGTTTAATGTATTTATCTTGCTTTACTTTAAAAAATTCTAATTTTTTGACTGGAATAACAAAATAGCTGCACCAATTTCCAACTGAGTGATAGGGACTTCTGATAAATTAGCTTGATCTTCTGCTTAAAAACTGAGATTCTTTCAATTTATCACTGTCAACTTCAGAGCTGTACGGCCTCTTATTGAACTTTCTGAAACATTCATTTATGTGTTTATTTTGTGACACTGATCATTCTCATCCCGCCCTGCTGAGATAAAGGATCTGGTAAGATCCTTTTCTGCTTCCCTTGTTATTAAGTTGTTTAACATCACTCTGGATACCTTTTAATACTGATACCTGAATTTAGTGTAATAGTCTTAATTTTTTAATTTTCATTTTGATTTGGCCTTGTGCAGGTACCTGTTCCTTCTTTTTTGCAACTTGTGTTATGTGATTATCATTCCTCTCATATATGCTTTGTACACCTCCCACTCAATCCTGAAATCAGCATCGTCTCTATCATTAAAGTTTAGAAATAAAAAATGTAATAGTTGCCATCGAGAAATAGTGACCTATTTAGCTTCCAGAAGATAGTTCGCTCTAGCGTGGTCCGAGAGGGTGGGCCAGGTGATATAAATATATACATAGTCCATATGTAACACTGTTGAGTGAGACAGTGAGTAAAATGTCAATTACACTGCAGCGGATGTTTAATACAATGACGTATTCAATAGCTGTATTCCTATTTATTGTTATTTGTTGTCATATTTTTATTTTTATACACAATTGACAACAAGAATGGACGCATAACTGTTCTATGGTTAACACCCAAATAGCACTGCAACAAGTTATTTCCGAATAAAGCCATTTATTGAGAAAAAAATATTGACACAAGTGTGCCTTAAGCTGGCCACGCTGCAACATGAGGTGATGGTCGTGAATGAATGGCACAACAACAACAACAACAACAACAACAACAACAATGTTTGTTGTCCATAACATACGCCTGCCCATACCATAACCCCACCGCCCACTATGGGCCACTCGATCCACAACATTGATTTTAGTAAAGTGCTCCCCCAAACGACGCCATACAGCATGTAAATGGCGACATGCTGTCTGCCATCTGCCCTGTACAGTGAAAACTGGGATTCATCTGTGAACAACTCTCCAAAGTGCCAGACGCCATCAAAGGTGAGCATTTTCCAACTCAAGTTGTTTAAGATAACAAACTGCAGTCAGGTTGAGACCTTGATAAAGACGATGAGGTTGTCGAGTGCAGATAAGCTTCTCCGAGATGGTTTCTAACAGTTTGTGCAGAAATACTTTGTTTTGCAAACCGATTGTTGCAGCAGCTGTCCGGGTGGCTGGTCTCAGAGGATCTTGGAGGTGAAGATACTGGATGTGGAGGTTCTGAGCTGTGAATAAAAATAAAATAAAAATAGAAACTGTGTTTTTTGAGCAACAAAACCAAATACTTTAACAAGATTTAACAAATACTTTAACAAGATTTAACATATAACAGTGACTATATCTCGAAAGCCATAAATTAACAATAGATCTAATGTAAGTAGGAAGAATATAAAGTTGTTGTTCAAAGTTACAAGTTCAGAACATTCCACGGGGGAATTGGTTTGACTCTCTTACCTTGTTGGAGCTGACGCCATTTCGTAAAAGCCTGGCCAAGATTTACTAAAGAACTCTCTCTCTTTCAGTCTAACAGACGTTTTCTCTTCCTAGAATCTTTGGACAAAGGTTTTCTTTTGTCTTTTTGGTGGCTCCGCCATGACTGATGATGAAAAAAGTGAATGTGATTTTGGTATAATCTTAGTGAGATCATACGATTGTCACCCTACGGGAGGTCTTTTATATTGAATTATTGTAAAGCAATTTGTCACTCTCGTGTGAATGTGAACATAACCGGTCAGTGGCAGCTCAACTTGCAAGTGCTGTTTTTGGCTTAGATGCATAAATGCTGATACTAGTGCGCGCTTCAAACACACCGCAACAACGCAATTTACCATCGTAGCAACGTTTTAAAATTATTTAGGAAGTTACTTAGCTTTGCTTTAACATCAGCCAGAAATCCTGCATATTCTGCCTTTAACGCTCCTTCATAAATGTGTGAGAACAATTTAAATACAATTAATTCAACGTATTTGTTTGTTAAAGAAATATGAATACGGTGCAATCATAATTCCTCTCTTCTTATTGTCCTTCCTCTGAAGACAACAGGCACAAGGAAAAATGCACTGTTTATATTTAGCATTAGTGGTTGCCAATAGCTAAAGTGTTACTGTTCAATTGCACCAGGTTCATCTTAAAACAAGTTCAAAATCAGGATTCAAAGATTTATTTCCTGTGCTTTGTGTTTTTCACGATATGGAAAAAAATTTGAAATAAAAATGCTTATTCTGTAACAGCATTTAGGATTCTTACAGAAACTGACACTAAAGCAAACTCTTTTACGAATTTTCAGATTTTTAATCACACACGTTTTAACATACTAGGTTCCAGTGAACATGAATGGTGTGAGCTAATCATTTGCATCATCATCGAGGACCCTCGTGCGTATTCATAGATGTCCTGTTCAAAATAGTGCCGGTTCAAAAAATATATATTTCCTACAATATAGTGTAATTATGGAAAATGTTTTGCTGTCTTGTGTTCAAACTCACAATCTTGCCACAGAGATGTGACACTCAAATTAAACATGTTCAAATTGATGACAATTTATTTAATAGTTTTTAAAGTGGTCAAAAAGAAAAAAAAAACTTTGTAGCCCCCTTGCGCAGAGCACTACATATGCAAATGCATAATGGTGGTGGAATAGCAGCTACTGTAATTGTTTTGCCGTCACCTGCTGAGGAGGTGGCTTCAGTGCGTTCCTTGTACAACAGGTTTGTGGTACGAGGAACGCACTGTTAGTTCCAGAGTGACTCAAAAGAAAACAATATTGACATAATGGTAAGTCTTGAATGGTGGATCTTCTTTTTTCATTTTTCAGGCTGGCAAATCTGTATAATGGAGTCATCAACACGAGGATGGCATAATGAGGCTTCTGGTGATGCCACAAACAGAGGAGAATATTAATATGCTGCTGCCGTGCTCCAGTCCCCATGTACAACAAACAACAAGAACATCACTCCAGTTTTACCAGTCTACATCATTTACAATTTTATAGTCATGCAGAGAGCATTGCCACGACTGAGGGAAACCCTACATATTATTATAATAGACATCTTTATAAATGTATATTTATAAATAATGATATGGTTCATTGATAAAACACACAAACACAGTATGATATCTTTCAGGAAACTAAATACCTCGTAATGACAGTAGTAACAAAAACAGCAGTATTTTCCATTCACTAGATTAGACACTTTAGAGAAGAATGAGCAAGAATCCTAAGAAGCCATAGCTATTATGTATTTATGGCTAACCCTCTGGCATACGCGTTTGTTACTTTCATGTCTATAAGGGTGAGGTACTTTGTTACCAAACTCAAGTAGATTTTTCAGGTATCTGTACTTTACTTGAGTATTTATTTATAAGGCTAGTTTTTACTTCTACTCCCTACTTTTGAACACAAATATCTGTACTTTGTTCTTCTTACATTGTCAAAACAGCCTCGTTACTTTTACAGCTCCCGCATCTGACATGACGTAAAAGACGTAAATAACACACAAGCGCGATAATAAGAAAAGGCGTCTGGCTAGTGTTGGGTTTTCCGCAGCAATATAGATGAAGAAAGAAATATTTTAGCCATCCATGGCCGTATTTAGGAGAACTGTTTGAGGTTGTCAGAGTTTACAATGTGAGCAATGCTATGAGAGAACATGGTTTTGATGGCTAACGCTAACACTTGCTAGCCCTGAGGGTGTTAAAGTAGTAGTTAATTATAAACTTGACACAAAGACTACATTTACAGGGTTAACATTAACCTCCAAGGTCTTAAAGGTCTTTACTTTTACTTGAGTAAAGTAAATTGGTACTTTTAGTTGTTTTTTAAGTGAGTTGTTTTAACACAGGTATTTATACTGCTATTTAAGTAAACAATGTGAATACTTTTGCTACCTCCGGTGAGATGTGTTTTATATCTTAGAGGAGGTTTTGTGGTTTTAGTGATGCATATGCTATTGTCATTAGTCTTTAAAGAAGAAGCACAGGTCCTAAAAACTGTGTATCTGTATGGTGTTATTCAAGTGTCTGCACAAGTCCAGCGATACAGTCCTAAGCAGTTAGTGACTTGTAGCCCTAGACGGTATAGCCTAGAGACGGCGACATACCTGCTGAAAAGCCACATTGTAACACGTACTTGTTCTCATATTTGCCAATGTAAGACCATGTACAATGGCTGTTACTTAACCAGCCCTCGAAACAGTACAGCATTAATATGTGACAAAAAGTTCTACTTAGAGTTCAGTGGTTTCACTCAACAACACCACCAGTAAATCTGTACAGCATTTTTAGATTTGCTGACAATAGAGCACTAGATCACAGCCATTGTTGAAACGTTCAGCTCGAGAGTGTGCTCTCGTGCTGCTACATTTGGTCATATCGGTTGCAGATGAATGCATAAAAAATGGGTAGTTTTTGTGGCCCTGCAGCTCAGTTCAAACCTACTCAGAGTTGCAGAAGGTGATGTAATGCAGTTGCGTGTGTTCTACTCAAACAGTAAACTTTATCTTTGAACTACATGTTGGTTTTAATAGAGCAGCTAAATGTCAAGCTGCTTCAGGTCCTCTAGCCACTCACTAACAGCACAAACATGTCACCAGTCATTTAGCAAAATCATCGGGTTTATCTTGCTGAATTTGAAATTGAAGGTTTTTCTTGGCTAATGCCCTTCCGTCCAGTCAAAATGTATTGTTGTTTGCCTAACTAACAATGGCAGAATTTACACACAGCTCATGTTCAAACAGTAAAAGTACACAAACACTTTTCCTCAAGTAATATTTCACTGACTATTTTTACTCAAGTAATGATTTTATTGTACTACTATGTGTACACTACTAAGGTAACCACTTTTACTTGAGTACAGACATTGACTACTCTTCCCACCTCTACTTAAAAAGCATCACAATGTTTGGCTGAACAGTAATAGCTTTGACATACCCCAGAGATTTATGGCCCACTAACAGTGAAACAGGACGTCAGAAATTCACACACTGCAAGTGGATTTCCCCCACTGTCACACCATTAGAAAAACCACCAGGAAATATTTATCCTCGTACTAAATAATCACCTACAGTTTCTGTGTTTGTTGTTTAACCAAACTGAATTTGCAGCCTGAACCAAGTCAAGGGAATGTCTATAGGGGTAAAAGGTTTAAGTGTTTTAGGGGTTTTATGGGTTTCAGATTACATTGGTTTATTGTTTTAAATACATATTTGGGTTTGTATATATTTTGTGGTTATGGGTTTATATTTATGGATGAGATTAACTTAACGTTTTAAGAAGCTAATGTTATTAGTACATTCCTTTGTGGTTTTAGTGGTGTAATCCAATTTAGTTAGAAAGTATTTAAGGCGCCTTTGTCAATCATTGTATGTTCTTCTTGTTCTGCTGCTGGAGAAACCATGGCTCTGCTGCCTCCATGGCATAGTGTACTTTAGTTTTGTAAATATAAATAATTGAAAATAAAAAGTTGTGGGCCAGGCCATTTTGCCTCTGTTTGCTATTTATCTTCTCACTGCGCAACCGCTAACAGCCTGCTACGTCACATGCTCATATATTCACTGGCAGAATTTGTGATTTATTTATTTATTTATTTTTTTGGGCCATTTTCCAGAGAATATGATTGATAACCCAAAAACCTTTCTTTCACTCATAGTTAGTGGTTGGGTGAAGCCATTTATTCCCAAACAACAGTGTTTACTTTTTTTTTTAACTCATTATGACAACAGAAACTACCCAAATGACCCTAACTAAAGTTTACATACCCCAGTCCTTAATACTGTGTATTGTCACCTTTAACATCAATGACAGCTTAAATTCTTTTGTGGTAGTTGTGGATGAGGCTCTTTATCTTCTCAGATGTAAAACTGCCCATTCTTTTTGGCAAAAAGCCTCCAGTTCCTGTAAATTCTTGGGCTGTCTTACATGAACTGCACATTTGAGATCTGCCCAGAGTGGCTCATTTTTATTGAGGTCAGTTTTGGTCACATCACTCCAAATGACTTGTTCCAGAAGTTTTGAGGCTTGTCTCTTTGCTGTTTGGCGTATTGTAAGCGGGATGCTTTGAGGAATTTGCTTTATTAGAGTTTGAACAGTGCTGATTGGCATTCTCAATTCCTTAATAAAAAAATATATAGCCAGTGCTGAACATTATGAGATTTAAGTGTCAAAGGCTCTTCTGAATATATTAAGTCTTAAACAGAGACAGGTCACTGATGAGTGGTAAAGTTTTCAAAGCCTTAGATGAGCTACAAGCAAAGGAACAATCACCTGTTTGAACTTAGACCTGGGGACCTCCAGCATATGTTGTTCTACATGGAACATGAATAAGAAGGCGCAAGGCCATTAATTGCTTTAAAAATAGACATCCAACATTTTAAATGAACTCTAAACTAAATTAGAGCAGTGGAGGGAGAATGGAGTGACATGACACTGCCTGAGAGATGGTTAACAGACAAGCAGCAGCAGGACAAGCAACATAGAGAGGACTGGTTTACTCCAGCATAAAGTGCATTACAGTGGCCAAGGCAGGAACTAATGAATAGCTATTTCACTTTTTTTGTTTTTTGAATGGTGCATGTGTACAAAATACTTTTACACTTGCACAAACTCTTTATTTATTAACTCTTTATTACAAATCCATCCAGCTACAAGAACAAAATCTTTTTTGAGTCTATACTTTAACATAGAATGTCCATTTATTCTCTGAAGTTTCAACATTTTTACATCTTGTGGTATTTTAAAGAATCCAAAGAAACCAAGCCCCATTTTATCTACCAAAAGTGCAAAAAAGCTGAAGGGGCATTTTTACTCATGAAAATTTCAAACCAAAGTAGTGAGTTTCAGCAGCGAGTGTAGCTTCGGGCTGAACTGTAGCTGTGCACCTGAGGAGAAAAAGTCCTCACTGGAGTTACCTGCACCATTCTAATGAGGACACAGCAGAGGCTTGTGGGTAACAGGGGGACACACTCTGGTTGTACCCGTTGTACAGACCTGCTGCTGCATAATCACCACGCGCCAGCCTCACACTGCAGAGCGTTGTGTCCCAGTTTACTCAGCACAGTGACCACCTGGACTCCGACTTTAACAGAAGTTTGAATATGCTTCAAATGTGGGAATTCAAATGGAAATACAGTAGAAGGTTTCAGAGTTGAGGCAGGGGAGTTGAAGTTTTTATTCTTGAATCTGTCATGTCCACATGGTTAATTAATTTGTTTTTAATAATTAGTTCCTAATAAAGACTAACAAATAATAAACACTGGACTGATGTGGTTCCCTAAAACAGTAGAACTTTATCAAAACAACTCTCATTTGTTTAACTCTTTATGTAGTTTCTCCTATTATTTATTAATGATATCAAGAATGTATTACATTTACATTTACATTTAGTCATTTAGCAGACACTTTTATCCATAGCATCTTACAAATGAGAAAGACAATGGAAGCAATTATAACAACACAAGGTATAAAAAGCATCAGTGCACCAAAAACAAGTCTTTAAACCCAGCACCGTATACAAAGCTAAGGATAGGATGTTTGTTTGTTTTTTCTTAAAGAAAAGAGATAGAAAGGAAGTAAGAGTTGTCTGTCTTCAAACTACACACACAACACATTTAAAGAGGCTTTAAAAGTGTCACTACTGAGCAGCCAATCACAGCTTGGCCCAGACTTTCTTTCTAGCATCAACTGTAAAAGATGCACTTCAGTGCCCTGCCGGTCACTGGAGGTCAAAACAGAAATGCTCTGTGGTCCAGAAAACTGACAAAAAGTCAGCTGAACAACAGTGCACCCACAACCTTCAGAATTAAGTTATTATATTCGGGTCATTTTAAACACTGGGTTTGCTACAAAAAAGAAAAAAGCCCAAACCTTCACAGAAAAATATCGTACCAAACACCTCACCAAACCCTAGATTCTGGTTATATTAAAAAGTTTAGGAAACATTTTCTATTTTACATCTAATCTATTAGGAACAGCTTCATTATCTTTTAGACACGCTTCTTTAGCAGTTGTATTTGTTCAGAATAATGAAGCAGCAGATTATTCCTAAAAAGATTAGCATATTAAAAAGTTAATGTTAATGTGTTATTAGCATAAGTGTCCACAGGGGTCAGTGGAAAAAGCGGTGGCCACTCGGATGTAGACCACAAAGCCGAGGGTTGTCATGAGAAGAGCTCCTGATTTGTATTCTGCTTAGCAACTGATATTAGTCAATTTTTTTTTCTTTAAATTAACAAAACTGTGTTCCTAATGATTTATACAACAGAGAATGACCAATGCTGTGCAGGGATATTTTAGAAAGAATCTACAGTGACTGAGGGCAACTGGATAAGCAGGTGTTCTATAGTAGGGTTTCCTCTTTGTCCTATTCCTTCAAGTTTCAGAAAAATCCAAATTGGACAAAAACACCTGAACCAAATGTGCTTGTGTGAAAGGTTCAGGGACCATTGTTTGGACCAAACGGCTGCTTTTTGAAACTGTGCTGTGTGAAAGTATGTTTGGCGATAGTTTTGAGTTTTAAGTTTAAGTTTTGAGTAATTATTCATTCCATTTTTTGTTTAGCTTGCCTGTTCGACTATGCTATTTGCTTCCGTTTGGTCCCGTTAGGGGTTGCGGGTGAAAAGAGTCTATCCCATCAGCCTAGGGGCTTTATAACTTAGGCCTCTGTTGTTAAGGTTTTTGCTAAGTGGACTCCAAATGCAGAGGAAGAGCCAGGATTAAAGTTCAACAGTTTATTGGAAAACACAAAAACTTAAGCGGGCAGGTGGCTGGCTGGCAGGAGGGCACAAGGAACGAGACACGAGGCAGTTCTGGGCTGACAGTTAGAACAGTGAGTAAGTATAAGTAGGTTCAAAAATATTCCAAAACATACCTGAGGTAAGGAGACAAGAAGCACGAGCAACTCTACCGAAAAGGACGGAATCATCTGACTGCATGGAGATGAGTAGAGCAGGCTTATATCCAGAGGTGATGAGGAGAGTGGAAACAGGTGCTTCTTGTCTGCAGTCTTGAGAGAAAACCAGCCACGCCAACACAAGAGGGCTGGACACAGGCTTATGGAGCAAAACACGAGAAGAGGGATGGATCTTCGAGGAAGCAGGTAACTTTACCCGCACCACAGCAGTCTATCCAAGGGCAGTCTGAACCTTCTGCCAGACCCCCCGAGCACGCTGCAAATGCCTCTGAACGGAGGGGACTGCCACCTCGTTTTCCTGGATAGGGAATAGGGGAGGTTGGAAACCATTAGCTGCCAAGAGGGGAGACATACCGGTGGCAGAGCAGATCAGGGTGTCGTGGGTGTATTCAATCCAGGGGAGATTTGAAGACCTGGGGCCTGGTTGGCCTGCTCTGCTTGTCCGTTGGTCTGAGGGTGATATCCCGATGACAGGCTAACAGACACCCCTAGTGCACTGCAGAAAGCCTTCCACAACTGGGAGGAGAACTGTGGGCCACTTTCGAAAACAACATCCAGTGGAATATTGTGAAGATGAAAGACATGTGTGACTAGGTCAGCTGTCTCTAACGAAGAGGGCAAAGGGGACAAATTGCACAGACTTAGAAAATATGTCAACAATGGCCATAATAACAATATTAACATTGGATGGTGGAAGACCAGTTACAAAGTCCACAGCTATGTGCCACCATGGATGATGGGTCCAGCAGGAGCCTGACTAACATTTCAGCAGACACGATGAAAGGAATTGCCTAACATTTGAAGTTAATGTTAAGTTAAGTTAATGTGTGTTTTCCAAGCTCACTGTATGTCCCCTTCACCTCTCTTGTTTTTTCAGTCATCTTTGCTCAGCACTTGAGCAGATAACCCCTGTTAGAACCACAAAAGGGAGACAGCGATTAGGATGGATTGCCCTTGGATTTTATTGTGGTGTTAAGAGTAAAGCTGAAGGTGTAAAAAAAGATTGGTATGTGCTGCTGGAACTTTGGGTCACAGTCACAAGCAGTCTTAGGATCAGAGCTCAGAGTGAGAGCTTATTTACAACATCAGTGTGCATAAGTTGTGACAGGAGTCATTGATATAATGCATTTTTTAGCCGTTGTCAGGTTACAAGACCAAATATTAAACAACAATCTATGATCTATTATAAGCTCCTTACAAAATGATCTTTAATTTTTGTGACCTATGGCTGCGACATAAACATGGCTGACAGCAGCTGAATTTGAATCCTTTTCAGGAGTAGCTCTCTCTATTCTATTCATCTTTACAAAAGTCCCATGCTCTCTTTCAGGAGTATCAGATCGACATCATCTTCGCTCAGACCTGGACCGACAGCAGACTCCGATACAACAGCACCATGAAGATCCTGACGCTCAACAGCAACATGGTGGGGCTCATCTGGTTGCCGGACACCATCTTCAGGAACTCCAAGAACGCAGACTCCCACTGGATCACCATGCCCAACCAGCTGCTGCGGATCTGGAACGACGGCAAGATCCTCTACACGCTCAGGTAACAGACTGGTCAAACCAAGAGGCTGAAGGCTCTAGCTTCTGCAGTGCTCCATGAGACATTTTCAACCTTTGGAAAATGGCACTGTGCGCATTTTACACACTACCTTACACATTTTATTACACCATTGTTAACACTACAATGCATCACAAACCATCTGATGACAGAGAGCAGTTATATTGTAATAGAATCCCAAAAACATATTTATCTTCTACGGTGCTTCAGGTTAAATAGACAAGATCAGGAAAAAATTAAAGTAAACAAAAATTTTAAATCTTAGATCCATTGTTATTTATTGTGGTTATGTTATTAGTGGTTAAATGTCACAAGTTGTGCTTGTGCTAGAGTGTAGTGTAGACAGCAATTACTATATTTTTAATTCACAGTGGGAGCTGTATGATATTGACTCTATCTTTAATTGTAAAGAACTGTCGCTAATACACACTCCTAGTGTGTTTCCCCCCAAAAAGTACAACTTTTTATTGGAAAAACAAGACAAGCCTAGTTTGAGAAAACATTGTTTGTATTTTACCTTTTGCTTGCAGTTTGCACCTCAGTAAAAATTCAGTTGTCGAATCAACTGCTCCACAGTTGATTGGAAAGTTGGAATCAATCAATCAATATAAAAAAGTATTTCTTAGAATTTCATCCACATTAGATATGATAAACTCTGTCTTTGCAATTAAATAAACAAATTCATTCATAAATCACCAGGATATAGAACCTTGTTACCAGCAGATTAAGTCAAATTGTTCGAATTATATGGACTAACATTTTATTTAATTATGCCACTTAAAAGTTTGGTTGTTTTTACAGTGCAAATGTTATTCACCCAGATAAAATCCTTTGTGACCTTCCTCTGGGCCCTCGACCAGACTTTGTGAATGGATGACCTTCTTCTTTTGGTGTTCTGCAAGACCAAGCAGATATTATAATGCATACAGTACATAGCTTCTTAGTTATATATATTCATGCCCTCCCTGTATAAATATGAGCCTTTTGCCTCTCTTTAAAAACAATACAGTTTTCACAGTTTGGGTTGCAGCTGACTGGAGCTGTCTAACTAACAAAGTTATGCAAAACAATTTGTGATTTTTCCAAAAAGAGCATTGAGAAGCAATTAGCCGCTGTCATTACAGCTTGTATGTTGAAATTGGCTGCTTGGGTTTTAAAGACAATTTAGTGCTGCAGCCGTCCTCATGGCCCACAGCACTCTTTGTAATTGGAGCTCTTGACATTAATACAAACTGCCTCTTCAGTAATAAGCACCTCAATCTTTATTCAGTTTTTTTACTGCAGTCCACAACTTCCTTTGGTTTTTAATTGGTTGTGTTTAAAGGACATTTAGAAATATGCTCCTATAAAAATCCACCTTGTAAAAGAGCATAGCAGCATCAAGTCACTGAGCATAAAAGTGAAATCCCAAGACTCTCTCAGTAGTTGTATGTAGGGCTTGTATTTAGTATAATATCTGTATCATTTTCACAGGGTTGGCAGCTTCAACAGGTCATGTGATTCACGTCATTGTCCATGGAGTAGCACCATTATTGTGAAATGGGCCGGTTGTAGACTTAACATGTAATTTACTCGTACAAATACCATAAAATGATTATTACATCTGGTTTTTAAACATACTTTTTTTGTAAGATTTTTTTCTTTTTGTCATTTTTGGTAGACGGAAAACAGGGTGAGAGAGACCCTGGGCAAATGACCCAAGAAACAGCTGTTATGATATGTTGCGTTATGTCATGCTTTGTTGTGTTATGCCATGTTGTACTTTGCTATGTTAAGTTGTGTTATGCTATTTTATCTTGTGTTATGTTATGTTATGTTGTGTTTTGCCATGTTGTGTTGTGTTATGCCATGTTATGTTGTGTTATGTTATGTTGTGTTGTTATGTTTTTATTTAGTACATAGCCGCCAACTTCAATTTTGTCAGCCAATCAACTGATTGAATACTTACAGAATGCTGCTGTGAAACACATTATAGCACCTGAAATTATGACAATGTCGAGTAGTGTACTTCTAAAACTAGCTGCTAAGCTATAATCTGGTACAAGCGTCTCTGCTCCGGCGTAATTTACATTGTAAAATGAAATAAACTATACTATACTAAAAAGAATAATTTAATCAGAAATTACTGTGTTTTATTGTTTAAATTGCACTTTTTCTGCAACCAATGCAACCAACCCTACTCTGACAATCCAGCTATACCAGCTTAAGCTGCTGAATAAATAAGTCCCATACAAAGTCCTCCAAAGTGAAACTTTATTGTTATTGACTATGGGAGAGTCATTCCTATTGATGGCAGCAGATCAAGACATTGAAATATTTGAAGTTTATTGTGCGTTGTCTTGGCCAAAGTAAAAACTGATGACATTTTGTCATAGCCTCTTGTACACACATGCAATTGTCCCATTTTCATGCTTTAATGAAGATGAAATATCATCGCACTAGCAAGGTTTTTCCACAGCACCTTTTCCTTTTGCTTTTTTTGAGTGCTGCTTTTTTTGAGTGTTGCTTTTTTTGAGTGTATTTTGAAGCATGTGGCCGTCTGACTAAACCTCTGTGGAAAATGGTGTTTCCATGTCTCTATTCTGATTTATTGAGTTGAAAGAAGTCAGGGGGAAGATAAGGGGTGCACTTCTTTAACTGGTGTGTAATTGAAGGTCAACAACAGATGGGCTGCATAATCACTTTCACATGTTTGTAATTGTCTCTGGCAGCTGGACTTTAGCCAAGCTCTACACCTCCAGCACTAGATATACAACTGTACAAAAGCAATATACAGTATTTGACTCTGGATATGTCCAAATAATGCACTTTTATCTAAAAAAGTGTTGAATGAACATGCAATTAACTGTCCATGTTAGTGTTTTTTTGCGCAGCTTACTCGATCTGTACCTTCATGTTCATTCAAAACTATCAACAATTGTGAGCCTATACACAAAAAGAATAGCTCTGGCAATTATACTCAAATGTCTGATAAGCGTATCAGAAAAAACTACAGCTTGTGAAATGTGTCCAAGTCTTTTACTCATTCTCATCCTAGTAGCCTAAGTAAAAACATATATCTCATACTACAGAGTAGTACATTTCTAAGGTCATTGTGGGATGAAGACAATCCTCTATTGTGCAAAAGCTACTCGACTGACATATCTTTAAAACCAGTTATCAGTTTCTCTTGTACCAGACTCTCTTGTTGTAAATGTCTGTAAAACCTCATTACTTTTTCCTGGAGCTGTGAGAACATGCATCAGTGAAGTGGTTACATGGTTTTCCTCATATACCTCACCGGTCTTTGCATTACTCACTGCATTGCACTGTCTAGTTTCTTCCTGTGGTGTTTATCTAAAAAATATACACATCATTTTATAAACTTTACATACTGAGTTTTATTTACACTAATCTTGTGTTTGATTGTAAAAAAAAAAGAATGAAACTCTTTGTTGTTGTGCACTTCTGTTTTCCTGACTAGTGAGTAGTGACTAGTTGACTCCAAAGAGCCTTGTGGTGAAATCCCAAAACAATTAACAGAGAAAGACAGTACCTGTCAAGCCCCTTTTGGCCTGAGAAGTGTTGTTATTTGAAGATATCTTATTGTAGATTCTTCCAAGCATCAAGTAACTGTAAAGGTCTGAAATCTGAGACTGTGCTGATTGTGATTATGCCTGTGTTGCAGACTCACCATAAACGCTGAATGCCAGCTGCAGCTGCACAACTTTCCCATGGACGAGCACTCCTGTCCACTCAGCTTCTCCAGCTGTAAGTGCACTTTTCTCAAAATATTATCTACAGCTGAGAATGCTACACACTGTAACTGACTTAACACACTGTGAGACTTTATGGTCTTTGACAAATAGCCTAAGAGTGAAACGCAAATTGCCTGGCAGATGGCACACTCACTTTTAGGGTGGATGGACTTGGCAATCCCTAAAGACTGACAAGTCAGATTGTGTATACCATAGTTGACAGCACAGAGCAGTTATTAGATGTTTTCAAGTAAATTAAGTAAACATTTTAAAGATGCCACACAGCATGTCTTTGAGGAATAACAGGTATTAATAAATATTGTTTAACACAAGTCACAGATATGTGTAATATCTGAACAACTCCTAAATATAATCTAAAAGGAGGAGATAGACACTCTGCTGGACAGTGTTCTTACTTGTCTGACTCAAACTTTCTATTGTCACCGACAATAGAAAGTTTGAGTCAGAACTGCAAACACAAGACCTTTTTGAGGTGTGTAAGATGTGAAAAAAGACTAAACTAAAAGATTAAAACCAATATACAGTATATTACACTATAATTGAACCCCTCTATGAGGTTGCCAAGTCCAACCTCATAGAGGGGTTAGTGTTTGTGAAGGAGGCAGTTAAAGGAGTTAGAGCAAGATTTTCATTAAATATTGAAAAGCACTTTAAATCCAATCCATTAATTGAGGTTTTCATTCAACAGATAATTAAATGTACAAATAAATGTAAAAGTGATTTCAAGACCATGACAAGACCAAACAAAACAAAGAAGAGAAGATTGCTTTGATACTGTTGGGGAATTGAGGGATGAGGTTGGCATTGGATTTTTTGGGGTAATGCAGCTTTAAGTAAGCAAAAGGCTCAACTCAACAGGCTGGAGACATCTGCTTTCTCTTTGCTAATCACAACACCCCGACATTTACTCTATATTTTACAGACAGGATAAATAATAGATTATTTTTCTACATTGTTTTTAGGAGATCATCAGAAGAGCAGCATGTTCCTTTTCAGCATCTCATAGTCAGCTGCTTTATACTGTAGTTATGGCAACATCTGAACACTCCTCTCGAGCCAGGCCTTTCATTTAAATTTCAGCTGGAGTGTCTGAGTTCAGGAGTACACTTGAATTTCTTGGACAGTGAATAGGACGTAATGGGTTTATAATAAGCATGTGATAAATTGTTGACCCTATATCTCTGGCTATCCAATGGCACATACACAGACAGTGGTTGGTTGGATGGGGGTGACTTTTGGGGCAATGCAGGTGGAGATCTATTATGGAAATGGCCTATCAGAGATCAACTCGGTGTAGTACTGGGCTGTACACACAACCTGCTGTGATCAATTAAACCCATTTCCTAACCCAAGGAGATCACCTGACTCCGACCGGCTTCCATGACGATGTGTCCGTGATGATCTTGATCTTTGAAGCGTGCAGACCTCAGAGGAACAGGAAGAACCAATCAAGTCGAAGTCCTGGACACTACATTATCTATAATCATATCTATAATGAACTGGAATTATCTGTTATCCGGTACATGATAGGATAAAAAAACTGTTCATCATTATTTATTCTGCTCCATGCAAATTCAAATGTGGTGTTTAAAATAAGCTAACGTGTGTCCTATTAGGAATATAAATGTTATACACACAATATAATCTAATACTAATGCTAAATGTCATGTTTATTACTTTAAAATGAACTTTCTTTAGAGTTAACTGGGGTTGTGCATCAATGTAGAACGACGCCAGAGCATCAGTACCTGAAGCTATTATAGTTATAATAATTTACTGCACTCTTTTTAGTCAAATAAATATAGGCTTTAAATACGTTTTGTATGTCAACCCCCAAATCTCTACACAGTATGTTAAATATGGCACAATCATGGAATTGTACAGAAGTGCAGATTTATTTAAAAAGTGTTTTACCCTATGCAATATGACAATGGCTTTTCAAATTTTAATCAAAAAGTATCCCACTCAAATACTATGCCACTTACTGACAACTGAAAGAAGACTTTAGGCTAAGCTATTGGATTTATATCTATTTGTAACTCTGAATCTGTGTGATGCATAAATTGAACTTGTTTGGTGTTAAAAAAGGTCTGCAGAAAGAGTAGCCTCAGCTGTATGGTTAACACAACGCTCTAGGGGGGCCTCTTTCCAGATTAATGTATAGCATCTGCACTGGCCATTATTTACAATCCCACTGAGGAAAACCTAACATCCCCCTCTTCTAGACAACTGCCAAAAGTATGTTTTATTTGTATCTGCTACAATTAATAAATCAAGCAACAGGCCAAAAGCATTATTTCACACAATAAATAAACTCACCAAACCTCTCATGTTGCTCTAGCTTCTTATGAACTTTGCACTTCATTCTTGGCTCACATGCTAGGAAAATCAGATCCCGTAAACCAGTGCCTCTTTAATGATCCCACTAATATTAGTTACCTGCTGAATCAACTTGGTCAATCCCTGCCTTCTTTCTCTCTGTCTACTCCTTCTTCTGTCTCTGAGTTAATCTTGAAGTCCAACCCTTCATCTTTTCATGTTGACCCTGCTCCTACTACTCTACTGAAACTTTGCCATTCAGTTATTTCTGCACCTATCTCTCACTTCATCAATGCATCTTTTATCTCTGCTTCATTTCCCCTGTCACTCAAAACTGCAGCTGTTACCCCTGTCCTCAAGAAACCCAACCTTGATCCCTCAGTTTTATCTAATTATCGTCCCATTTCAAATCTCCCCTTCATAGCTAAACTACCAGAAAGCACTGTTGCCTCCCAGCTCCAGTCTTTTCTAGTTCAAAATAATCTTTTTGATCCTTTTCAATCTGGTTTTCGCCCTTTGCATGGTACTGAAACTGCACTAGTCAAGGTAATAAATGATCTGCTTCTCGCTGGTGACTCTGGTTCTCTGTCTATGCTTCGACACCGTCTCCCATCAACTACTCCTTTCGCGCCTTTCGGATGTGAGTATTTCTGGAGCTGCTCTTTCCTGGTTCTCCTCTTATCTCTCTGACAGACGGTTTTATATTTCACTCACCCACTGTTCCCCTAAAGCAAGGTGTCCCTCAGGGATCCGTTCTTGGACCATTATTATTTATAATTTATATAATACCTCTTGGTCAGATCCTCCCACGTCATGGTTTTAATTATCATTTTTACACTGACAACATTCAATTATATACTACCTGTACATCAACTTTATCTTTCACAACTGACAAAATCTCTGCTTGTGTGCATGAAATAAAAGACTGGTTTTATTCAAATTTTCTAAAACTTAACATGGACAAAACTGAGATTATTTTCACTGGACCTTCATCACTCACTAATAAAATTCAACTAACTTCACCTGTGCGATTGCCGGCTCTTTCATCAAACCATCTAGTACTGTTAAAAATCTTGGTGTAATTTTTTATTCCTCTCTATCTTTTGACTCTCACATTAATTCCATCACTAAATTGATATTCTTTCATCTACGTCGTATTGTTCAGCTCCGTCCCTTTATCAGCATCTTAGATGCTGAAACTGTTATCCATGCATTTGTCACCTCATGTCTTGATTACGGCAATGCACTTTTCATTGGCCTACCAGCTAGCTCCATTTCCAAATTAGAATACATTTAAAACTCTGCTGCTAGAGTACTCACACACACCAAGCGTTCTGCACATATCTCCCCAATTCTGCATGATCTTCACTGGCTTTCCATAGTTTACCGTATTAAATACAAAATTCTCCTGCTCGCTTTTAAGTCTCTGCACGGCCTTGCTCCCCCCTACCTCTGTAACCTGCTTCTCCCCTACACCCCTACACACTCTTTACCATCCGCTGATTCCAGCCTTCTCGTTGTCCCTCGGCATTGCCTTGCTTCAATGGGGGGCAGATCATTCAGTGTTAAAGCGCCCAAAATGTGGAACTCTCTCCCCCTATCACTCCGTTTTGTTAACACTATCTCTGAATTCAAATCCATGCTCAAAACACACCTATTTTCTGAATGTTACAGTTCTTAGTAGTTTTTTTTCACTTACTGTACTTGCACTCTCATTTGCCTATTGTTGTTCTGTCTGCTCTCTTTGTCAATTGTCCTTATTGTTGTTTGTTTATTGAAAGCGTCCTTGAGCTCTGGAAAGGCTCTATATAAATAAAACTTATTATTATTATTATTATTATTATTATTATTATTATTATTATTATTATTATTATTATTATTATTTATTTAAATTTAGTTTTGTACTTGTGTGTTCACTTCTACTTTATCTAATATATATCAGTCGGAAAACGCTCCATTTTCACTCAGTCCACTTCAGCTTCAGAGAATGTGACAAATCAATCATCTTTTCTTTTCTGTGATATAAATAGATGATTGACAGCTGTAATGACCAGTTATTTATCGAGGCCTGTACTTTTACACTGTAGCTCCCATGTGGCCACAGAAGCAGTACATGGCAGCTCTATATTTTTCATGTATACTGGCTCACATTGGCTCACTTCCACCACGACCAGTGTTACTGTGATTGACCTACCAGGAACAATCTCAGGCATTAGAGCTATTGCAAATCTTACATTTGTCTTTCATAATATTACACTTTTGGAAGGGTGTTGCAAAAGCCCCACTGGTAATAGCACTGCCTCTTGTATGTGTTCTTAAGTTGTTATGTTTGAGTCTCGATCTACTTGATCAAATGGATATGGACGCGAGGTTGCATTTATAACCTGTGGACAAATTGCCACAGCCCTTCCTCCTGTCAGTGTTAATTGACAGGAGAAACAGTCTGTTTTGGTGAAATCACTCTTTATTTGGTAAAACTTGGAATAGCGCACCTCTTTAAAATGCAGCTGGTCATCACTATTGCTGTAGCTATACACCTGCTCAATACACACGTCAACAGTTGTGATGTCACCACAAAATGTAAAAGCTGTAATTTGTCTGTCTACACATCTCTGCTAAGTTTTTTTTTTTTTTTAATCTACTGAAAAATCTCTGAATGGCATGAAAACTGTGTAGATGAAAGGCCCAAATATAAAAAGAAAAGGGATTTTTTTTTTAATAGTCTGTGTATGTTTAGCCAAGTCATTAGATGAGAAAACTGTTCCCATCTGTACAAAATACTGAAAAGTTGTTCAATTTGACTGTTTAAATGGAACTTTTGTTGGTCTTGTCAGTGGTATTTAACAGACCAATCAAAGGGCTCCATGCCCATGGCAACATACAGCAGCCTATAGCCTTGTTTCCACTGGAGCAGTATGGTACGGGTCGGGTCGGTTCGATTCCGGCTCTTTTGTATCCCAAGTGTGTGGTCCACTTTGGAAAAGGTGAAGCTAAACACTGCAATCAGCTCATTGGACGATAGGTAATCCTTTCACCAGAGGAAACAAGAAGCAAAAGAAGAAACGTTAAATGCAAAAAATTACATCTTGTTCTTGTGAAATCATGTTAAATGTTGTACTTTTTTCTGATAACAAAGCTAGGGTTTATTATCAGCTTTGTGAGTTAAAACATTGCACTCTGTCTACAATCCATTAAACACAAGCAGAACCTGTGTCCCTAAATTATAGGAAATGCAGCTCTTTGAATTTAATGTTCAGAAAGCTGTGAATAAACTGGAAACAGTTTAATGTTTACTGCAGCCCAATACAGGCAGTACATCCATTTAAAAATAAAGTCTGCTTTAAATGTGTTTTGTATCTCAAATAGAGAGTCAGCTTTTGTTGCACTTCAATGATGTAGCAAACAGTGCTCTACTGGACCCAGCAGAAGCACAAGCCTCTTCAAAGGTTACTTGTACCTGTACCTCACAGTGGAAACGCTTTTTATTCAGGCAAATTAAGTTCAATGGATTTTATGTGAGAGCTGTCAAGCTGCAAATGTTGGTTTACTTTAGTTAGAATGGACTCTAAGACTCTGGAGTTTAGAGGGTAATCCCAGTTATCTCTGAATTAGTTTCTTTAATGTAGCAACAGTTCCCTTGTTGGGTGGGTATATGAGTTGGGCCTAAATCAAATAAAAATTTCTTGTATAAATGTTGCCTTTAAATCAAATGCTTTACGGGAAACCTTACCCCTTTGTCCTTATTTAGTTCTGACAAGTTTCCCGAGTTTCAACGCCTTTTATTTGGTAAACACTGTGAATTAGTAGCACTGAATCTTTAATGACATCATTAATAGCAAATGAGGGAAGTGTGGCAAATGTTAATGAGATTCATTCGTCAAGCACGTTTGAAACAATTAGCAGTTTGGGTTGCATCTTCCCTCGCTGTTAATGTTTTTGTTAATTTAAAGCCTATTAGATCAAACTGCTATCAGGCACCATCTTAAACATGTGAGCATTTCTACTTGAAATGATTATGTTTGTAAAAAGAAGGATTCTGGCCAGTGTCAGTGGAAATGAAGGCATTATCCATCATTAAGCTCACATGATGGATTGGAAAAGCACTGGCAGGCTGTGCGCGCTTCACGTGAAGGTCAGTCCCAAATCAAGATGGATTCAATACATTATTGAACCAAAACTTCCTTTTAATCTTGTTTCCTCCTGCCTCTGTCTTCATCCCAGACTGCCTTTTCATTAGCCAGCCTCTAACTTAAGAGAAAAGCTGTTCCAGGTGGCCCTAGGTCTCTCAGAACCATGGATCCATCATTAGCGGGTGTCATCGACGCCACAGGTCTCTCTCTCACACACACACTAATACTTTTTTGTAATTGCAGACGGATACCCGCGAGATGAGATGATTTACAAGTGGAGGAAGAACTCTGTGCAGGCGGCTGACCAGAAGTCCTGGCGTCTTTACCAGTTTGACTTCATGGGCCTGAGGAACACCACGGACATTATCAAGACAACGGCAGGTAGGAGCTGTCTGGACTAAAATTTATGTTTCCATGACTCGTTTTAGCGAGTACTACTATGAGACCTCATTTCTACTGATCGAGAGCAACATGTCCCTGCAGGGCTACTGTAGCTGTTCACAGGCTCTGAAAAGGAGGAGGGCAAGGCATGAGTTGTAACTTTCTCCCCAGATTTTGCCCAAAAAAGGTGTATTTTTTGTATTTTTTACAAAAGACATAAACACAAGAAATAAAAATAAAAGGAAATAAAACCTTTAAAAAAACTGATGTCAACTAATACAGTAAACTGTTTCTGACACTGATGTCTTGGAAAACAGTTGTGTAGAGTGATGAGAAAGCAAAACTTGAACACAGCATGATATGTTATAGTAATATTAGTATAGTATATGTATAATAGTAATATTGTCAAAAACCAGTGGTTAAATGCTATTAAAAAAATTATGAGTCTTGTTGCTGTAAAATAACCATCACAACCTACCTTAAAACCAGTACATACCATCATTTACCTTCCCAGTTTTTTTTTCATCATCCATCCATCCATGCATCTATCCAGGGCCCGGTCGCAGGGGCAGCATTCCTTGCAGAGACGCCCAGACTTTCCACCCCCTAGACACTTCCTCCAGCTCCAAGGGGATACCGAGGCGTTCCCAGGCCAGAGTCTTTCCCGGGATCTCCTCCCGGGGGGCTACCACTTCACACTCGGCTGCAAACCGTCCCAGTGCACACTGAAGGTCCTGGCTTGATGGAGCCAACAGGACAACATCATCTGCAAAAAGCAGAGATGAGATCCTGTGGTCCCCAAACCAGACTCCCTCCGGCCCCTGGCTGCGCCTAGAAATCCTGTCCATAAAGATAATGAACAGGAGCGGTGACAAAGGGCAGCCCTGCCGGAGTCCAACATGCACTGGGAACAGGTCTGACTTACTGCCGGCAATGAACCAAGCTCCTGCTCCGGTCGTACAGGGACCGGATAGCCCTTAGCAAAGGGCCCCAGACCCCATACTCCCAGAGCACCCCCCACAGGGCACCACGAGGGACACAGTCAAAAGCCTTTTCCAGATCCACAAAGCACATGTTGACTGGTTGGGCAAACTCCCTTAAACCCTCCAGCACCCTGGAGAGGGTATAGAGCTGATCCAGTGTTCCACGACCGGGACGAAAACCTCATTGTTCCTCCTGAATCTGAGGTTCAACTATCGGCCGCATTCTCCTCTCCAGTACCCTGCCATAGACTTTCCCGGGGAGGCTAAGGAGTGTGATCCCTCTGTAGTTGGAACACACCCTCCGGTCCCCCTTCTTGAACAGAGGGACCACCACCCCGGTCTGTCAGTCCAGAGGTACTGCCCCCGACCGCCACTTGAGGTACTCAGGGCTTTGCCACCGAGGAGCTTCCCAACTACCTCAGTGACTTCGCCCTGGGTGATAGACGAGACTTATGTACATATGTACGCGATGTTGCAGAGGCGTGTCAGCCAAGACAGCCCTACAACATCCAGAGACTTGAGGTACTCAGGGCGTATCTCATCCATCTCCGGTGTCTTGCCACCGAGGAGCAACTACCTCAGTGACTTCGGCCCGGGTGATGGACGAGTCCGACCACACAATTAGCCGCCCATTTTGTTAGAAAATTATTGGTACAATCTTTTGATTTAACTGGACCCAAAGTCCCAGACTCAAAGGCTTTAAAACCAAACTTTGTTTAGATAATTAAAACATACAGTATTTTCTCCTTTTTTGCTTTTTTTAGTGATTAGTTTAGTGATTTATAAGTATTTATTTTACAGAGAGCTAGTCCAGCCTTATACGTGGTCTGGTAAGTAATATATTTTACCAGCAAAGGCTTTACGTCACCACTGGGTCACATTTAGGACTGCTAAAACCCTGAAAATGGGCTGTTAACTCTTTTGGTATAGAGCTCCACTAAATTGAGGGCTATTGCCCTGAAAAGCCATCACATTGATCCACCTCTGTTTGACAAACTCCCCTCAACAGGCTGCAGCTTGAGCCTCTTTACAGGCCTATGTATGAAATTAGAACTTATTGATTATTGATCGGTAGGTCAGCCCCCAGCAGTGTCCAAATCACATCAAAATAGTGTCATTTGTTAGTGCATCCTTACTGCACAATGAGAATTTGCACACACTTAGTTCAGGACTCATTGCAAATTGATTATTGATTATTTTAGACCAGCCCTCCTGCAGTTAAATAATCAATGATTAATAACTCGTAATTGGAGGGTGCACAAATGCTCATTTTGTGTGCACAAACATGTACTAACGATGCACTATCTGACATAATTGAATTGATTTTCTATCATGCGGGGGCTAACTTCACACAGGTAGAGGGAGGGTGAGAGGAGGCAGCCGCAGCACAGACGAAGCGGCCAGAGAAACCGAGTGACTGTAAACCAATGCTGAAAAACTGTAGGCTATAACATAGAAATTACACAAGACGAACCAATTAACACAAGATGCTTCTTTTAAAAAATTGTTTATTCCCTTCTCAACAATTTACAAAAACTTCTCACAACACTGCGACACAAACCAGCCAATACCTGTTGCTCACCCAATATGTATTAGACATGAGCCGCTATAAAATGTGGACATTTTTAGATAATTGCGAGCAAAAATATTCTTCTTAAGAAGCCTAATATGACTATAGATCTTGGTGTTATTTAATACATGTATTACAAATGTGTAACAAACAGGTTGTTTAGGTAAAATTAACTTATGGCTCAAAAACAAAGTGGAAAGACCAAAGGGTTACCAGTATCTTTTTCTAACAGTAGCAAAAATACCAAAGACTGTGGACATTTATAGAGTATAAAGTTATTTTCTGTAGCGTGAAAAACCTAAAGAAAACTCCAGATGCAAAAGGAGATAATTCATCAAATTGCCAAAATGATTGCTCGCTGACACTGTGCATCTCCACCATGTGATGGAAAACCTTTGTCTATCGTTAAATCTGAAACAAGCCCATGCATGTATTGGATTTAACTTAACTTATTTCCTGTCCACATAGCATCTCGTTTTGGCCTTCTGCAATTTCCACTTCCTGATATAATAAGTCATTAAAAACTCACTGGGGCATAGCTCTGACCCCATATTGATTTTGTAATTATGAGAAAACTGAAGCGACTCAAAAGCAAAATAATCACTCAGTTTTTCCCAACAGACTTGCACTAGATCTATGGCAGTGTGTTGATGAAGTCGTCAGGTGTGTGTTTGTTTTTAATATGCCTTTTTTGTTACAAAGCACAAGTACGTGAGTACACTTAGATTCATGCAAATGACCTGCAAGTGGCTCAGTGTCAAAACGGTCGTCCTATAACTGGAAGGTTGGTGGTTTGATTCCCGCTCTCCCCACAGTTCATATTGCCATTGTGTCCTTGGGCAAGACACTTAACCCACCTTGTCTCCAGTGGTGTTCCAGCTGTAAACACTGGTGAATTGAAGTTTAATATAAGTCGCTTTGGATAAAAGTGTTTGCTAAATAACTAAAAGAATTAAATGAAATGAAAGTAATCTTAGATTTAAAACACACGTAAAGTGCTGCTTAAGCTCAGTACAACAAGGTTACTGTAGAAATAGACGTACGCTCATAAACGGGAAGTTCATCTGGAGGTGGATCAGATAAAAGTTGCGGTCTGTGCAGAAGAAAGTAACGTTTACGAGGTTGCTAATGTTTTGCTAATCCTTCAGCGTCTCTCCTCTGTCTCTATTTGTATCCATCACTCGCTGCTCGTGTCACTGTGGAGAAACAAAAGACGAGACAGCACTGGTTGTAGTATTGGTTACAACTATTGCCAACATATCTCAACTTACTCTGGAGAATAACCGTTAAAGTTTCACTCAGATGGTGTCAAGAGAAGCCGTGTCCTCTCTCCCGCAGCAGCAGCGCTCAGTGGAGTGAGCTGATCAGCAGGAGGCCGAGTCTGAGCCCTTCACAGAGCAGACATGGAGTACAGTAAATACAGCAAGCGCTTAAATAGGAACGTAATTTACCATTGCAAAATTCAATGCCCAAATGTTATATTATATTTAGGCTCATTTGGAGACTATGACGGTCCTAATTAGTCTGGCAACGTAAAATACTTAATCTTTTTCTTTTCTTTTCTTTTTAAACCTTCTCAGTGCAAATAACAACATGCAGTCTTGTGTATAATAGATTTTGCATGAGCAGATTTGAAGCAGTTTTCTCCTGCAGGTGACTACGTGGTGATGACAGTCTACTTCGACCTGAGCAGACGAATGGGCTACTTCACCATCCAGACCTACATCCCATGTATCCTGACTGTGGTTCTGTCCTGGGTCTCATTCTGGATCAAGAAGGACGCCACTCCAGCCCGGACTGCTTTAGGTAACCCAGACACTACTAACGGGGCAGCAGCTTAATCACTGACAGAGTATATTGTCATTTTCCACTCATATTTTCACCTTTTTACATTTGCATCTTTTCATAGTTTTTTTCATTGCTTTAATTTTGTCTTCTTCTATTCGTCTCATTTTGCTTTGCTTCTCTTTATGTTTGCAGTCTTGTGGAACATTTCAAAGCAGGTAATGGATTTTTCTGTTTCATATTTTCCATTTCCGCACTTTGGAGAGGTGTTTTTGCCCAGACCTCGAGTTAACAATAGAAACAGAAACTGCTTATCTACCATAATTTCAATTTAAAAAAAACACAAGTGTCCATTAATTTTCAATCTGAGCTGAAAGAACATTTGACTGCTTATTTATTTGAGTTAATGTGTGATTTTTAAGGTAATGTGAAAACCTAATGTGTTTTGACCTTTCTCACAAGTACATTTTTACACAACATTTCAAAATTGGCTGCAATTTCCCATAAGTCCCTGTATGATTATACACCATATGTTAGACAGTTCAATAGCAATGTGTGTGTTTCTGATTTAGGTAATTAGTTTCAACCATCTTCGAAAGAGAAAAAACAAACAAGCAAACAGAAAAGAAAATTAAATGGTGTAAACAATATTATAAATAAAGGTATCGGCTTTAACTTGTGCTTTTTGCGCCGATACATTTGATTTGGTTCACAGACACACAACGCCAACACACCAAACACTAAAGTCATCTTGCGTACATAAAGAATGACTAAAAGAAGCTTTGTAGAATTCAATCTTATTCTTTTAAAATTATTTCTTCAAGCTACCTTTGGATTTGACCTGTATGTAAAAATCAGTTACCCAAAGGCCACTCATTGCAATATCACTCACTCATCTCACCTGCCCACCTTATGTTGGTGAATTGAGACTAATCTGTATAAAAAAGGAGTAATAATAATAAAAGAAAATCATGGATTTTTGGGGGATTTTTACTTGGGATGTAACAATATCAAAATCTGACTGTACTCTTAATGTTTTGACTCCACAGGATGGTTTTTAGTGAGATATTGTGGGGGAGGTCACAATAACAAAATGATTCACAAGATAATCCTCAACTAGTCATTAAAACAGCAATTTCTTTTATTGGGTTAATAAGGAGTGAAGTCATGAACTGAAACAGCCACTGGTTTAAAATCAGGGCTTTACTTTAGGATTTTTAGGCACTTGCCCAACGGACTCATATTGGCAAAAGACTATGAAGTATATACATTTTGTGTATAACTTAAAAAATTATAATTAATGTACGGGTCACTGAAATGCACGGCCTAACCAAGTATCAAATTTGTAGGCCTATTTTAAAAGCCCTTCTCCATGAGTTCAACAGTAGCCTACATGTATTATTTATATTTATAATTAGTTTATTTGGCTTTAGCCCTTGGCCCCACTGTTTGCTTAAACTAGCCCAGCATGATGCTCATATATGTTCAGTGTCATTAACACTACATTGGTTGATGTGGAACAAAGCTTTTTCCCATTTCCTATTTACTCGTCATTAACGTGCGCCAACAATTTAATGAGTTCCGTATATTAGCTTTGTTCTATGTAGTTTTCTCTGCTCTGATACACTGTCCCTGGAACAAAACTAAATATTTTGCCCAGAAATCCTACCTTTTGATATCAAGGATGTATTATTAGAACTGGAAAGTGAATGAGTTAATAACAATATTTCTGCCTATTATTTTCAATGGAAGTTGCTTAATTTTGGCTTCCAGGTTTATTTCCACAATGTGCGACCCATAGAGCGGGTCACTATAGCATTGGAAATTAAGTCTTATGTTTAACCCACCGTCAGGTTCCACGGGATCCGTTCTGACCAGTGGGTATGAAAGCGGGATAGAGCAGTGACGCTACACAACAAGTTATTTTTGGTAAATTTAAGAATTTCTAACAGAGAAAAAGTCTGTGACATGAATAAAGGTAATACACACCACAAAATCATTTTGGTAGCTGTAGGTGGCCTGTCACCTGCTTTTGTTTTTACATTGCACTCTATGAGGAAAATCTTTTTTAGTGGAGTACCTCCAGTGGCCACTAATAGTATTGGCTTTATCTTTAGTACCCTTTACACCCCAAATGTTTACGCATGATGCCTGACACACACACACAAGACTAAGAACAGTGGAATTAAGTCACTCTACAGTGGCTCGAGGCAATCTAAATCCATACTCCGTAAAAGACGGTTAGGTTGAGGACAAACTGTAAAGGAAGAAATGCAGCCTTACAGCAAAAGATGTGATGTTTGACTGAAACGCTTTCAGATCATAGCAATAGATTTTTTATGCTATAAATACTCTTCTTTTGTGTATTTAGATTTAATGCAGGATAGACCATGTTGCTTTACCAAGGGCCCCAATATTTAGTTTTATATTCTAAATAAGTATAGTTAAGTATTGCCACATCTGTAGAACTTCTTTTGCGTCATTGTGACTTCCTGTTGATGTTTCCAGAGTGTGTGTGATTTGTCAAATCTGGGATCAAAATAGAAAACAAACTGGACTTAGTTTAGTTTAGTTATGGTCTTTCTTTTTCTCAGTTTAAAATGTTGTATTATACATTTGAACAAAATGAAAGTCATCAGTACAAACTATGTTTATTCCTATTTCAACTTGTAGACAAACTGAGCCCTTTTTTTAGCAGTTCTTTTTTGAAATTACCAAACAAAAAATCCAGGTGCTCAGGAGAAAATAAATCAATCACAACTGGTGGCTTTTTAAAAGTGTCTTGTAAAAAAAAGCTGCTATCTATTGTTCAAGTTATTATCAACCAAATGATTCATAAACAGGTTATTCTGAAAAGCTCTGAATATATCTGTAATAAGAACCCTAAATAGCATTTGCAGTCTGTTTAGATACACTGTACATTCAGTTTGTTATAGAATAGAAAAAGAACCAGGCCCATTCATGTATTATCTTTGCCTGAGAGTGTGTGCAGATGAGCGAATGGGCATAAGGAAGGTGAATAAACAGGGCCAAGACTTGTCAGTGTGGGAGTAAAGTGATCCTGACCTTCACAGGTGACTCACTGTGGACAGGCCTCGCTCTCAAACCTTCTGGTCTTTACAAACAGCACCTGAATTTGTTTATGTTGGACTTCAATAGAAATCTCCAGTAACTCTTCAGCCGTGACTTTTCTTTAGTTTGACACATGATATACATCACCTCAGAGCCTGTTCCAAATGGAGCTGTCAGCCAAGATAAATGTTTCCGAGTCCCTTCCTTTGTTAAAAACCTGCTCCTGGTTCTATTGTTTAGAGCAAAAAACAGCGTTGAGGGTAATCACAGTGGAGAGCTGGGGCTACAGGAAAAGTATGAGATGTCCGCCTAAAATAGATAGGGCCGGCTTGTTACCATGGGAACCGCAGTGAAACAGTGGCAGTTTTCTTTCTTTCCTTATAGGCATCTTTATAATGTTCATGGAGAATAAAAGAGAATGAAATCATCAGAAGTGTGTCGGAGGAAGTGGTCTTTGTCAGTCTGAGTTACTAATGTCTAATCACATGTTGTCACGACAACAAGGGCTGCTGTTACTCTTAGAAGACTAAGTGCTTAAAGTAACACTGTGCATGTTTTTAAAGATGTGTGCCCTCTATAGGACTCTAGTGCAACTGCAGACAGACACGAGCTGAAGACCAGTGTTGAGCATGTTACTTTAAAAAAGTAATTAGTTATAGTTACTAGTTATCGCTCTCGAAGAGTAACTGAGTTAAATCATTATAAAAGTAACTAATCACCAGAAAATGTAACTGTGTTAATAAAAATAAATAAAAAATCAAATGTGTCAAATAACTTGGATGCCCCCATCATTATGTTAAATGAATGAAAGGGACACTAAATAAAATAAATTACTATTATTTTAAAACATTGTACACTAATCTACACTATTTCACTGTTGTTGTGGAACAATACAGTGCTTACAGCGTGCGTTGGTTTCACTTTCAGTGCAGAGCCCCGTAACGCAGCACGCTTGAGTAGGACACGTTCATTTGGAGCCCAAAATGCCACTAAGTTGCTATATACCTTTAACCAAGAGGGTCTTCACTAGTCTTGGCAAGGGGCAGCTACGCCGCACAAACCAAAAAGCACTGGTGCACATATTGTTTGTCATCAGCCCATAGTGAGTTGTGATCAGTTGTTCACTCACAGACGTGTTCCCCAATCCTAAATGATTTAAACTCACAGGCACACACACTTTGCCAACTGAAGAGGAAAAACTGCACAAAAAGACAGAGACTATTCACTTTACGTATTAACAAACAAATCAAAATTGACCAACGTGTACTGAACCGTGAAGGGCGTTGATATTAACCAGGTTTTTCTAAAACCCTCAATAAATCTGCCTCTGATGGATTTAGACCTGGTTAATATTTTGTGTTTAATAATTACTTCGTAATGGGGCGGCAGTGGCTCAGTGGTAGAGTGGTCGTCCTTCAACCGGAAGGTGGTGGGTTCGATTCCCGCTCTCCCCACAAAATACTGTCGTTGTGTCCTTGGGCAAGACACTTAACCCACCTTGCCTTGTATGAATGTGTAAGAATGTGCAGTGAATGTATGTGTTGGTCGGAGAGTCCGTAGGCGCAGAATGGCTGCCACGTCTCTGTCAGTGTGCCCCAGGGCAGCTGTGGCTACAGTTGTAGCTTACCATCACCAGTGTGACTGTGTATGAATGAATAATGGACAACCTGTAAAGCGCTTTGGGTCCCTTGGGAGAAAGGCGCTATATAAATCCAAACCATTATTATTATTATTTTTCGTATTAACTTTAGCTAAGACCTAAAACCTTTAGATCAAACCCAATAATGTGTTTCCCTAAAACTGTAGAACTTTATCAAAACAACTCTGATTTGTTTCTGTTACTGTTTTTATGCATTTTCACCTGTTTTAACCTTCTTTTCCTATCAGCTGTTAAAAAGAGAATAATAACAACTATGTCACTGCTTGAGAGCCATGTATTTGTTCTGTTAGAACCGGCTGTTTGTACATTACTGGTTTATGCACAAACCCAGTTTTGTTAATCTAATGTGTTAATGTGACATATGTTGCCAGTCCAGCAACAGAAAGATACATCAAAGAGTTGTTCTTCTTTCTGTTTCATAGTAGCATATCTCTGAAATGATTTTGAGTGTATAACTTTTAAGCTTAAAGTTACACAATGTAGCTTTAAAAACACAGCCTATTCTTTTCACAGATGTTCCCCATGACCTTTACAGAACTAACCCTCACCAATATTTACAGTGCAAAAGGTAATCTCAGTCATCATAACTCTCACACCCTGTCCCGTAGGCATAACCACGGTGCTTACTATGACCACTCTGAGCACCGTGGCCCGGACGTCACTGCCCAGAGTGTCCTACGTCACCGCCATGGACCTGTTCGTCACCGTCTGCTTCCTGTTCGTGTTCGCCGCTGTCATGGAGTATGCAACATTAAACTACTACTCGTACAGCACTCGGAGACCCGGCTGTATCCACAGGAAAAGAACAGTAAGTCTGGTCGAATATTAAAGTGAGGTCACTAACTTTCCAATGTTGAAGTGACCATCTCTGGCAGCAGTAATGGCTGATGTTGGACAAATCTAAAATATTCAAATCAATAGTTCACACTAGATTTACAGAATACTCTGTGAATAAATAAAGCATTGTTAAAACTTTAAAATGTTGCTACATAAAGTGATCAAAGATTGCTCACAACTGACGTTAACAGAAGTAGACTCCAAACTGTCTGGTCGTTGCGTATGGTTGATGAGAAACGAGTAAGATGCAAGAGTTTAAAACCGAATGACAGCTACTACATTATTATACAGATATAATTTAAGATAGCGTGAATGACTGAATTAGTTAGCCCACCACGCAGCTTGGCTTACAGTAGGCCTACAATTAGCCATTCTTGCCAATAAATAAATGAGTCCACTGAATACTTAGACACCTGCTTTTCTACCCACTCCAGGGTGACCAGATTTTCAAAGCTCAAAACTTTAATTTTATAAACTCAAATCAAAGGACAACATGAACTGAATTCATTGGATGACATATATTTATTATGTTAAGATGTAATAAACATGCACCTTTCTAAAAGCAAACGGTTGAACTGTTCCTTAAGCTCAATGACAGACTGAAACGGTGAAAGCCGGAGAAAGGACGATTAGCAAAAGCCTCACGCTGAAGCACGTATATAGACTAATCTGTATTGAGTTGGAGACTATTGATCTTTTCTAATTGGTTAATATTGTCATAAATATTGGCAATTTATGCGCAACTTACATCTTGGTGTAAACTTTTTGCACTTGATCTGTCTAAGAACTGCTTTGCAAGTGAATTTCACCTCTGTGGGATCAATTAAGTCCAATTAATCTTATCTCTCTTATCTTATATAATAACTTTTACAAAACTTTAAAGGTCCTAAATGTTTAAAATACTACAATTATTACGTCTGTCAATACTGCAACTGTTTTGATCGCACAGACAATTTGGTAAGTAAGGCCAAAAAGAGTCAACATAGAGTCATAAGATGAGATTTTGGGTGCTAAATGCAACAGATAAAGCTAATTGCGTGATTTAATACTGTCCCCATATTTTCTTCCTCTAAACTTTAAGTACAGTGAAGACCAGGAAAAAAACAAAAAAACAATACATAGACAACCGAGCTATTTTATGCTAACCTCTGTTTCTGGGTGACAGTGTTTTTTTTACTTTCATTATAAGTAAAAAGGTTTTCCAGAGTTGAGATAATGTGTCAGTGCCCTTTCTGAGCTCTGATACTATTTAAAGTGTCAATCTGAACAAGTTGTCAAGTCTGGTGCTCCTCCTGTCGCCTGTCACTGTTTGAAGGAAACCTATTGTAAACTTCTAAACAGTAGAGAGATCAAATGCTATACATGTTTTTGTGGCATATCTACCTAAATAAAAGTTTTCAGACACAACCAGGCCACATACTTAGTTTGAGATCTGATTTTGAGTGAAAGATGGGTCAAATCTAAAGTGAACCTAAGCGTGAAAACAGATGCTGGTGACAAACGTTGCAACAGCTGTACCTACATTTAAAAAAATATTCAAATGCTGCTGAGATTGTACATTTTGTGCACCTCTAACTTTTGGCACTTTATCTGTCTAAGAGGTGCTGTACAAGTGAAAGTGTCACTTATCCTCAGATACAGTCTTAAAAGAAAAAACACAAGGGCTCCTCAAGGTAATGTTCTTACTTCATTCCCCTTCACGTTATACACTACAGATTTAATTATAACTCTCAGTCCTGCCCATCTAAACATACTCTGCTGACACAGCAAAACTGTTTTATTCTGAGCACCTCCAAAACTAAAGAGAGGGTCATTGACTTTTGGCATGATACACCCCCAACTCAAAGTGTTACCATCAGTGGAGAAGTGACCACCTATAAACACCTGGGAGTGCATCTGGACAACAAGCTGGACTGGTCCATAAATACAGATGCACGCTATAGGAAAGGTCAAAGCTGGCTAAATTTTATAAGAAAGCTAAGGTCTTTTAATGTAAACAATAAACGGATACAGATGTTTTATCAGGCAGTAATGGCTAACTCTGTTTTTATGCAGCAGCCAGTGTGTGTGTGTCTGACATAAGACTCTACAATCAATCTGTAAATGGCAGATAAAGACTTTTGGCTAAAACAACTCATTTAAAGAGACTGAATTTCCCCTTGGGGATTATTAAAGTAATTTTGAATTGAATTTAAATATTGTACAGTACGGCAAGTAAAAACATTGCTGTAGTTTATTAAGACCAAAACTTTTAGGAACTGAGAAAAAAACGGAACAAGGCCAACTCAAGACCTAGAGCAGTGCATGAACCATATAAACCACAAACAAACAAACGTCTTCTAAAGAAGTCCAGAGCATCCTTGAGTACTACAGCACAAATACAAAATGAGAGAAACAAATGAAGAAACATTGTTAACTCCAACTGTGTCAGATTTTATTAGTCTCACTACAGTTTACAAGAATCATAGCATCAAAACCTAATATTATTATATAGTACATACAGTATTGTAAGGGTTACCTGTAACAGTATGTCAGGCTTTTTACTTTACCTCAAGGTTCTATACTTACTCCCCTTTCTATCTTCTTTTTACATTAAACCAATAATAAAGACAAATACAAAGAGAACTTTCAACTCCAGATTCCTCTAAAGTCCCAGTACCAATAAATAATTTTAAATAATCTTGCATATAATAGCTGTAAACATGTTCAAATTTAATATAAACAGTTCGGTCAGGGGAGAGGATTATTGGTTCCCCCTGCCTCAGGTCATGTACTCTTCCAGAGTGAGGAAGAGAGCAGCTAACGCCACTCACCCTGGACACCACCTGTCTGAACTTTTACCATCACGACGGCGACTCAGATCACAGGCCACTAGTACTTCTTCTCACAGGCCATTTTCTTTTGAACAGTAAATACCTCCCAAGGCATATGCCTGTAAGTGCAATACTCCCACTTATCAGTGCAATATCTTCTAAACTCAGGTGATATTTATATTCATATTTATTCTTTCACTTTTTACAATCAGAATACTGTAAACATGTTTGTAATCTGCAAATGTCTATTCCAACTTAAATATTAAATGTGCCCAAAAATAAGTGACAATTCAGAGACATTTTTCATCTCTTGGTTCATTACAGACATTTTGTGTTACTGCAAATGAGAAGAGATGCGTACATTTAGAAGCAGTTTTTAAGGCTTACTAATACTAAAACACAGAAAAATAAATGCTCGCACGATGAAACAGACCTCATTCTTATCTCTGTGTCCATAATTTTTTCAGAATTACTCGATCCTGGACGTCAGACCCCCTCCCTCCGTCATCAGTCTGAACAACGCCATGTACTGGCAGGACTTTGAGGACGCCTGTGTCTACGACTGTCTGGACGGGAAAGACTGCCAAAGCTTCTTCTGCTGCTTCGAGGAGTGTAAAGACGGCGGCTGGAGGAAAGGCCGTGTTCACATAGATCTGCTGGAACTGGACGCTTACTCGCGCGTCTTCTTCCCGACCTCGTTCCTGTTGTTTAACATCGTCTACTGGGTTGGATACCTCTACCTTTAGCAGAGAGGACTTTGAGACACTGAATGTGAACTGTTCGGAGATGGGACAATCGGACAATCTCAACTTCAGGAATGACAGACAGCACATTTATTGTTAAGTTGTGCTCAAAGATAGGACAGTGCAACGTAGTAACAATGCACAATAATGATTGTTACATTGTAGGAACTCTGTCAATACTATCCAGCCATCAGTCAAACCCAGTTGATGAAAATCCAAGGACGTTCAAAGCATTCATAGTGCCTTCCTCTGGAGGGGTTGATACAATCTGCTACAATAATCAGGGAATAACCATTTTTAAAGAAGTCTGGCTTTGACTGACTATGGCTGTTCTCATTTTACATCTGTGAGTCACACACTCCTAATAACAACACACTTCTATAATGTGACATTCAATATTTTATATGGGTATATATACACACCAACATGCAACGTCATTTGCACACACAGAATGTTTGTATTCCTTTGTCTATCATACTTAAGTAGATATCACATAACATCGGGGGTTATGTACAATTCCATATTAGAGTTCCTAATTAAGAGAAGCCTTAAACTTAGAAGGGTCTCCATCAATTTTTATGAAAATGAGAGGTTTTGTTTTTTTGGCCTCAGCAAAGACAGGTATTTAACTTTGAGCCTTGTAGTCGATGTATTTATTATTTAACTTTAACAAACATAATCCACATGGCACATGGGTTAGTACGGGTAACCCCATACTGACAGTTCCTAGAATGCAGAAACACCTCATGGATGAAGTCAGCCATGTCATTTGCTCTGCTCCACATTTTAGCCACCGCACCACACTGATAAAACCACAGCCAAGGTTATTTAGTTGTACTTTTGTCAATAGAAGATCTTCTAAAAGAATGCTCCTAACAGTACTGTACCATACAGCTCCAATGGAAATGTGCCTGTCCCATATTAGCTTCCTTTGAGATGAAACACGGCCATGTGTTTAATTTAACTATTTTGTCTATCGCAGCGTAGCGTTAGATTTATTTGCACCATGTATTGGTGTTGGCACAGCTGCCACTGCTATCCAGAACTCATATCACACGCTGTATTACGTGAAAAGGTTTCTGTTATTTTTGTGGCGAAGTACCTTATGTACGCTGGCACACAAATTCACTAACATTTGTATTACTTTAGGCACAGGATGGTAATCTTACTCATGGGACAAGACATCATCCATTGTCCATGTTTTGCATGAAATGGTCAAATAAGCGTTGCCCTAAAGAAGCTCCAGTTCATTGGTAGTTCCAACACACAACCGTTTAGTTGCCTTAGTGGAGCTGCCTAGAGCTGAGATGAAATACATATTTCCATCTTCAGCACGGTGAAGACTTTAGTCCAGTAAAGGTTATGTCTGGGCCTTGGGCAGTCTCCTTAAGTGACCCTTTTTTATCCCTCACTATTTTCTGTTATTTGTTTTATTGTTTTTTCTGTTTATAATGTGCCAAATAATCACACAATGTGCCCTTTTTTCCCTGTAGTAAGGCCAGTGTGAAGGTGTAACGTGGGAGGACTACTATGATGCATGTGTTTACACAAAGGCATGTTTGTGCAGACATCACACTATTGAAGATTTGATTCAGCAGTGCATTGTAGTCATTTATACTGTGAATCCACACTTAACATATTTTGCCGTCAGTGTGAATGCAAACACATTTCTATTTGTCTGTCCCTGTGTGCACACGCCAAACACCACTGTTCTTCTGACTCCCTTCATCTGACGGACAAAGGAGGTGCAATAAGGTGTCCTGAGTGGTGCTATGCTTACAATAATTGCTGCATGTTGGGATAAAAATAACCTCTTTGCAGACTGGAGTTCTGTGTCCTTCAGGGTGCACCATTTGTAAGTTTGTGTTCAGCCAAATGGGCCCTGACTGTTAAAACCACTCTGTCCAATCACAGTGGAATCACGCTGTAATACCAGACATAATGTTGGCACAGCACAGAGCCTCTTATCATTCAGCTCTGTCGTACTTCAATGACACAGTGATAAAGGTCAACAGATATTTAAGTTTAGTTTGTTTTCTCCTAACAACAGTTACATGGACATTCATCAATAGCAGTCATCTTGACAGTCCGTTCAGTTTTCTTTTGATTGTACTATAAGCTCAGAAATTGTGCTGTATTTCCTTCATAATTGCCACCCTCTGAGTTTCCAGTCAGTATTTTGATAAGAATTATAGTCTTTAGGGTCAGATATTTTGAGATTTAAGTCAGAAGGCTAAGATTAAAGTCAGATTTCTGAAATTCAGTCAGAATTCTAACAATGAGTCAGAATTCGGCAATTAAAGTCTAAATTAAAGATTTATAACATATAATAAATAGTCCAACTTAGAATTCGGAAATATGTTTTAATCTGACTTTAATCTTAAAACTTGTTAACAGTTACAATTATTTTTTTACAGTGACCCCAATACTCTGTAAGTATGCAAAAAAATATTAGATAATGCTTTATATTCCAGGTACACAATTACACGGTGTGCAGTAATGAAGTGATAAAAACATTATTATAGTATTTATGGATAATAATAATAATAATGGATTAGATTTATATTGCACTTTCTATCAAGGGACTCAAAGCATTCACATATTAATTATTTACTCCAATTTTACAACACAATTACCAAGATGACATAAAATTATACCAAAAATTATAACAACTTTATAGGAGCAAGTCCTTTCAGCAAAGAATGGTGCAGTTTGCTACATCCATTGCTAGATAAAAAAAAAATGGAAAGATATGAGTGCATGATAAACTGATGTGCATGCTTCATAGGTTATTTTGAATTTTTCACCATCTCACTCTAAACTTTATTGTTCTCCTTTTAATATTGCACTAGATATTATTTTGCCATTTGAAGTTTGAAATTTGAAAAGCCCACAATCACCCCATGCTTGATATTGACTTAGCATCATACCCTTCCAACTGGACAGTGCACATTTTCAACGTTCTGTTCCCAGACAGTAGGACAGCACAGAGGGTAAACACAGGGCCGTGGTAAGACTGGGATTTGAGCGCAGGCCATGTAAGCATGTGGGGCGCTCCCGACTGGACCAGTGAACTAGCTCTGGGCAGAGTGTCATCTGCGCTGGGATCAGCAGGACTTATGCAGATGGGCCATCTCATACACTGAGCCATGACATTCATTTACAATAAAAGGGTATCAAAAGTGCTAAAGGCTCAATGCTTGTCATTTAAAGGAGCTTTAGTCAGTTAGTATAACAGTTGTTTTGGTGGCAAAGTACAATAAATATGATGCAAACACAGCACTGTTCTTTGTGAGGGTTGAGCCAAATACATTTTTGAGTTTATTATCATTCATTAACAGTGGCTTGGTTATATACTTGTAAGTATAGGACGGAAAAAGATTTCATGTATATAGTGCAGTGCTGTGAGGTGATTGTTACTGGAAACTAACTTGTGAAAGCAAATGGAAAACTTTGCCTAAAAGTGCTTTATGATTATGAGTCATTGTCCAGTTGTGTCATTTGTTGTAGCACAGATTGTTTAGCAACGTTTGCTATCTGCAATGTTAGATCATATTTTGTTGAATATTTCCTATCTAAACTGAAAGTATAACTCTTAAACATGTACACCTTTCTGCGTTGACGTCTTTGTAGCTCCAGTGTGACATAGGCCTCTCATGTTGGTACAGTTAAGTGACAGTATTGAAGATTACAGTGTGGCATCCTGTGACTGCCTGGGGTTGTACTGACAAAGCTGTTTGGCTCAAACATATTTCATTTTCATTTTTGATGTCCATGCTACGGTCAACCCTGTTTTTATAACTATCAAATGTAAAAGAATAAAATTTTGCAGAATCGTTAATATAGTGCCATCCCTTATTGTTTTTAACTGTATTTCTTTTTTGAATTAGCATGTAACGCTGCTGTAGGTTATGATTAGCTAGACTACGATAGAAGCTGCAGGAACTGAACAAGCTAATGGAAGAAACTGCTGGGGTAAGGTAATTTTATATCATACTTATTTTTGTGTCGAGACCAAGAATAAAATGTAGGTGTAATCATAAAATGTATAAATAAAGTAATGTTTCCATTTGGTTTAATTAGTCTAAATCAGGCGCTTCCATCTTGGATATTTTTACTCCTACAGCGGATGTTAGCTGAACAAGCTAACGCTAACGGCTAATACGTTGTGCTAACGGCTGGTGCTAGCTGCAGCAGAGACCTCTTCACTTTCCCGTCTCTTTTTTATTTACATCTTTGCTCTTAGCTGGGATACGTCTTCAGTATTTAAGGGAGGCACACTTTTACACTAAAATAATAAAGCCTCATTACTATCTTGTATAATAATTATAAAATAGTAATATTTAAGCAGATAACACACAAAGATATTAAATGTAAGATTTAAGTTATAATCCTGTATTGAAAATCCTGTACCACTGTATAATCTAAAAGATTATACCGTGGTACAGAAGGCTGTAGCAAACGTGCAGCTTTTAGAAATAACTGTTATTTACCTTTACACATAAACTGGTTTATAAAATAGACAGTGGGCTCTGGACATAGATAATGTGTCAGACAACAGATCCACTTTTTTTTTAGTGTTACCTGGATGACAGTTAGTGTTTAAATTAAGATGCATACAAGTAATTAGTCACATGTATAGTCTCAAAGTCTGATTACTTACTGAATGTATTTCTCTGTTTAAATGGCTAAACATTAATGACTGTATTGTTTTTGTCTCTGTGTGGAAGAGCAGGACGTTCTGTGAACCAGTGTGGAGCAGTTACATAAAGATTAAACCTGTGTCAAACCTGTGACTGTGACAAAGAAGAACCTGGACCAGCTTCACCTGCAGCTCCCTGAAAATAAAGCTCATGTCTGCCATACCTCAGGATCTGTGTTTTATACTTCATCTTCAGAACTAGACACTTAATAGAAACGGCCACACTATATCAGCTTCTACAAGTACTAATATTTACTGTTTATAATAGCTCTACACGCTTTATAAACTAGACAGTGTGTACATCATTTAACATTAATCTGATTTTATAAAACCTTACTGTCACTAATTAACTGCTGAAGGTATTATCAACCAGGACTTTAACACATTCAGTTTGTTAACTTTTTATTTTCTGATGTTTGTACTTATATCTTTAACTTCCCCTGGGATTGTTTTGAATTGAGAACAAGATTTTATGTAAAAAATAAGTGCAACAAGGCCGAGAATTTAATTGGGTGCAAACAGTGACAGCACATGTAAATACGACCGGCTTGTACAAAACAGAACAAGGTAAAAGTGAGCAGTGGTTTTTGACTCACCTTTACTTCACTACAAGCTGCTGGCTGCTATGGCAACCGGCCTATTTTTGATGTAATGAAGTGTCACTCAAGAGTCAGTTCAATGCAAAAAAACAAATATTCTGCATAACAATAGCTCTAGCAGTGGCACTGAGTCCAGTCTGGCATCATGCTATTTTTTGCAGCATGTAGTAATTTTAAGCACCTTTTGTTTTGTTCAAATATGTAGGCCTATTATGGTCAGCATAATTAAGCAAGAAACACTAGTCAGTTAACCAGAGTAAACATTTAGTAAAGCTGCCATGTAGAGCTATTCATTCGAGATATTACTTTTTTGTAAAAAAAACCTAACTAATATCAGATAACGTGAGTTCTGCAAGACGAGGAGGAGCTGTCATGACAGGTCTCCTAATACATGCTGCAGGTAACCTACGGTCAAACACAAGGTTGAACACAATTATTATGTCACATGGAGGTGGAAAAAAACGCCAAACAATGGATATTGTAAGCGCTCAAACAATAAGTTTCTGCAGTAAAATATCTCACCAGTAACAGTTCACCTGAGTTCATTATCATTGTACAGAAATGACTTTTGAACTGGTTGTTTAGAGGCCAGATGCACAAGATTAGGGTGCTGAGCTAAGTGGCTTTTGTGATCAGTGAATACTCTGAAGAAAGCCTAGTTTTGTCGTCTCTCCAGTCAGTCTTCAGTGTTCACATAGAGGAGCCGCTGCAGTGAGGAAAGAGCAAGGGCAGACTAGGGGTAAAAAAATTATAAAAATGTCCCCTGAGTTTCTGAAAGACTGGTCCAGTTGGTCAACTGCTGGGTTTGTTTTGTGAAACTTTGAAAAATTGCAAAATAAAATAAAAAAATGCATTTATTAAATATGTTTGTTGAGGTTCTCATTCATCCAGGTCATCTTGAAGAAAAGACCTTGGTTTTCATCTTGAAAAAGGCACACATCTGCCGCAGTGCTCTTTTCATTGTGCTGTTTCTCTAATGAGCCTACATTAACCTGGAGCTCTGAATAGAATTTACAAGAAAATTTCTGAAGTACATGTACAACCATTAGAGCTTTTACTCTCACAGGTGAGTGCAGATAGTTGAGGATAACAGAGAAACACTGTCAGTGTCAGTCAAGCTGAGTTGCTAAGCACCTAAAGAAAATAAATTCCTCCAGCTGTCTGTGGTATATTATGCTCTATGTTCATAACATCTTCATATTTGTTGACAGTCCGATGTCTAATGTTTTAAGGCATAATGTATACATACATTACAGTATGCATGACATAACATAATATATTTTTAAACTGAAAGTGAGATAAGTGGAAAGGCAAACATCCCATAAGTCAGTCCCACTGACATCATCAGGAAAATATAAGCTAGCTCAGCAGGCTGTGCTTACACAGACACTGTGTTATATTAAAATAAAGGGGTCAGCTCATCATAATCCATGTGTAAACAGAACAATATTGATTCTTCCACAGTGAAGAACGTATGTATTTCACATCAGAACATATTCAGTCAAAGCCCCGAGCCAACATATCTGCATTCTGTGCAATAACAAACATCCAGGTTTAACCAATAGATATTTTATTATTGAAAAATAGTGCCACAGTGCTTTGATGAGAAAACCCATAAAACCCATGACATACCATCTTATTTCAATTTCCCACATTCACCCCCTACATGTCTATAAGCTATACGCTACTTTTGGTCATACATATGCAAATGGATATACAGTTTATGACTTTATTAAAGGGTGGAGCAGTATCAAGGGGAGCGTTTTAATCTGTCACAGGTTAAAACAGGAGAAGACACTGCAGCGTTTGCTCTTTGAGAACTCTCGGAAAGAAAAGAATAGGACGTTAATGGCTGTAGTTTGAACGGTGCGAGCTGTGACGAATAATTAACACTGGGAACACAAACAGTATGGCGTTTGGGAACAGAGTTTCCTGTCTGGTGCTCACCAAACTTGTCTGATTAGTGGTGTGTGTGTGTGTGTGTGTGTGTGTGTGTGTGTGTGTGTGTGTGTGTGTGTGTGTGTGTGTGTGTGTGTGTGTGTATGTGAATGTGTGTAATCACAGAGACCTGCTGATTTAGGCCTTGGATACCTGCCGTGTAGTGACCTTCTGCCGCTGCACGTCGTGCCTCATCACAGCTCACAGCAGTCGCCAACGAGTCTTTAACATAACAGACCTCCTGCAACGTAATTGTAACGTTCTGGAACACAAACATTGTCCGGATGTGCTTTTTTTCACCTGAAGGATATCCTGATGTTTACCTAGTCCTAGGACTACCTCCGGTTTTGTGTAATCTATGAACAAATCCTCTGGCACATTTTTTGATAAATAATTTTTCGTTCCCTTTTGGTGTAAGTGTGTCCAGGTACTGTACTTTGAGCTTGTTTTTATATGACACTTTATGGATGTACTGCCAGCTTTACCTTGACCTTTCTGTCTCACTTTACCAACACGTTTGAAAATAAACAGCAGACCGGTTTGGACCATGGCTCACTGTGGATACCCACTCATTTTAGCCTACTGCTTCTTCCCACCAGATTTTCTGGCAGAATTAACAATAACACAGAGGCCAAGTGTGTAGCAAGGTACTGTATACTTTTTTCTCACCCCTTTTAAAAATTTAATTGAAATAGTAATTTATCATAACAAAACAACAAAACAGAAAAAAACACAAAACATTAATATTACAATAGATTCACAAAACACAAGACAAATACTATTAATACTATTATCCTATTATTATTATACTATACTATTATACTAATATTAACACACTAATTATCACATAATCGCTTTATACAAGAGTTGCGCAGTTTATAATTTAACAAAGTTGTGATGTTTTAATAGTCTGGACTGCATAAATAATATATTTGTATTTAACTAACCAACTTTATTTATGATTCTAACTGCACATTTTTGGAGGATCAAGAGGTAGCTGTTCTGGTGCAATGAAAGGATTGACAAGTTATTTGTAATATTTTCAGTATTTTGTACTTGGGCACAGATTTATTTAAAACAAACATGACATAAAATATGACATGTGCATTCTCACTATCAAAATAGTTTGTATATTTTTGCTAAAAACATCTTCCATAACTAAAAGATATGACCATAGGTAAAAATCTGGTGGGAATTAAATAAAATGAGTGGATGTCCATAGTGAGCCATGGTCCAGACCGGTGTGCTGTTTATTTTTATTTCACTTGTAAGGTGAGACTGTAACCATATCACATTTTGTACTGTAAACTCTGTACTTGTGCTAAAATGAGCTCCAGTTGTATAACTCTTGGACGATAACTCCAAAAGTAACTGTTGCATGTGAAGTAAACAGTGCACATGTGCCTGCTGTATAATGAACCACATCACAGCCTGGACACATAATGACAGCCCTCTAAATATAACTTAAAGTAGGTTATTATCCAAGCATGTATTATACTTTTTCTTTGAGGCAGTAAACTGTTTTTCCACAGAGTAACTTCCAATATTCAAAAGACATTCATCTGCCACCAGCTTGGACAAAAAGCTCTCTTCTATAGCATTTGATAATGTCCCGTCTATTTTTGTCACTGCTCCGAATGACTCAAATGAAAGAGTATAGGTCAACCCTCAGTGTGAGCGCAATCACAACGGTTTATTTGTCTCCATACGGTGGTGTTGTTACTGTGTTTTTTAAACAGTCTTTAATGTGAATCCTCCTAAGCTCCCTACTCTGCTGCTTAATTACAGCAACTAGAACATGTTTAATCCCTTTTTGATGAATAAGAGCATCACCCTGGAATAAAACAGGCTTCCTAAAATAAATCAAATGCATTGTTATTGAACTGATATAATTCATTTGTTTATATTGTCACAGGAAGAAAAGCATTTCTGGAAAAGTAAGTGAGTTAGCACAATAACATCAATAAAACTGTAAGCTCTGGCTAAAACATTGCACACAGGTACACACCGATTTAAGAGCACTTAGGTCAGTCTGTTGTACAACAATAACATTGTCTTTTCATAAGGGCAGGGTGTAGAAGTGAAAAGCTCCTAGGGAACCTATAATGCATCTTTTTCTACATTTTGTTATGTTAAAGCCTTTTTCCAAAATTTATTAAAATCATTATTTTCCTTAAAATTCTACAAACAATACCCCATAATAACACGGTGAATAAAGGTTCTATAAATTCTTTGCAAATTTATATAAAAAAAAAACATCCAGAAGAACCACCATCTCTGCAGCACTCCTCACTAAAAGGCACATGACAGCCCATCTGGAGTTTGCAGAAAGGCACCTGAAGGACTTTCAGACCATGAGAAACAAAATTCTCTGGTCTGATGAAACAAAGATTGAACTCTTTGGCTTGAATAGCAAGCATCATGTCTGGAGGAAACCAGCCCCACTCATCACCTGGACAATACCATCCCTACAGTGATGCGTGGTGGGGGCAGCATCAGGCTGTGGGGAAGTTTTTTAGCGGCAGGAACTGAGAGACTAGTCAGGATCAACAGAAAGATCAATGCAGCAATGCACAGAGACATTCGTGGTGAAAACCTCCTCCAGAGCACTCTGGATCTCAGACTGGGGCAGAGGTTCATCTTCCAACAGGACAACAATCCTAAGCCCACAGCCAAGATCACAAAGGAGTTGCTACAGGACAACTCTGTGACTGTCGTTGAGTGGTCCAGCCAGGACCCCGACCTGAATCCAATTGAACATCTCTGGAGAGAGCTGAAAATGGTTGTGCACCAACCTGATGGAGCCTGAGAGGTTCTGAAAACAAGAATGGGAGAAACTGCCCAAAAATTGCTGTGACATGCCTGTAGCATTATACTCAAATACTTAAGGCTGTAATTAGTGCCAAAGCTGCTTCAACAAAGACTGGAGCAAAGGCTGTGAAAACTTATGTACATCCATCCATCCATCTTCTACGGCTTATCCGGGGCCGGGTCGCGGGGGCAGCAGTCTAAGAAGATACACCCAGTTTTCTCCAGCTCTTCCGGGGGGATACCCGAGGCGTTCCCAGGCCAGCCGAGAGACATAGTCCCTCCAGCGTGTCCTAGGTCTTCCCCGGGGTCTCCTCCCGGTGGGACATGCCCGGGACGTGTATCCGGGATCTTGTTCTTTTGGTCATGACCCAAAGCTCATGAACATAAATGAGAGTAGGAACGTAGATTAACCGGTAAATCGACTGCATCACTGCAGAAGCTGCACTGATTTGTCTGTCAATCTCACGCTCCTTCCTTCCCTTACTCGTGAACAAGACCCCAAGATACTTGAACTCCTCCACTTGAGGCAGGAGCTCTCCACCAACCTGAAGGGGACAAGTCACCCTTTTCTGACAGAGAACCATGGTCTCAGACTTGGAGGTGCTGATCATCATAGAGACAACAGGACAACATTATTTGCAAAAAGCAAAGACGAGATGCTGTGGTCCCCAAACCAGAGTCCCTCCGGCCCCTGGCTGCGCCTAGAATTCCTGTCCATAAAAATAATGAACAGGACCGGTGACAAAGGGCAGACCTGCCGGAGTCCAACATGCACTGGGAACAGGTCTGACTTATTGCCAGCAATGTGAACCAAGCTCCTGCTCCGGTCGTACAGGGACCGGATAGCCCTTAGCAAAGAGCCCCGAACCCCATACTCCCAGAGCACCTCCCCCAGGGCGCCACAAGAGACACAGTCCAGATCCACAAAGGACATGGACTGGTTGAGCAAACTCCCTTAAACCCTCCAGCACCCTGAAGAGGGTATAGAGCTGGTCTAGTGTTCCACGACCGGGACGAAAACCGCATTGTTCCTTCTGAATCTGTGGTTTGACTATCGGCCGCATTCTCCTCTCCAGTACCCTGGCATAGACTTTCCCGGGGAGGCTGAGGAGTGTGATCCCTCTGTAGTTGGAACACACCCTCCGGTCCCGCTTATTTGAAAAGAGGGACCACCACCCCGGTCTGCCAGTCCAGAGGAACTGTCCCCAACTGCCACGCATTGCAGAGGCGTGTCAGCCAAGACAGCCCTACAACATCCACAGACTTAAGGTACTCAGGGCTTTGCCACCGAGGAGCTTCCCAACTATCTCAGTGACTTCGGCCTGGGTGATAGACGAGACTTATGTACATATGTAAATAAATTTGCAGAATTCAGACAACCATCATTCATGTAGTCATTATGGGATATTGTTTGTAGAATTTTAAGGCAAATAATGAATGTAATCCATTTTGAAATAAGGCTATAAAAAAACAAAATGTAGAAAAAGTGAAGCGCTGTAAATACATTCCGGATGCACTGTAATCCTAACCTAACAAGTTCAGGTTTAGATGGAAAAGGAAGTTCTTATTTTGTGAAAACTGATCTTGACCCATTAAACACAGTTGTTGTGCATCTGGGGACTTTGACTATAGTTTATCTTGCTGGTCATGTGAATTTATTAGCACATCTTTTTATTCATGTTATTATTCTGACATAGTTGTAGTTTATAAGAAGCACCAAATATGCCATGATAGATTAATCCAGAACTTGGCTTCTTTTAGTTTATTACACAAGACATTACCTCCACTATTTGAACACAACACACTTTGTAGTCAAATAAGAACACAAAAAGCCTCATTTCCACTGGAGTAGATACAGTATGGGTTGGGTCTGGTATAGGTAACCCCTTTCTGCAGTTCTGGGTCCAGGAGCGCAATGTCTGCTACATAAACAATGACACAGAAAAGAGCCACAAAAGCTGTGTTTCTAACTGAAACATTTATTTGAAGCAGATTTTTAGAAATTGTGAGGTGTAAACAATATTCTACCACTCTACCTGCACCAGCTCCCAGCTGCTTCTCATTTACCAGCCACTATATGAGCCTCACTCTCCCACTCTGTCAGTGACAGTTTGTTCTAAATACTCCACGCAAGACTTTCCAGCCCTTCTGTTCTGGGTCGAGCCTGTTCAAGTTTCAGCTGTTCAAAGTTATTCTTTGCACTTGTTTTTCAAAGAACTTTGCTCCTGCTCTTGTGCTGCCTGACTGGATTTTGACCATGCCACTGAATCTTCTATGTATTCTGTCTATTCCTGTTATTACCTGCTTCAAAGTCACTTCGAGTCACTTCTGTGTAATTCAATCTATTGCAAACACCACCTCAATTGTGCTGCATTTGGATCATTACCTGGACCTTTTTTTCTTGTCTTTTTTTTAAATTGTAAAATTAAATAAAATTTAACTTTAGGATATCACCCAGCCCAATCCCTAACTGTGGCACAGGGACAGAAAAGATATACTCTCAGAGGTAAACGTCTGGTGACAACCCTTTCCTTGTTGTGAAAGACTGAGAACATGTTCTCACTGTTTGCCTCTGGGACGGATCTCTTATCCTGTACCAGTTGTTTGTTGGGTTCCAGCTTGTGCCAAAGTGGACAAACTGCCTTCCTGCATTAACAAGCTCTGTTTACTGTTCTGCTGTCCCCGTCTTCACCAGTTCACTGAACCCCAGCTGCTGAGACTAAGCAGGAGGATTTTAAGTAACAACAATAATTAAAGGCCCTCGCCTCCCTTGCGACCGCGGGGACACATATACTTGGAGGAATGCATTTTGTGCTTTAAAGCGTAAACTTCAAGGTAATGTCAAATAACCGGGCCTGTGCCTCTGCTTGAATCTTCTTCTGGCTGGAGCCTGCTTCATCACCTCGGGCCTGTGCTACAGCTGGGGCCTGCTACACCACCTTGTATTTAGAGTTAAAGGTCTCCACATTCCCTGCTTTTCCTGTGATCTGTGTGAACTTAAAATAATAGATTATGCTTGGGCTAAAGCAAGAAAAACAAAGTACTGGTTGGACATTTGCAATGACTCAGAAAGCGCTGCACCTCCCTGTTCAAAAGTAAAAATGTAAATATTAGTTGTCTAAAATAACAAGTTTACCAGTTCAAAAAGATTCTGAGGAGTTTTCCAAAACTCTAGTCTTGGCTCTGGAGGAGCGTCCTCCAAAGGAAGCATCCTGGCATTTGGTAAATGGCATTTATCCCAAAGAAATGGCTGCCTCTTCACAGGCTCATTACAACCACAGCCACAAATGTATCAGAAAACAAACTGATAACTTTTTTGGCACTCGTGTTTAGATGATACTCAACAAATTTGGGGCATTTTAGAAGAAAACACATTAGGTTTAATCTTTTGAAGCGAGGGGTGCGATTTAGGTGGTTGCGCGTTCCACCCCACATGGCGGACTTCCTGTTGAGTTTCGGCTGTGGCTGTCATAGACTTTTCTGTTTGCCTTGAGGTGTTCTATGGATGTACCTATTTTCATTTTTCTACGATGGAAAAAATGACTTTCACTTGTACATGTACTTTTTTGCGCACATTTACTGGGTCAAAATTGAGGATCATTTTGCAGAAAAATAAAAATAAAATAAAACTATAAAATGAGCAAAAACAACAAGAAAGCCCATGCTGGATGTGTGTACCAAGTTTCATTTGCCTACGACAAACTAAATTTTTCCCTTCCCATTGACTTTTTCCACATATTTGCACCGTTGCTATGGCAACACATATATATAGATAGGGGGTGGTTGTCATTGGCTTTTATGTTCGTCATGACATAAGTTCCATAGGCCGAATGTATTTTCATTTTCCAGGAGTCGCCACTGAGTCATTTATTTATATTATTTTTTCAAATACTCAGGCTTGAGTTTAGTGGCCAATAAAATGTACTTTTTTGCGCACATTTACTGGGTCAAAATTGAGGATCATTTTGCAGAAAAATAAAAATAAAACTATAAAATGAGCAAAAACAACAAGAAAGCCCATGCTGGATGTGTGTACCAAGTTTCATTTGCCTACGACAAACTAAATTTTTTCCTTCCCATTGACTTTTTCCACATATTTGCGCCGTTGCTATGGCAACACATTTATAGATAGGGGGTGGTTGTAGTTTTGTATTTCTACATTGGAAAAAATGTACTTTCATTTTCCATAGGCCCAATTTATTTTTACTTTTCTAGGGGTCGCCACTGAGTCATTTTTCATATTTTTTTTTCGGGGAGTTCAAATACATAAATTTTTCGCCGACCTTGAAGTTTGGGCCCAATAAAAATGACTTTTTGCGCATGTTCACTGGGTCAAATTGAGGATCATTTTGCAGAAAAAAAAATATATATACATATATATGTGTCAGTCTTAAATAAGCTCTAGAACAGTGGTGGACAAACTAAGGTCTGGGGGCCACATGCAGCCTTGTTGGGCTGTTTAATCTGGCCTGCCAAGAATTTAGTAATATTTCATTGATAGTAAAACACTGCATATATTTTTTATTTTCCTTCAATATTCTGCAGTGATCAGTTGATTAAACTACAACATGATCCAAATACTATAGAGCAAGTACAATTTGGGGAAATGACTCACATATTTAAAGTTTGAGTGTTAAAAGTAAATAAATAATCTTCACAGATACTGGACATACATTAATCACATTCTAAAACGTATTAAGCGTTTAAAAACTAATATTGTATTATGGATAATAATATAAAACTATGGACTTGGAACGACTGGTGTGAGTTAAGCCTGCTTTTAATTTGCCCTACAATTAGGAATTGTTACAGTAGCTTTGTTTAAAAATAGTTTTTAGTCTACTTATTATTATTTCTACATTTTAGACTGTGGACATCACTGCAACTGTTCTTGAGCCTGACCTGTGACCCCTGCCTTCTGCCTCTCTCAGGATGGATAATATTCTCTGTGACTGGTCTGAGTGTTATTAGCCTTAATGTTGGCGCTAAACATTAGCAGTCACTTACTGTTTTTGTTCTTACAGTAACCTGGTATTATGCTGACTGCAGTCTGTGTCTATACTCATGTCACTAACCTTGGTGTCACAGAGCTGCATTAACTCATTCATTTTAGATTAGATTAATAAAGGTGAAAATTTTACAGCTTGTAGTGAATCTGGCGGCAATTCTCTCATCAGACTTAAATGCAAGCCAATCACATGCGAGCATTACCAGAGACATCCAATCAGAAAGCAAGGAAACTATAGAGGCTTTTAGAAAAATTGGACTGGAGTTAAAAATCAAGACCAAATAAAATCAACTCCTTTAAACAACTTTACCAGAAAACAAGATTTTTTTCTTCAAAATCAAAAAAATACCAAATTTTTAGTTTTATTTGAAAACCTTCTTAATTTATGTTGATCAGTATTTATAGGCATATATTTTTCAAATTATCTAAAATATCTTCATGGGCCTTTGTCAGTCATGGCCCTTACGGCGCTGCTGGTGCTAATACAACACTAGCTGATTGGGTTGATCCAGAAGGAATCAGGACTGTTCCTTCAGATTTTGGCACCTTCAGGTCCAAATGTTGTTGGACTGGAATTGGACAATTTAGAGGATTGAGGACAAAATGCCATTCTCCATAATCCACCCACTGTCCACTTAACAGGCAGGTCTTACCACACTTTTGGAACAATGAGTAACAAAGTGCCCTCGCCTGGTAGAATAGTCAACACATGGGACACACCCTTAAAGGGTGTCATACTAGCCCGACTTAATATGATAACATCTGATACCTGCTAAATCAATCTTCAAATGGTCTCACTGTTTTTGGCTCAAATGAAAAGTTTTAGGAATCTGCTGTATGTGCTGCTACTGGGTATTTAGTCAAAAGCTGATGAGCTAATCTGATTGACTGTGTAGCATAACAAACATTAAAGATAAGCTACCACATCTCATTGGTCAGAGCACTGTCTTTGGAGGAGTCAGTGACTACAGTAAAAAGTCTCTCATTTCTTTGTAGAGGAGAATGTATGTATGCAAAGCTAACGGCAGATAAGGAGCTGTTGGATTAGCTCCAGCTTTAACACAATGTCAGCAGTTATGCAAAAGAGCAAAGCAAACAAGGTAAACTCTGGTCACTGGGAGCCATTTTGGTTTAATTTGAACAAGAAAGAGTCTATGATACTGATAAGTCCAATGGAGCTATCGAAGAATTTATTGCTGAACAAGACAAAAAGAGCTTTTACATTGCTCCTGGAAAGCATGAAGTTCATTAATGATGTATTGAGTGGAGGTGGAAGCCATCTTTAATTAATTAGCTACTAATTTATGCTGTTAACCTGAGCGCTGCCGTAATGGAGACTTGGACAACAGAGATTAGGGACTGGGTTCCTCTGTCCTCTGGGTGCACTGTGTCGGAGAGAAGCTACAGTAGCAACAACAATCTGCTGTCGGTCTGTCTAGACTTGTTCATTAAAGCTACACAAACACTTAAGTCTCATTAAGTCTGTCCCCATCGAGGGAATCAGCACAAGAAAAGAGGGCTTACATAGAAGAGTCTCTCTTCTACTGCTTTGCCACTAATGTGAGTCTCATGACATTTTAACATAAAAAATGTATTGTCTGCTTCAATCATTATATGTCAAAAAATACTGTAATAGGTTCTGAATTGATCTAAATCATAAGATTTGTCTTAATCTTAATCTTATCTTGATCTTAATTTATATCAGAACCTCAGGGTGTTATTTTACGAGGAGGTTAGCAGATGAATTGCTGGCCTTGACATTCTTATTTTGCACCACTAAAGGAAGTGGTGAGTTACAGCACATTAAGTTGATATAGTATGTTTTTACTACAGCGGCTCTTTGCTTCTGAGTTTAGTGATCTATGTAAAACTTTAAAAGAAGCATTAGTAGAAAGGTCTAAAGAACTGCGTAAGTTTCTTTGATTTTTGTCTCTTTTTGAGTTTAGTTTGTCACTTGTTCTCGGGCTGGTTTTGTTGGTTTGTTTGCATGTCATCTGGAGGCATATCCTGCTGAATTTAACTACTTGACTCAGACGGGTCTTTAAGTGCCAAGAATTTGCCTTTTTGTGCAAATTGTTTGCATTTTTAAATCTCTTATTTATGGCTAATTTTAAATTCTTCTTGCATACTTCCTTTTCTGCTCTTCTACGATGTGCTTTCCCTATTGTCAATACATAAATCATTATGTGTATCACACAGAAGGCAACGCAACACTAATAATCTGCATGTTGTATCACTGTCCATAACTGCCCCTTCTACTTTTCCAATAGGCTTGTGGAACTGCCAGTCTGCTGTGAACAAAGCTGATATCATTACAGTTTTGTCAAACTTTCTGGTCTTTCAGTTGTAGCACTTACAGAAACATGGATCAAACCAGAGGACTCCACCCCACTGCCCTCTCCCATAATCACACTTTCTCCCACAGTCCTTGCATCACTGGAAGAGGCCAACTCATCCCTAATGACTGGAAGTTCAAACAGCTATCACCCTTGTGTGACAACAGCTCCTTCGGGTTTCATGCTATTACTATCATCCCCCTGTTAAAAGTATTTTTGTAGTTATCTATCGCCCCCTAGGTCAGCTTGGACATTTCTTGGAGGAGTTGGATGCGCTTCTTTTTCACACCTCCTTCAGGCCATCTCTCCATCTGTCATGCTCTGACCCAGATCATCAATATTTCTTTCCACTGCGTCATTCCCCACAGCTTTCAAAGAGGCCTGCATCACACCACTACTAAAGAAACCCACTCTCAACCCTACACTGTTAGAAAACTACAGACCGCTTTCCCTCCTTCCCTTTACTGCCGAAGCTCTGGAGCGAGTTGTGTTTAACCAGCTCCCCTCCTTTCTCACACGGAACAACCTTCTGGACCAGAACCAGTCTGGGTTCAAGAGCGGACATTCCACCGAAACTGCACTGCTCTCAGTCATCGAAGCCCTGAGACTGGCAAAGGCAACATCCAAGTCATCTGTCCTCATCTTACTGGATCTGTCTGCTGCCTTTGACACCGTTAATCATCACATCCTCCTGTCTTCTCTCAGGGCGATGGGTGTCTCTGGAATGGGTGTATCCTGGAGAAACGAGGTCCTGAATAACATCTCTTGGCTCTGTCATTCAGAAGCATGGCTTTTCCTATCACTGCTGCAGATGACACTCAACTCACTTGTTATTTTAGCCTGACAATCCGACAGTCTCTGCTCGCGTCTCGGCCTGAGTGACATCTCACTTTGGATGAAGGACCATCACCTGCAGCTGAACCTTGGAAAAACAGAACTGCTTGTGATTCCGGCCGACCCAGGGACCTGTCATAACCTCTCCATTCAACTAGGCTCATCAACCATTACACCGTCCAGCACGGCCAGAAATCTGGGCATGGTAAGTGATGATCAGCTAAATTTCACAAGTCATGTTGCCAGCACCACCAGGTCCTGTAGATTCATCCTCTACAACAATAGGAAAATTAGACCTTTCCTATCAGAGAACTCTACGCAAGTCCTAGTCCTGGCTCTTGTCTTGTCCAAACTGGATTATTGCAATGCTCTACTGGCTGGACTCCCTGCCTGCACAACCAAACCAAATGAAAAAAAAATCACTCTCACATACCTTCTACCTGCTGCTACAAGATTAACAGATTCAGTAGCCATCTTTACCGTCAACACCTGACTGACAAACACTAAATTCTACTTCCTTTCTATCACTTCACTTCATATATATAAAAAACTTCCTATCCTTAGCTTTGTATACTGTGCTGGGTTTTAACAGACTAGTTTTTGTTGCACTTATACATTTTTTTACCTTGTGTTGTTATAATTGCTTACATTGTTTTCCTCATTTGTAAGTCGCTTTTGATCAAAGTGACTAAATTACTAAATGTAAATTTAAATATTTAAAAGGTAACTATTAAAAATGTATGTTTGAATTGTTTTTCCAGCTGTCCGTTGCTGATTGTCGTTGGTGATTTATGGTTTGCAAATTTTGATTTGTTAATGCATACCAATTGTGCATAGCAAACTGTCCAGTTTGGTGTTAGAAAGGGTCATGTAATACACATTTTAGCTCACGGGACCAGGCAGAAAAAAATGAATGAATGAATGAGCTATTGCTTATGAACATGGATGTATTATTAGAACAACAAACTGAATAAGTAAAAAAACAAGGTTGTGTGTGTTGTGTGACCTATAGAGCACAACGGCACTTGTGCATGCAGTCTTGTATTTTACCCACTGTTGGGTTCCACACAATCTGTTCTGAGCAAAGACCCCGAAGGCCAGCTAGTACTGTGACATTATGATAAATAAAAGTAATTTTATAGCAAATTCAAGGATTTTTACAGAGAAAATAATGAATTGTTGAATAAGTCATAGACTTTTTCTCTGTTAAAATTCCTGAACTACAAAATCTCCTTTTTGGTAGTTGTAGATGACCTGTCAGTCAAATACAAGGCGTTTCTGCACTCTAAATTCTTTTTGGGCTGCATAGAATTGAGAAGAGTGACCACCAATCAAACCAGCAGCAACAGAAAGGGGTGATTTATCCAGCTCTTATAAAACAGCATAATAATGAATAAAACTGGCTTCTTCTAGTGTGGGTTTGTACCCCTACACACGTGTACGTATTATTATTATTAGTAGTAGTAGTCGTAGTAGTAGTAGCATCAATGTAGAAAAAAAAGAACACCCACCTGAGCAAAAAAAAACTAAATATTGTTCATGTCCATCTCTTTATGTTTCACAAAATAGTATTTGAAAACAGATCAGTTTACATTGTTGGACTGTACAATAAATACAGATTTATGATGACAGGGGAATTCCAGCATTTACGTGATTACATATCTTCTTTAAGTATGGTTAGCTCAACTAAATCAAGTTACCATACACTTTACATGATGCTAGTAGGTGTGGATTACATTGGGTTCACTTCAAAGCCAACTCATCAATTCTTTAATACATGTAAAGAGTGTACTTTTTATAAATATTATAAATAAATAAGCAAATCAAGAAGTGAATGTAAGGGAAAATAATAGTTGTAAACCAAACATTTAGTTGATTATAGGGGCCATGATTGATGTGACGATAACTCGGTATTGGTATTAAATCATCTCTTAAAAATGTCCCTGTGTAAAGTATTTTTGATTACAACAGGGTACGTCACACCACTGAACATTATAAAATCCCTTTCACTGGGTTTTGTGGTTCTTTAAAACATTAAAACACAAGGCAGGTTCACCATGGCTGACTGGACTGCCTAAAACACTTTATACACTCTGTCATTTTTCTTTCTTGAAAAGCAAATCAGTGAAAAGTAAGCTGCTTTTTTAGGACTGATTTCAAGATGTGCTTTGGTGTGGTTTTTTTTTTACAGTGGTAGCACCATAGACAGAGCTGTTTTCTTCCCTTGCTGAGGACAAATTTCAAGTTTTGGAAACTCAACTGGGTCCAACAATTCTGGCACTATATATCACAGGGTATTTTCAGATTTGACAGTAGCTGGCTAAAAATCTGACGTCCGTATAGTCGCCTGGTGAGCCAATCAGGTTGCTTGCGCTCTTTCTTGCACATACACCCACGCACATTTACACGGTGTCTTTGGCTAGAGGCAGGTGTGCTCTACATGTTCCAGCCCAGTCCGATGTGAGTGGCCAGCAGGTAGCACATGGCAATCATACACGTCATGATCATCATGGGAAAGCCCAGCCTGTGGGAAAGACACACAAGGGTTATTTACTGTGGTATTTATAAGGATTTATAAGTGTGGACAAATGAACAGCCTGGTCTTTTCTCTGCATTAAAAAAGTTTAAAGAATAAAGCATCTAGAAAAAGATTTAAAAGTATTAAAGTTAATCCTGGATTGAGAGAACACATGTCTTTTACTTTCAAAACTTTGTCCAGATGCTTTCTTCTTTTAACCTTTTTTTAAATAGATTCGGACCTGGATGACTGCAAAAATCCACAAACATGTTTCCTCTTTTAATGTTTATTTTGAGTTTTTGACATCTCTACATTGGCCAAATGAATACTATTTCGGTAGAAGTTTTACAGTGAGTGTTAAATGTATTCTACTTGTTTGACTTACTGGTCTCTGTGCTGCTTTGGCTAATTATATAATAAAATAAATCACTTGGTTTTCAAGCGATTTAGCACCAGCTTATTCAGTCAATCTAAAGTTATGTGACAAACTTTAAAAATAGCAGCTATTACTTATTTTCACAGTAATGAACCTAAGTCATCTTCACAAAGTGGAAGTTCACAACAACTCTCCACATCATATTATGTCAGTGATGTGGAACAAACTTTTATTTTACCTTGAAAAAAGCAAACAGGGGGCATCTTAATGGCACTTATGTGCACTGGACATGTATTAACCTCACTTAGGGATAAACATTGAATGCTGAATCAATTATGTGTCTGCACGAAGCTGACCTGACATTTAAGAGCATTGTCAGTTGCGCTATTGTCATTTTCAGAGGCCAGTTTTCTGTTTGACGTCACTGCTCAAAATCACCAGATAATTAGCCTGTACTTGGAGTTATAAGGACAGTTTTTTTATTTAATATTTTATCATCTGAGTTGTTAGTGAATGACAAAAGTTTGCTTTCTGGTTTTTGAAAACTGTCAGAACCTGGACTTGGCAAAGAGCAGATGCTTTCTCTTTGTAATGACTACGACTGAGTCGGCTCCCTGTTGATCACTGCCAAAGGAGAAGCAGGATCCATGTAAAACAGTACTAATTAGAGCCCGGGCCGTTTGAGGAGGTTATTATCAGCGTCTGTCCTCAGATGACTCAAGACGTGCAGATGGCTCATGGCTTGGATGTCTACCATGTCCTATATGGACACATGGTCACTCTAGAGGCAAGACATTGTTTGCTGCCAGTCTTTGACATTTTGTAGAATAATAAAAAACCTCAAGTGCTGTGTGCATGCTATATGTTCTTATTAAAGCCAGTATAACAATTGGACTAACATTAAAAGAAGCTGTAATCATGTCATGGCTGTAACATAATCAAGTCCTTAGATGTAACAAACTGTCAGTGATGGACCACAAGAGAATGGACCTGAAAATACCCTACACCTGCTGCAATACCTCAGTGTACATGCTACCTATCACTCAAATTGTTGTAAGCCACACAAAGCATATCAAGAGCCAAAAATATTGGTGTTGCACCAGCTCAGTAATAGCACTGTAATAGAAGGGCAATAAGCGGATGACAAACAGGCAGTACAGATATGGTTGTTACACACAACATGTTAAAACAGTTAGAGAGCCTTCTGCCTTGTAATCCTACAGAGAAATCAGGTGTAGGCTTTTTTCTTAACCTAAGACAAAGTTGGAATAGGCAATGATGTGTCAATGTGCACAGTTAAAAAGATTATATAGACATGCGAAACTGTAGATTTTTTTATCATTGAATGCATTTGTAAGAGTACATTTTAAATGTACATTGAAGGGTGATTATCTCACAAAGGTACAATAACTGCAAGTTAAAAATCCTCAAAAGAGAGTCGCAATTATTGTTTATGTCATTGCCATGGATAAAATTGATTGACTTTTTGCATCTTTTCTTTAAATAATAATAATAATAATAATATTTAAAGCCGCAAGCGGCGATAAAGGCCCTCGCCTCCCTTGCGACCGCGGCGACACATATACTCGGAGGAATGCATTTCATGCTTTAAAGCGTAAACTTCACAGTAATGTCAAATAACCGGGCCTGTGCCTCTGCTTGAATCTTCTTCTGGCTGGAGCCTGCTTCATCATCTCGGACCTGTGCTACTGCTGGGGCCTGCTACACCACCATGTATTTAGAGTTAAAGGTCACTTTCATTCACTTTCCATAGGCCCATTGTATTTTGAATTTTCTAGGGGTCATTTTTTATATATTTTTTTCGGGGACTTCCAATACATAAATTTTTTCGCCGACCTTGAACTTTGGGCCCAATAAAAATAACTTTTCGTACATGTTTACTGGGTCAAATTTAGGATCATTTTGCAGAAAAAAAAATTAAAATTAAAAATTAAAAAATAACGAGCAAAAACAATAGGCCCTCCCGGTTATCACCAGCTCGGGCCTAATAATAATAATATAATGATTTTTTATTTGAATTGCGCTTTTTTCCAGAGACTCAAAGCGCTCATGTTATTCACTCCACAGTCACACACTGGTGGTGGTAAGCTTCACCTGTAACCACAGCTGCCCTGGGGCAGAGTGACGGAGACGTGGCAGCCATTTTGTGCCTACAGCCTCTCCGACCAACACCGAACATTCTCATACATTCAATCACCAGAGCCACAGACACTGGAGGCTAGGAGGGTTAAGTGTTCTGCCCAAGGACACAACGACAGTATGAACTGTGAAGAGCAGGATTTGAACCTTCTTGATATAGGACGACCGCTCTAACACTGTAACCCAGCCAGCCAGACTGGTTCCTTATTGTATTACAGACAGAGATATCAGTCAGGGATTGTGGAGTATGAACAGGATTTCAAGGCGGGATCATGGGCGATATTAGAGTTCACTGAGTAAACCAATCAGAGAAACCACGGCTGTGACGTAAGGAAAGTGACCGTCCGATTCCAGTTGTCAACAAACGTATACCAGCACAGCTATCGGGAGAGAAGTTTCTGTGGTTTTAAAGACATGGCCAGGTCTTTAAGAAAATAAGCAAGCCCAGTATCAAACAATCGCTCCAATGCGGCGGCCATCTTGACTGCGCTCAATATGGCGATAAAACAAAATCCTGCCTCTCTCGCTACAATTGGCCCGGGAAGAATAAGCCGGAGCAGAATACATTTACATTTATTCATTTAGCAGACGCTTTTATCCAAAGCGACTTACATTGTTCTACAGTAATTACCAGTGTTACAGCCACTGGAGGTAAGTTGGGTTAAGTGTCTTGACCAAGGACACAACGACAGTATGAACTGTGGGGAGAGTGGGAATCGAATCGAATACAGAGCAGATTGGACAATCCCAGACCATTTTCTCTGTGTATGCAATAGAACGAGACAGCAGTCTGGTTGGCCAGGCTATTACCACTGAGCCACTGCGCCCTTTTGTGCACTGGCTCCAAAATGCATCACAAACTAAAGCATCTGCTCAGACTAAAATATATTTATTTCTCTTTAAATTTTCTTATTTTTGTTCATGTAAACCTTTGAGCCCCACCTCTTCTACAGATCTCTACTTTAAAGCCAAAATAGTCTAAGTATGTCTCTGCTTACGTTAATAATCAACTGCATTTGTATGTCACAGGATTACATTTTATTGCGACGACAGCCTGCTCATTCAAATAAGACAAAGGATTCTGTTTCTATTTAAAATGCATGTGGAAATGTCAGATTAGAGCTTGCTCTGAGGACTAATGGGGCTGGTTGAGCACTTAGGCTCATTAATAATGACCTAAAGTGTGGCGGTGCATGTGAATGGTCAAACTTCTTGAATGGTGAGTAGAAATGAATTATAAAGGTCAGAGCCATTATCATATATTTGCACATCAAAGGTGTAATGATAAAAAATAATAAAGAACAGAATGTAAAATCAATGCAGGTAGACACATACTCACTGTGGTTACAGTTTCTGTGCTAAATGTTGGGACAGAAACTTCAGAGCGCAGCACTCGGTCTCAAGCCAAAGAATCAATGCTTAAACAGAGCTGGATGGTAAAGCAGCACTTACAGAGTGTAGAGGGGTCAGAAAGGCTCAGCAGTGTGTATATCGATCTGTATAGAGCCAGAAAAAGATCTCCTACTGTGCTGCTTATAGCCTATGTTCCTGTCACTCTGCCTCCAATGTATATAAATAAATATATAGACACAGAGGGGGTTCAGAAAAGCCATTTAAAAGGGGCAATATATCACAATTAACTTAAGTTTTCTCTTGGTGTTGACCCTTTACTGTTGTATTTTTCTGAGACAAACTGAGTAAACTCTATGTTTACCATAGAGGTTACACATTAGCATTATAATCACACACATTTTTATTTATTTCTGTAGTTGTTAGAAGCTGCATAGCTAACACAAATTTAGCAGCTGCTCAGTAGACTTCAAAACTAGGTTGGACTACCTGTACTGGTCTTAAATTGGCTCTCCTTCTACCTACTCAACATAAAATTCTTTAAAAAGTTACATCTGAGAAGATGCCTGTGAACACAGGGTTAAATCAAACCAGTCAAAACTTAAAATACTAGCACTTTTCCACCTAGCAGGCACTCAAAGTCTTTCCTCACTTTACAGATTATTTTAGACCTGTAATTTGTTCATGTTGTACATTTCTTACTATGTTTTTTTAAATAATTTTTTTATTGTTCCAAATTTGCTCTTTGTTACGCCTTTTGTTTCATTTCTTCATTTACTTCAGATAATTTGCAAATATGCAAGGGCCCTTCTTCTACTGATGCTTTTAAATGCTTTCACTTCAGTTTGTTTCTCAGTTTTACAAAAAGCCTCTTTAGAGAAGCCCTTTGTGACTATATCTCCACAGACTGAATGATATTGAGATGAATGGAGTGGGCCATGTCTAAAGTGTTATCTATAGCCAGACAAGCTCAGGTCACCTCCACACAGGTAAGTCCCCTTTTCTGCTGAGCAATAACATTTTCCCAGCAACAGACACAGCATGAATAGACAGAGGCCAGACACAGACGCTGCCTCAATACAGCGCAGAGAGGAATATAGTTCACCTTGTCGAAAAGTTCCCATCATACTTTGAGATCTCACACTTTTCCTTAATTGCAAATGATGGAAGCTCTTTGAAAAGTCCTGATGTGATCTCGATGCCTTTCTTCAGATAAAGTGCTCTCAGTGTGGAGCCGGACAAAAGGCTTCACTGCTTTTTACAACAAAGTTCGATCTGCTCAGTTCTATCACTAATTTACAAGGGACATCATCAAAAAGATACACATTTTTTTAAATAAAACAAAAAGTAAATAAAACTCTTTGGCCAAAACATGGATGACACAAAGATATTAGTATAACTTGGATTTCCATGAGGTGTTATTTGGCATTCTGTGCATGTCCACGCAAAACAAAACATCTTGGAATTCAAATTCAGCTGCTAAACATATTACACATCTCTCCAACTTGGCCATGGCTTGTATTGTTGTGAGATCTTTTGAAAATGAAGGTGGAAGGGCACACCTGCAGTCTCGAGAGCAGAGAAAACATTGTTGCAGTGTTGCAGCAGTGTATTTTTTTTGCAGAAGCAAAGAGTTTTGTAAAGCAGAATATTAATTATGCCACATCAGGTGAGAAGCCCAGCGGATAGGGAAGGCTGAAGAAGAAGTGAAAGAAAAGAAAGGATAGCACTACCTCTCTTTAATGGGCTCTCGTTTGAAGAATTTGGAGCATGTTTACTGTCAGCGGTCAATGAACGGTCAATAGCAGAGTTAGAGCTGAAGCATTCATCCAAAAATCAAAAGGTAAAAGCAGTTTAGTGTGGCTCATAGTTGGTACTGTAATCATTCGCCCCATTTCATTCGCCGCCACCGTTTTTTTTTTTTTCAAAGCACCGAGAGACGTGCAGAGAAAATGAGCAGAGCTAACAAAAGGTTTCAGTGCATGTGTTTTTCAGGCCCACAGGGGCCGAGCTGGGGCCTTCATTATAGCCTCTAAAAAGCTCAATTTTTAGGCAGGAGCATTAAGAGTTTGGTTCTCTCTGCAAAAATTTGGTTCAGCTTTTTTTGAAAGTGTGAGAAATCTGAAAATAAACTAAACACTGCTCAGAGCCTTCGATTTTGGGACCAGTGATCAACTGAAGCATTTGAAAAGTCAGTATCTACTTGAGCCAGAATTAATACCAGATGTTCACTGTGCTTTTCCTTCTGTGACAAAAGCATTACAACCAACATGAAAAGGCCCAAGACAGGCCTTTTTAGTTTTAGAGAACTTTCACACCGATGCTGTTCGTCCCAAACTCTCCTGTTTGGTCCGAAAACAAATTGTTAGCTGTGAAAGCTCCGGCAGATTGAGGTTCAGTGTTACAGAGCGAAAGTGCATTTGGCAAAAACATTACAGCCCTCAGCCTCCTGGCTACACACCTGTAGCCACGAGTCCAAATGTTATTTCTGTTACTATTAAGGCAGTTTTAGAAAATGAATGAATGTATAGCTACACTACAACATGCATTTGACTCTAATAAGTGCTTGAGCAAATTTAAGTGTTAAACAATCCACAAGAACTTGCTGCTGTTAAATTAATAACAACAGGTCTCTAGTGATTCCATAACAATCTGTTCATTTATTTTCTCAATTCAATCCAAAATAAGTCGCTGGAATGGCAACACACACACTTCAGCCACACTTGGTTAAATGTCACGAACAGGGAACAGGACAATCAGAAAAAAGTCATTTGGTGTGGTTTAAAAAATGTTTAAGAAACACAGAATGATCAGAAAGCCCCAGTAGGCTCATGTGGGGCCTAAATATATCCACCTGATGCAGCAGTCAGCCCCACCTGCCTACATTTACTAAAAGACCTCTGTTCTCTTTACCTGTCTCTCTGAGCAGCTGTGACCCCTGACCCACAGCCAATTACACTCAGAGCTGCAGCCTCTGAAGAGTACCTGTAAATACCTCTACTGTGAGAGGAAGTGGGGTGCCAGGGTTCAAACGCATCATCCTTTCCTTCAAACCTAACACAGATGCTCTGGGTCAGTGGATATTTTCAGTTTACAAGTGTAGGTTATACAGTCTCAGTATCTCCAAACATGAGCTACAGTTGACAGGAGCCATTTTGAGTAACTGTATATGGCACTTATACTGAACATCCCTGACCATTTCTCCAAAACAAATTGCATATGGAAATAAAAATATTGATGTGTGGGAGGAAATTTGGAGACCGCCGCCTGTTCAGAAGTTTTCTTTTATTCATTCACTTATTTTTAAACCACTGGAGAGTTTTCAGGGTCTACTCAGTGAGTACCAAGTCGTTCAGTTGCAGTTTCTGGGAAATAATTACACACTGTTCACAAATAGAGAGATTATTATAATATTATGGCGGCAGTAGCTCAGTGGGTAGAGCGGTCGTCCTTCAACCTGAAGGTAGGCGGCTCGATTCTCACTGTCCCCAAAGTTCATACTGTCGTCGTGCCCTTGGGCAAGACACTTAACCCGCCTTGTCTCCCGTGGCTGTAACACTGGTAATTACTGTAGAACAATGCAAGTAGCTTTGGATAAAAGCTTCAGCTAAAATGAATTTAAAAAAAGATTATGAAAACTCAGTGAGCCTTGTTAGTTATAGTGCTTTTATTGACTTTTATTGAGGAATTTACACACTGTTTCCCTCAATCCTGGCTTAGCAAAAACATGGCACCTAGGTGATTTTACACTATATTTAAACCCACAGTTTAGCCAGACTCTGTGAGTTCCCTATTCGAGTTCACAGCACAAGGCTAACGCTGGATCCATGTGGACTCTGTATTTAATAGCATTTAGCTTTTGTTAAAAAACTAAAAGAAGCTACTCAAACAGCTGACAAACAAAGCCAGCCGCAGAGTAAAACAGGAGTCTATGTTTTGTGTTTTTTCCATTTGTTCACAAGTGTCCCCTACTGCTGCCCGGCTCTGGAGCATGCTCAGAGAGTGCTTGACTAAGTTGTATACATGTAGCAATGAGAGACTACGAACTACTGTTAAGTCTACTAAACAGAAGGCAGGACAGGCATTAAGGTCACACAAAGGCACTGTGAACTGTTAGAGTCTCACTGTTGAAGGCTCAAATGGAGATACAAGTGGTTCCCTCTTCCATCAAAAAGTTCTAGGTCAACTGCAATGCTGGCATCTCATGAAAACATGAGGGTCATTAACATTTAAGCGCCCTTCAGGCTGTGCAGCTTATGGAACATTGTGTGTTCACAGAAAGTCTGCACTGTGCCTCCAGAACTGTGTAATTGGCATTGAACTCTTTTGGTGTTGACTTGAATGTTGTTTGTGACTCAGTACTTACTTAAAGAACTCCATAAAGGAGAAGCCGTAACCGTGTTGCTCAGCGATTCCTGCACACACAACGTTGGCCGATGCTCCTATCAGTGTGCCATTTCCTAAACACAGCAGAAAACAACATCAGTGCAAACTGTCATACTTCACCGTGCGCTGACCTCACATCCAGTTTGAGTTTCATGTCACATAAACATGGAGGATGCAGTCCTTCACAAGTACACCACAAACAATAATACTAGTATCATTGGTCAGTAAACTATCATCTAAAATAAACTAATTAGAATCCAACTGCTGGCAGTTCCTTGACAGTTCTGGTGCATATCCGCACTACAGCTCAATAGCCCTCACATTTCAAAAGGTGTCAGTTTGGGGATAGAGCTGGGCGGTGGCGACATCATACTGCGGATCGATAAGGAGCTGTCACAGTGCAGTTGATTAAGCTGAAAGACTCTGACAGCTCTCTCTCTTAACTCTTCATGGCCTTCCCACACAAAATGGAGCCACAGTACTAAAAGGCACGCCGCCGGGGTGTGCTGGAGCCTGGCTGAGACACACTCTTAAGAGCTCTGGGCTGCTCACTCAAAAAGCACAGCGTGACCTCCCGAGGACGTGACACAGCTGTGCAAAATGTGGCTGTCACTCTGAGCATATGATGTCTCCTTCTGGCAGAGGCCATCGGAAAAGATCCACACCTTTCAAAAAGGAATAAACTGTGAAATCCCTGGTGTGTGTAAAGAACTGTAAAGGACGTCTCCTTCTGTGGAAATCTATAATTTACCTCTCACCACAGAATGCTTAGTTTAATGCTACACACCTCCAAGACAGGCTCCCATTGCCAAAGCAAAGATGAGAGGCTTCACAGGCAGGTTGACATCTGCATCCTGACTCAGGTTAATGAGAACTGGAATCTGTAACCATAGTCTTAAGGTCAATGTGTTATCCACAAATTATGCACAAAATACTAAAAACGAGCATGTTATATCACGTTTTAGCAGTAGGTTTGTCAAATGAGTGTTTCTTTTGATTCTCTGGAGGGAAGGAATCTGACCAGAATTAATGTTTTATTCTGAAAAGCGCAATCTCCAAAGACTTGTGCTTTACTCTCATTTTACATAAGCAGACTGGCCTTCCTCAGAGGCATTTATCGCTGTAATTATTTAATCCCCAGATCAATTCCTAAACAGACAATTAACACCCACAGACAATATGGGAAGATTTGACACTGAGCATTCAAGAAGCAACTGATAAATAACAAACAATTTTAACCAAATTCACATATCCTAAGTTTATTCTAACCTGCAAAGTGTTTTCTAGGTTGTTGTGTGTGTGTGTGTGTGTGTGTGTGTGTGTGTGTGTGTGTGTGTGTGTGTGTGTGTGTGTGTGTGTGTGTGTGTGTGGAATTAGAAAGATAAAAGATGTAAAAAGGAGACATTACCATGGTGGCTGTGAAAGGAATGTTGTCAATGAGAGAAGAGGCCAGAGCAGACACCCACATCACCAAAATAATAGCTATGGCCAGGCGCTGGTCCTCTGGCACAGCCTGTGAGAGGAGATAATAAGAGCATCAGATAACGGCTTCTTTTACTGCCACTCACATGCACACACCTCCTTCAGCGCAGTTCTGATTTGTATCATACAGAGCAATTATGTTCATTCCTCATCAGTAAACGTCTCCCCGGGAGCAGAAGTGGTCCGGAGGCTCGGAGCCGTTTGAATGTGTGACCACAGGTGGCAGCGTGTCAAAGTGTGGCCAGATGATGCCTGAGAACTGCTGTTGTTCTTGGGGATGTATGGCCAGGTTAAAAGGGACAACAAACCCACTTTCATCTTCAGATTGGACCGAGAGAATGTTGGACGCAGCATGCTGTCCACTGTTTAGGGACGCTGAGCAGATCAGAACCACGAATAGCCCACCAGCTGTCAGCTCCGATTATGAGAATTATAAAGGCGCTGGTCTAGAGAAAAACTGACAGAGCTATTACTGCTGCAATACGCCACTAAGAAATGCCTCGCTTGCATGATACACACAGCCATGAAGAAGGTATAAAATTACCTCAGCCTCTTCAACCAGTGACAAGAATCAGATGTAAACAAAATAATTGAATTCTAGGATGTGCAGAATAAAAGCTTGATATGCATGAAATGCAATATCATGTCACCTGTGCCCAATTATCATTTATGCCAGTGGCAAAGAGCCAGGCGAGATGGCTCCTAAGCTGCAGAATCCAGAAACAAGACTCACTTTTATGAGCACCGCTGTCTGTTCCCCAATATAGTCGATTAGCTGCAGCTGTGCGAGAGCCTGGAAAATGAAAAGGAGGAGATTAATCCGGAGCATAAACCACATAAAGAAACACAACTGACAGTTTTATATATACGGGAATAACAACACTGAAAAACAGACCAGGACACTTTGTTATTTCTACTGACTCAAACAAACAGAAAAAATAACCTTCGTATTATATTGGCCATGCCTTGACATGATATTGTGTAACATTTTGAAGGAAGATTGAACAAAAGGGAACATATCTGTCAGAACTATGTTTCCAGTAGTGTCTAATTGCTCCAAAACACTGTTTGCTTTGGTCCTAAAAATAGACAGTTAAAGCTCAACAGAACCCAGTCGACGTTTTCTTGTTTCTGTTTCTGTTCCTACAAACTGCCCAGAGTGAACAAACTGAGCACTGCTGGAAGAGAAGCACATTCTTGTCTCTTTTTTGATCGCAATTGTACACAAAGTCTTAGGGCAAATATAAACAAAATGTTATTTCTAAATTTTATTAGCAAACTCTTTATCTGAGGTTTGTTTATACACAACCGAGTCTTCCTGCTGAGTCACTGCAGGTGTTCACAAGCAGGAAGTGAAGCATAAAATAACTGTCTGTGGCCACACTCTACCTTTAACACAGCTGTGTAAGGTTTGATGTCTTTTATAAAGGCTTTCTATCCTAAACAGTTATAAACACTGCAGAAAAGACAGCAACTCCTGAGATGTATGATATTATATGTTTGATCTATATTTTATATTTATATATACTGTGTATATATACTCTATAATGGAAGCTCACGGGTAAAGAATTCAGTATTTAGTCAATAGACCTAAGCTGTGCTAGGATCTCATGTTTATTTGGTCTACCTGGCTTTAGCTGGAAAAACATGTGTCTATCCACAATAGTAAAATTTTACTGACACAAATATTACATTTTAATACCTCCATTAAAACAAAGAGGCCAGCAAAGAACAGTAATGTGGCCCACTCCACTCGGTGCAGAATGATCTCAAAATCCTGGATGTCGGCCAGAACCAGGAGCCATAGTGCACCCAGGATGGCAATCCAACCTGAGAGGAACAAGAGGACACGTTTCTTTTTGACGAGCAGAAAACATTACATTGTGTTGAGGCTTCATTCAAAAGATTCTGAGAAAACCCATTATTAGCCACCACACTGGAAGGCTCTAAAACTGCTGAAACTACACTTTATCTTTTCACTTCACACTAAAATCACACTTCTGATGTTTGTCCTCGAAACCCATACTGTATTTGCATATTATGTTTGTATTCTCATCAGTTTAGGGATTTTCTATTGTACTCATATCCTGTTGGAAATTAAAAAACTGGCTTCAGTTTATTTAAAAAAGGAAATGAGAGCAACAGAACATTTCTGCACACTGTTTGTGGTTACTCTTAACCATTTAGCTTGAAATACAATCCTCTCAGAGATGAAACATATCCATACAGATATGTAATCCCAATAAATGTAACATAATTATTATAATCTATTGGAAACACAACACGGTATGTAATTATTTATCTAAAAGGATGTCTTTATCACAGCTACTCATGTTCAAAATACAAATGTTCAAAATACAAATGTCAAAACATGTTTTGACATTTGTATTGTTTTACTGTATTGAGATGCTCAGGTTAAGAAAGATACATATTTAATATTTACATAAAAGTACAATATGTCAAATTTAGTTTAACTTTAAACAAATAGAACACAACAGTCTGAACTTTAAAACAATCTTATCAAAGTAACACTCTTTGAAATAAATAGACATCTACTAGAACCCAACAAAAGGAACTGTCACATCCTGTTCCTACAACTGCTCAGAGTGGACAAACTGAGCACGGCTCAACAAAGTGTTGAAAATAGCATGTCCTTCTGGGCTGCCATACGTGCTCACAGGCTGTACGGTGTAGAATTGTGGCCTGGAAACTACATGCAGTACAAACTACACACTGCACCTTTAAGTCCAGCACTGAAGGATAAAAATAAGCAGACTGTACACGTTGAATTCCATGATAGATTGTCTCCTGATACTCTGGGATGGTTGGCTAAATTCTCCTAACCCCAGCTGTAACTCAGCGAACCTCAGCCACATTAGATGGATCAAATGAGCAGGCAATAAGCAGACTCAAATTAAATCTTTCTGTGGGAAGTTAATGAAATTTTAATGAGGCTCAGGTTTTTAAACATGTGTGAATGAAGAGTGGAGGGCAGCTGCAGTAGTCTTCCCTCACTCAGACCTGAATACATTAATGAGAACAGTGTTTGGACAGGCACCTAGTTCTCCACAGGGACAAAAAACACACTGCGGTGGGGTCATTCCCATTTAATAAATGTCAGCGAGAGCAAACCTGAGCCTGTGTGTAATTAACTGAGCGTGTTTAGTGACTGAGTGGGCTTTGTAGCACGAGCAGATGTTACAGGGTGAGTATGAAGACAGCCACCTTCACTTAGGGATAGTGTTTGCATTAATGAGAGGCTGCTCAGGTCATCCACCTGACGACATGAAAACACAGAAGCATCAAAACAATGAGACACAAGCCTGATCGTAGGCCTTTTAGCATGTCTGTGAACATGACAATGAATAATGAATAAATGTGCAGTTTTATCGTTAGGTTTGCTCTAACAGTACTCGGTTTATCTGTACAAGCGGAAATCAGATCACAATCAGACTGTATACAAAAAACAGATTATATGATTTTTTTTTAATGTGTCGATAACTGACTGTTATCACATGATGAAAATGGCTGATGAAAAAAGAGTCTCATGTTTTCTGAAAGACATGAACTGACTAACAGTAATAATATACTTATACTGTAGTTTTACTCTCTGTGGTCAGTGTGTGAAAACCAAGCAGTACTTTTATGTTTAACTGGGCATTATTAATGTCTGAACTTACAGCACATGACTGAATGTGATGGGTCTAAATGCTGTGCAGTATCCATGCAATTTGCAGGTCGCCTTTGTAAGTAAGCCCATTATTTGGCCTCATTCAAATGCAAGGACAGGGGAAGTTGTGTCTCATAATTACATGACAGAACCTATAAGTGGCCACAGAGCTGTGTGGAAACAATGCAGTAATGAGACACTTACCCAGATCCAGATGAATGCTGGGAACAAAGGAGTTGAGGAAGAACATGAAGATCACCACACCCAGAACTGAGACGCACTTTACCAACAGCACCTTGTCCGTTATTTTGTGCTGTGAAAGAGATTTTTATGAATGGAGCGGAAGAATGATTTTATCACACAGCTGGCGGTATTTGTCTTAAGTGAACTTTCAAAGAATTTCATTATTGTGATAAGATCGCTGCAGCAGTCACCATGGCTGAGGACTCTGTCTGAGGTGAAGGAGAAAAGCTTACCTTCTTTTGCAACTCTTGAATGTTTTGTACCCAGTTTTTATCCTCTTGAGAAATTTGTCTGTCAGACACAGCAACATTTTCATGTAAAAATTTGAATATTATCTGACTGTAAAGTGTGAATGTGTAACAGCAGTATTTACAGATGGAGAAGGAAATAGTGTTTTACCACTAACAAACCCTTTCCTGTGTTAAGTACTTTCTCTAACCTTTGAAAGGTTTTCATCATTTTTCGAAGTAAACTTTCCAGGGTGAGGACTTTCTGCATGAGGAGGCATTTCACAGCTGTCTCTTCTCTGCTGGCAGGGTTAATGCGCTGGGCTGTCTGTCTCCAAACCAGGATCTCATGCTTAAGTTCTGTGAGAAGAGGACACACCAGACAGCATGTTAACAGCTTGATTAAAACAGACCATACTAAAAGCTCAGACAGCTGGAGCTGACTGAGAGGATATTAAGATGTTTACAGTCAATAAGCTGTGAGCCCCATACAGGGACTAATGCAGCCAGGCGACGGGACAATTGACCAGTTTAGAATCAGCCGCTGTTGAGGCGCAGATCGACCCTGAGAGGGCTGGATGCCTGTGTGGAGATCTGTAGGGGCCTTCCTTTTTTAGGAAGGTTGCTAGGTGACCATAATAAGATGTAACTGCCAAAGTACCCAAAACCATCCTGTAAGCGAATTTCCACAATTACCAATCATGGCGGGGGCCTTGAGCTGGTCGAGGCTGCTCGGTAGGCCCGGCAGGAGCGAGGGAAACTCCACAGGGTGGGATTTACAGATGGGCTATCAGGCTTGTGATGACCAGTCAGGGCACTGAGCCGCTGTGCCTGTCTTCAGTCTGCCTACGGCGGGCTGTGGACACGAGGCTCCAAACATCACGGGCTTCCTCACATCTTAAACACGAGAAAAGTGTGACGACTAAAAGCCCTGTGCTTTCAGTTTTAATGCTCCCCTACTGCTATTCTCTGAGAGGGGTTCACTCCAGGATTGTGAGTAAACACTGACATGAGCTAAATGTTCCTCTTTATGTAGATAATAGACAAAAACATCATAATGTAATAGAACTAATCTGAAACAATCTACTCAATCTTCAATTTTCTCTTAATAAGTCAGTGAAACAGAAATATAGAATAGCTTGGCAAAGGATCTTTTGAGAGAAAAGTGAAGCCACGTTGAGCCTGTCCCCTTGAGATGTGACATAGAGCCGTCTATTCCAAAGCATCAGAGTGAACTCTGTCTGAGAGGAAGCACGTGGCGTCTGCGCCTCTGTGTGACTCACCAGACTCTTAAGGGAGCAGTACAGAGAGGAAGGCAAAAGGTGAAGGTGTTCAACCCCCTAAATGAACTCGGTCTGTTAGAGGGAGAGATCAGCTCCCAGGGAGATCATGGAAACCCTCCAATGTAGCGGCGAAGATATCAGTGCCATCTGATCAGCTCAGCGTAAAGCAGAAGCTGTGGAAATGACCTCAGACAGAGGCTGCAAAATCCTTCCATTAAGACAGAGCTATACATCATATGAGGGAATGAAAGGGCACAAAAGTCACGGTATCCAGTTGATTTGATTTCTAAAAGGCCAGGGGATCAAACCACAAGGATCGCAGGTGTGAGGATCAGACTGTTAAATTAGGCTTTTGCATGGGAACCTGTCACATTAAACATGCAGACACATATTGTGTTGTTTAATACATTGTCCGGACAAAAAAAGGACACACTCTAAAATCCATTGATGGAATAACCTGTTTTTTTCAGTATATTCAGGTTTACCTCATTCTTTGGGCACATAACGTTGCTGAAGCCAGACCTGACCAACTGCAGCAGCCCCAGATCAGAGCACCGCCCCCACAGGCTGGTACAGTAGGCACTAGGCATGATGGGGGCATCACTTCATCAGCCTCTCTCTGGACTCATCAGGTCTGATGAGTCCAGACCTGTTCCAGAGTGATGGGTGCATCAGCCTCTCTTCTTACCCTGATGCACCCATCACTCTGGAACAGGTCTGATGAGTCCAGACCTTCCTCCATTGCTCCAGAGTCCACTCTTTATGCTCTCTCTCTTTATGAGCTCTACTAGTGTGTTTTTTTTTTACAGTGATAGCTGATCACAATCATTCAAAAAAAAGTCAGACTACATTTATTTCTCAAAGATGAAGGATCCCCACTATCCTTCCAGTTCTTGGACAGTTCTTGACCCAATTTTAGTAGCTTCAGAAATCTCCTCAGATGTTTGCTTTGCTTGATGCCAATTATTTGACCCTTCTGAAACAGATTGATCTTTTCAATGACCACAGGATGTGTCTCCCACATGGTTGTTAAAGAAATGAGAAACTGCTCACTGCATCTGTTAGGCTTAAATTACTTGTTGCCATGACACTGAATTTTCTGAGATCTGGTCACAATTTCTGGATCATGTCATGACTTTAAGGCTGGCTTCTACTCCATAAATTGTGCCCCTCTCAATTTTTTGTCCTGTCCTGATTATATATTCCTCTATGTTCTGCACTTCATGCAGTAACTGAAGCACATTGCATAGTTTTACATTATCTTTGTCATATTTTGTATTTAGATTTTTTTTATGTGTGAGGCGTTACTTTAATGTGGATGTTTGTCTTTGTGCTACAATTGTACTGTTGTTAATGCTGAGTGTTTCTAATTTGGGAAAATGTTCATATAAATCATACTTAAAAATAAAAAAAAATTGTTGCCAGTTGAAACACAATCATCATTGCAGTCATTATCCAATGGGAGGCTCTGATATATTTGTTGAGTTAAATCCAGGTGGTGACTTTTTTTTGGGCAGTGTATGACACATATAATGAAGTACGGTAAAGTGTTGCTGTAGAAAATTAGAATGTCATCACTTTTCATTATAATGTTCAATTACTCCTTTTGGAGAGTATTTTTCATGAGAATATGGAAAACTATAAGACTACACAAACTCTGGCTTACTGCAAATTGAGTGCACTACGACCTGACCTTTGACACTTGCCACACTCACCGACTATTTCAATGGACTCTTTGTTGTAGAGCTTTTTGTTCCAGTATAGCATCCGCAGGAACGGGAACGAGGTCAGGAGCACCAGACAGATTCCAAGAAACATGTATCCAGTGAAACTGGCAAAATCGATCCCCTGAGAGATGGACACAGAAAAGAACTGGTCAGACCAAGTCCCCTTCAAAACAATATACATGTATTTCACACATGTACAGGAAGGATGGTTGATTTGAAGTGTCTGCACAGTTAAGTCTGACAATCGTGTGTGGCTTTTTAAAGATGGATTGTGCATGTAACTTATAGTGGGAATTAGTTGTTGTTACCTCAAATGTAGATGTGTAAGGTTGTGTTTGCTTTCTACAAAAGTTACATTTTCAACCACACTTTATCTTAATCGCTCTGACTAATTTTTTTTAAAACCGTTCAACAATTCTCTTAATTAAAAGTAAGTTAAATTAAACATTTTTTTGTCACTGTTTGAGCCACAGAGGACAAAATGTGCAGACACATTTTTATTGTTGTACTCACAGAAGATATTATAATGATTAATCACATCCATGACTCATAGACATCTGACCCTGTGTCTGATGAGTCTATACTACAACCTCCAAGGGTGGGACCATATACAAATAATGAAGCCTTAACCCTGATGAAGTTGATGATAAAAAATGGTTACAGGCTGTGAAAACTTTGATGATTACGCTTTAGTGAGACATTGCACTTTGAGAACTGTGCTCACTCACAAAACACTGCAAACTGTCCAAAAGAATGAGAAACACCAGACTTCTGTGACAGCCACACTAACTCAACCAGATTTATGCTAATGTTTTAAATAACTGAGTCAAAGAAAATGAGGAAAAGTGTTAATGACAGAAACAGTAAATACTGACCCCTACAGGAACATTACCACACAAATACAGTGATAGACCATTGACACGTCTAGTTTCAACAAATCAAAGAAATGTAATGTAATTACAAGCTTTGCAAAAACACAGAACAGAACACAGACATTTGTCAAGTTGAGTGAATGTGTGGGATTCTAATGAAGCAAAAATAATCAAAGCATTATGTCTATGTGGATACTACTGTAAATATGCTTCAAATCTAGGTTCAATGGCAACAGCAAGCCACAAACAAGAAAAAACTGATATTATTCTATTTGGATTTTGGCGACATGTTTGTTCCTGTGGGTCTGGTGTGGCCCTGTTTTGGAGCCAATGTCAATGACTCTTCTGGCTCATCGCAGAGGATTAATTTGTCAGAAATGAAATGAAACCAAAAGGTAGAGATTATGTATGCACCACGTTATCCTCTTTGTAACAAATCAAATCCAAGGACACCGAGACCATGAGCAGCATCACTTTACCACACTTCAGTCGTTCCATTTCCGCCTTTTCTCTAGATTCCTCCTGAAAATCCCACTGATACAAAAAAGCGAGCAGGCAAACAAGCAAACAGGCCGGCAAACCATGCATGCACAAACAAGCCGTCCTTATGGGGGGCCGGACATGACTGAATGAGCCCACTACTGTGCCCCCGTCGTTCTGTCACCTTGGAAACAGAGCCAAGACAAACCGGCCGGCAGGGCAGTGGAGACATTATACTCGAGGAGACGTACTGCTGCACTCCCAAAGGTGAAAATGTCACACACAGTGAAAAGATACCACATTGGGCAACTGGGAAAATGTCAGGGCAGCATTATGGCCGCCTGATTTGAAGAACAGGAGACGAAGACTCAGGCAGAAGGACTGGAAATCAGATCACAGTCTGAATGAGTGTCAAAAGGAAAGCAAACGTTGTGTAAGCCCTTGTATATAATTACTGAATGGAAAAAAACGTAGCCCAAACATGCTTATTATATTATATTCTTCTCAGCTAACAGTGGAATCCTGTTTTGTGATTGATTGATTGATTGATTGATTGATTAATTGATTGATTGGACCGATTGAATCATAGCATTGGAAATCAATGACTGCTTTTGCTGTGACTCCATACGTGTAATGCACGTCATGAGCACTAATGGAATTGCCCTGTTACACGGTGTTGGAGGAGGAGTTATTCTGGGATTGATGGTCCAGGTAAAAAAAAACACCTGTTCCATGCTCTCCGCCTCTCCTTTCCTCTCGGCTGTGTGGCCTGCTGCTGCTCACACACCCGCAGCCTTGTCTTTTATTTATCCCACGACATCATTGCACAACACTTCATTCCCACCCACGCATCTTCACTCACCCATACAGTCACACAACTGATCCCCATATTAAAACTTTAATCTTCCTTAAATAAATGACCCTGTACTTTCATTACCGTGTCTAGAGCCAGGTCAACACATGGTTCGACACATTCCAGCACCAGAATGTGTCAGAGGGCTTAATCTATGTACAGGTTCTGTGTCTGTCCAAGCAGGCCAAATACACTTGTAGATCTAATGAACAGCACTGACCTCACTCTTATTTGTGAAAAATAAAACTGGGGCAATACAGATTCAAGTAAAATGTTACAAATAGAAAACTTTGCTGCAGTGTGTCATATTGGCCAGGTATCTTGAAATAGAAAACAGAAGGGAGTTTTGAAATGTGTCTTTTCTTATGACTTACAATAGCAGCTGCATAAATACTAATTGGTTTCACTGCCACTACATATTCATTCATCACTTTTGCACAAAAATAAATAAGATTATGACACATAGTGTAAAGATATATACACAAGTAACACAGATGATTAAACACATGCAAACGATGTGCTGATTTAGGTCAAATATAACTGCTTTCATCCAGACTGACCAACACAAACAGAGCCACTTTTTACACAGGAAAGAGTCAATGTTAAAGTCAGTTATGGAAGTATTAAAGTGCATCTAAAAAGCTATGTGTGAAGTTTTGTTGATTGTAGTAACATGTCTTGTAAACGAAATGAAAAGATTTTAAATGAAAAAACTTTGGAATGTCAAAAAGAAAAAAAGTCTTGTCATAAGTAGAGAAAAATAAATATATTGTGTGCCCTCAAAAAGTGGTTACTTTGGAATACAGATTATGATTTGTAAATTTTCTCTCCAATCTTTATCTGAAGGGCAAAAGCCGTTCAATACAAACAGAATTACTTCATCTTTTGTCCTGACAGCGACCTCGAATAACAATAGCTCTTCAGCAGGACTCACATTTAAAAGCCCTACTCTCCACAAAGTTTTTACTTTAGTTTCTCACCTGTCAAAGCTCAGCCGCTTCTAAAGCGACTATAAACCATTTCTATCATCCTCACCTGAATATACCCTCGACACCAGTCCTAAAGAGCTGGATATTTGCTCCACTAATGGTCTGCTCTTGTGGCTGATCCCATTGAGCGGATGTGCACTATTAGTGCAACAGGGAGCAGTAAAAGTGCGTACTTGTCTGCGCAGGTCCTGGTTTGATACAATAATGACGTTGGGTGGATCTCCGACAGCTGTGGCGGCCCCTCCGATGTTGGTGAAGATTACTTCTGCAATCAGGACATGCCTGGGGTCTAGATTAAGCACCTCGCACAACCTGCAAAATCAGATAAGAGACACAAAAGCCATTTTTAGCTCCGATTAGATGGCAACAGGTGACACAAACAAATGCGTGCATAAAAAGAGGATTTTGGAAGACAGAAAGATTGGTCCTTTAACCCCCGCACCCATTCTCTTCTGGCCATAGCTTTAACAAACACATTATAGGTCAAGTGTCTTATTTTTAGAAAGGCAAATGTCATGTGTGTTGTGACCATTGGCAGTAAAAGTGTTATTGAGACTTTAATTAAGGCTTGAAGCATACAATTAATTCAAAGGGGAGGAAATAAAGAGGCTAGAAATAACAGCTCGTTTGTAAAATACAATACTAAGTTAATTGTAGCTTCTCTAAAGGGATGTTTGAGGACACACGTAATGTAGGTTTGTCTGTGCCAGTATTACATATTGAACATGTTCGTATTAAAATATCCCATATGGCACCAGGATGGCAATCATTTGTTGTTTGGGCTGCAAGCTAGTAATATAGCAAATGTGTAATAATTGAGTGTGATTGAAATCTTTTTTAGAAACGCAACCCGAGGATTAGCTTTCCCCAGCTGCACTGGTCCCGACGCTTTTCACACCAGTACGTAAAGCTGTAGGGGTGAAAGTGAAGTGCACTTACATAGCCCTGCTCTGGAGAGCAAAAAAATAAACAGTTACCTTATTGTGACTGGAGTGAAAAGCATCATGGTGGTCACATTGTCCAGAAATGCGGACAGTATGGCTGCGATGAGACATAAGATGATGATCATGGGCCACACTCGTCCTCTGGATAACTGGTAGGCCTGCAGAGAAAGGAAGACATCACAGTTATGAACAAAAGCCAGGACAACTCTGAAAAGTGCTTTTATAAAGAATAATGTGGGTCTGGATCTAGTGGAAGTTGGTAGCTGCTTTCAAATGTAGCCGCTGAGTATTTCTGGAAGGTCTCCTTTGACCTGGGTCTTAAGTGCTTGCACCAGAGTGACTGAGTATGGCCACCTTTTATTTGTTCATTACAATATGTCTTAGATTCTAAGCAGTTCTTCATGAGGCTATTTTAATTTAAGAGTCTGCCCTTGTCCGACCCACACTTAAAATTCATGAGCCCACATGATCCCCGTGTGCCCCGGGTCTTAGTGTTCCTGTAGCTCAAGGACAAAGGCGTTCTTCCTCATACTCACAAGCGAAGCCTGAGCCGCTCCTCTGATGGAAACGAAGAATCTCAAAGATGAAAGTTCTGTCTTTTAATGTGGAGCGACCTTGTTCTTTTACTTTCCAAGTGATTTGTTATGTGGGTATAAAAGCATAAAAGGGGTGTAGCTATTTAAAGAAAGGTTATGTCTAAAGCTGTAAACACTGAGAGAGCACTGACCTACTTATCTGAACCTGCACACGAGCAGTAAATCTGACGTCTTGTCACATACAGTGTATTCTCTTCAGGATGTAAACATAGGCATCAAACAATTTCAGGTCATTTTACAGAAAAAGGTCTAATCATGTCAGGGACGTCAGAAGAAAGGGCTAATCTTATATCAGCCAAACGTCAGTTCACAAATAACTCAAAGGCTGTCATCTTGGAAAAAGGGGATCACATTTTAAAAACGTCTTTAATTGATTCATTAATGACTTCACACATCTTTTTTCATTGAAGTGTTCATATTGTAACCCATCCTTGAACTGCAGCTAACTCACCTTCATGGCGCAGTAGTCAAAGAAACCCGTTTCTGAGAAAATGGCAACAAGGACCATCTATAAGAAGAAAAAAATTATAAAGACTGTATATCACTGTATATGTGATAAAAACAGGAAAGAAAGACAACCAGACAAAATAAACCAAGAAATAATGTTCAAAATGAAAGATATGCTACAATGACTTGTTCCTATAGCAACAGATAAAAACAGGCTTGGGGTCAAAGCCATTATGACCATGATACAAAGTATAAACCTAAAGGCCATTTACTTTATAGAGGATTGCACTGCATTGAAGTTTGGAGTCATGTCATTGGATAGTGCCAGGGCATGTAGTGTCCATGGACACCAGTCTACATACTGTCCCTTATATGCCTGTCAGTGCTATGTTAGAACATATATATGGTAATATATATATACACACAGAATTACCATGCCAAACAGAAGAGCCAGAGTCTCATAGTCGATCCACTCCACCACAGTCACCAGGCTGGGCCGCTGTGGAGATCAACAACTGATTTACATTTGTAAAAAGAAACTGTCTGCATAAAGTCCCTCCAAATGTTTTGTCCACTAAATTCAGAGAGTAATACTTACATCACCAATTATAGCTAGCGCAGCTAATGCCGCCAAAGAGCCTAAGAGAGCAGCCAGAGTTCGATGGACAATCTGAAAAATACCACAAGTTGTAGGCATATAACAGTACTCATACATATTATTTAAAAATGAGAATTGGGATAAAGCAGTGTGAATGTCCATGTAGTGGACTCTTCTACTTTAAGGACAGTCCCTCATGTTCAGGTACAGAGTGTGTGCAACTGTCACAGGAAGGACACGTGAAAGTGCGAGTGTGGGCTTAACTGCACTGTCATAGCTCGCTGCTGTTGACTAGTACTGTCTCGACGGCACAGCTCAATTAGTTCACACCTTGTGGAGCTCAGGAGATAAGTCTGTCTAATTATAACTGACAAATGAATATGGCACTGAAAAAGCGCTAATTAAGTTTACCAGTGAGTGTGAAAGTACCACTGTAACCTAAAGTGCATCGTTGTAATGAATGTAATAATAGCTGCTGCATGTAGGTTATAAATGACACCTTATACATGTATTTGTAGACTAAATTAATCATTGCATATCTTTCCATACACTGATAATGACTTTAAAATATGATAATAAATCAAGTGAAGCATCAGTGTATCAGCACAGACCTGTCTATTTAACTCACCGTTAATAATCTGTCTGTCGTTCCAGTGGATTATTAATAAATGCTTGTTGGAAAATGTCTCTTCTGGGCGCCTTGGTGACACGCATTAATGAAGGCTTTTTAACCTTTATGAACACAGCGAAGTGACTTGGCAATTTTTCATCTGACCTTTGAGATTTTACTAAGGATTATTCAGTATGAAACAAACTATGGATGTAAGCTCAGTACAGCAGATGGCAACTCTATGTTTAATACTTCTGCTGTTGTTTCATAAAGGATGTGTTTGTGTCCATCATGTACTTAATAAGGATGGCTTGGGGACTGCGTCTGACAACACACCACTAACAAAAAACAAACCCTGCAATAAAATATAGCAGTGTCCACTTTTGAATCACTTTTGTAGAAAACCTGAATACAGACGGGTATTTCTTCCGGCAACAGTGGATTTTCTATTTACCTCAAAGATGATGAGGACATAGACCCCCGTCAGGATGATGCCTGCGATGGCCACCTGAGTCTCCACGTTGACGTAGAGAGACTGGTGGGTCATAGACAGAGGCACCACCTCATTGTCCCGCAAGAAGGCCTGGACAGTGATGCTGACGGGGTCACTGTGGGGTAAGACACACAGCCGGGTAATAAGACACATGAAAATACTTATTTTATTGACATTCAGGAACGTGCATTTTAATCGCGCATAATTGTTCCTCTGGTGCAGCATGTGACCAGTTACTGTCATAAAGTTACTGCTACAAAGCCCAAGTTCAAAGCAGCTGACCTCAAGGTGGTGCTGTAATCCATAAACAAGAAATACTTCCTTCATGTATTCTGCCAATGACTAGTTTTATGAATGGTGTTGAATCACATTCATTTGTCACATTTCTTAAAAATGTGAACATAAGTACTTCCATTTATTGGATGGTACTTATTTCACTTTTCCCTGATTTTGTTGTTTTATTGATTGTGGCAGAAGCAGGGTGTTCATCTCCAGTGCAACAGAAAACCATGGCTTTTAAAATGAAGGAAGTAATCAGCTTTATTTGGACATTTATTCTTTTTTTCATTTATTGACATCTTTCAATATTGTTGCCTTTATCAATTAAAGAACTGTTATACAGATTGTCTATTATAAATCCTGCTGAAAGTAAATTATAGATATTGTGTTGGTTTACATTGTGTATCACCACACATACTTACCTCTGTCCAGAGGTCCTGTAACAGAAGCTACTGTAAGATGATTGCTTATTTGGCCTCAACAGGACCGTTTAAAACCTAATTACTACCTGCTGAGCATCTCGAACGTCCTCGTTAGCAGGGTCTGGTCGCTGCGCTCACGATGTAGAGGAATGGTCCAGTTCTGAATCACCTGCACTCAAAGACCATAATAAATGGGTCAGCTCTCCACAAATCAACTCGACACAGGTGCTGCGGTAAATAAACAAGAGAGATGATGCCTTCACCTGCTGAGCCCTTCTCCTCCGCTGGCCCGGCTCCTCCGTCTGCTCCACCTGGATCAGGATGTACTCTTGATTAGTCAGGTCTACTGTCCCTCGCGCGAAAGGCCCGCCCACCTGCAGCTTCAGCAAGGCGTTGTCACGGAAATCTGTCAAGTTCATAGCTGTGCAGCACCGTTTGTTAAGAGAAAACAGATGTGACAGATATCTCACAACAAAGGTTTATTCTTCTAACTTAAATAGTACATGCACAATGTTAGATAGTAGGATACAGAAGCTGTCCGTTGAGGACACGGCCAACATCCTCCAGGGGTTGTCTCGGTCTGGGTACATGCTGAAAAAAAGCTGAAAGCAACAATCAACATGTTATTACAGGTTTGGCATAATTTGTAATTTATACACAGAAATAAGAATATGTGTTAATACTGAGCTTTTTGATTTAGATTGTGGACACACTGTGTAATAAATAAAACATAAGTTTGGGTTTAGGATAAAAGCAGGCAATCAACGTCTTGGACAAGAAACCAAGAAGCTGGCATCATTATGAAATCATAATTCATTTTTATTTTTTATTTTAGTTCATTAAAGCTGTTTTTTTAATGTCTAAATGTCATCACTGTTCACTGCTCTGGTCACCAAAAACTCTAACAGACCGATCCCTCGAGGCTCTGTCAGAGGGGACTTTATAATCCTTATGTAACCTTCTGTTGGACAAGAGTAAAGAAGTGAGACTGTGGAACGCTCTTCCCAACAAACTCAAACTGAAGACTGATGTAAACACCTTTAACAGAAGCATGTACTCTCCTTTCTCAAAAGCCTCCTATGGACTTGTTTTGAGAATTATCACTTGAGCCAAAACACTCAAGTAATGCATTTGGTCTGTCTAATGTTATGGCAATGTCCATATCAAATAATTAAAGAAATAAGCCCTTCGAAATAATCAAAAAAAACTTTCTATAATGACATTAAGTCGGAGCAACCAGTTGGGTACACCTCTGCACTGGCCCCAGTATGAAAGTACCCTTACGGAACAGCTTCTCTGTTTAACATTCAACCATGTGTGCTATAAATATTACTATGGAATCATAAAATTAAAAATGTAGTAACACTTATCAGGATCTATGACAATCGTAGAAGTTTTTGGGAAGAATGGGAAAATGGTGATGCAAAGGAGTGACTGAGGACATACATCTTTGGTGTTGTAATACAAATACCTTTTATTCCTAAAGGGTGTCATACTTTCAAAATATTATACCATTCCAGGACTATCTACAGTTTGATATAACATCCTCTATATCCACTTACACTGCAGAGGACTACTATTGTGAAGATACTGGCAATTTTGGAGGTCTTCATGCAACATCTAAAAAGATAAAAATAAAAATCTTTATTTCAATGATAATGTTCAATGCAAAAAATAAAAAAGTCTAGTCAGTGCAAACCAGGTCACACCTCATGTTTCTTGTGAGCTTGAAGTTGAGGTCGAGGCTGTCGTTTTTGTCCGAGGAGCTGGAGCGGGACAGGGACAGGCTGGTGACCTCGCTGCCTAGTCGGAACCTCCTCTCAAAGTCCAGGGAGCTGTTGTCCCAGTGCTCGTCCACTCCAGCAAAGCCGGGGTCGTGTACAGTCATGTAGGTTATACTGGGGACGACAAAACAATCAAACCCATAGTTTCACTGACACAAAAATTGGCATTAGGGGCACCAGATGTGGGTGTGATTTAATACTCGGCAGAGAAAAACAAGTCATTCCTGTCAACATTTCCGGTGGGGCTTACGCTTGTATTTCAATCAATTTGGACAGTACAAGGATGTCGGGCTATTTCATTAAATCCAACTGCTGGCGTGTCATTTGGATTCGTGACTACTACAAAATCAAAAAAAGTAATCCCCTTTAGATAATGTGATAGCGCCAGTAGACCAGATAAGTAGACTAAAATGCAATTGTGGAGAATATCTGTAGGTCTAACACACTTTTGGGTTTAACATCTGAAGAATGTACCCACCTGTCGTCTTGTTGGAATCTCAGAAGTGGGGATCTCTCGGTGATGTTGGCCGAGTTCGTTTTTCCTCTGAGGATGTTAACCACGCTGAAGTTGTGCCTTAAAAACAAATATATTAAATTACATCACACTGTAGCGCACAAATGTTCTCTTCATGGACTTTTGAATAGAGTGTCTCATGAGCTGCGTGTGAGGTCAGAGCCATCCTTCACTTGTCATCATGATGCCACTTGTCACCTACAGGGGGCAGAGAGGTGGCCGAGCAGCTGGCGACTGGACACCTGAGCCACTCATTAAGGTGACTTTTATCCCCTTCGTCGTCGCACTGTGTCCTTGAGGCTCAGATGGACTGTGCCCACAAAGCATCATGACGGCTGAGCTCAAATCCCTCACTGTGTCTGTGTTTATATGTTAGTTAGCATGTTAGCAGCCTGTGATCAGCCTGTAATGTGGCAGTAGAGTAATGACAACCTGACATCACTAGTTTGGCCTGATATAACAATTTGTGTGTTTTTTTTATCATTTTGAGATACACATTAATCAATATGAGTCCATTGAATATCACAACATAACATGCACACAAGTTGACACGGATTTTTGCTACTAAAGGTAACCATCCTCACCTGTGATCTGTTTGATTGTAATCAGTTTGTGTATAAAAGCTCAGTGAATATCTGGGCTCCTGACAGACCTTTGTATCTTTCATCCAGTGCTGCACGAATGTTTCTGTCTGAATCATGGGGGGAAGCAAAATAACTGTCAAAGGATTTGTGGGAAAAAGGTAATTGAACTGTATAAAACAGGAAAGATATTAAAGGAATTGAGAACGCCAATCAGCAGTGTTCAAACTCTAATAAAGAAGTGGAAGATAAGGAATTCTGTTGAAACCAAACCAAGGTCAGATATTTCATCCACTACTGGCAGGAACATTGTTCAGGATGCAAAGAAAAAAACACATATAACTTCAGCTGAAATACAGGACTCTCTGAAAAAAAGTGGATGTTTCAAGATGCACAATAAGGAGACACTTGAAAATAGCTGCATGGTCAAGTCGCAAGAAAAAAAGCCATTACTACACAAATGTCACAAAGCATCCTAATTACAATACACCTAACAGCACAGAGACAAGCCCCAAAACTTCTGGAACAAAGTAGTTCGGAGTTATGAGACCAAAATTGAACTTTTTGTTACATTTGGGGAGTCAACCTATGATGAAAGGCACATGAAAAGATGAATGCAGCATGTTATCAGAAAATACTGGAGGAAAATTTGCACTCATTACATTGACGTTCCAACATGACAGCGATCCAAAGCACAAGGCCAAGTTAATCTGTCATTGGCTCCAGCAGCATAAAGTGAAGGTTCTGCACTGGCCTCAGTATCATTGAGCCACTCTGGGGAGATCTCAAACGTGCAGTTCATGTAAGACAGCCCAAGAATTTACAGGAACTGGAGGCTTTACTATCTGAGAAAATAAAGAGCGTCATCCACAACTACTACTAGGTGGCAATACACAGTATTAAGAACTGATGTATCAGGGTCATTTGGGTAGTTTTTGTTGTCATTATTATTTAAAAAGAGTAAACACAGTTGTTTGACAATAAATGGCTCCTCCCAACCACTAATTATGAGTGAAAGAAAAGTTGTGTTATCATTCATATTGTCTGAAAAATGGCCAAAAAATCACAGATTCTGCCAGTGTATGTAAACTTATGAGCACAACTGTATGTCATATTCAATGCAATTTTGCTAGATATTTATCAGATTTTCCTTTACAACGCAATGTGAACTATTTTGAGCACTCAATGTAGAGTTAAAATTTTTATTGCAGAATTTGACAGAAGAACATTATTTAGGGCAGTATAACATAAAGAGAACATCATTTGTTTCCATTTGTTCTTGTAACACAGTGCATTATTTTAATGAACACACTGTCTTCTGAGCAGTTACTGTGACCCTGCATGCCCTTGTGTAACCAATCCTCAGAGCCCAAATTGTGAGAAATCTTACAGAAAATTAAAAGTCCCCTCAGCTTATCCTTTAATCTCGAAGGGCATCTACCCTCTGCTTGTCAAAGAAGAGGGACACTTAAATACAATGCTCTTTCTTATACAGGGTGCTTTCTTATTTGCTTTCAATTTTATTTATGTAGTGCATTATTATAAATTGACAGCCTCTGGTCTGTTGTAGAAAACGTAATTCAGTAGTTGATGACACAAAAGTCTGTCAGTTGACCGCTTTAAATCAATGGACCAGCCGAGGATGTGGCTCAGATTTACTGTGTGTTTCCCCAAATACTTTCTCCCCCCTGCTTTCCTTCCAATGACTCTACGATGTGACTTGGCAGGAGTCGCCCGTGTTCGTAAACTGTGTCTAGACAGAGTGGAGATAATCAGACCTCAGCGACAGGCTCCTTGTTGGATGTCAATTGTCAAGTAAGTGGAGAGGGAGTTGCAGAGAGGCAGAGGCGATCATTAGAAACTGCACATTTTCAGACCCCTACAGTATGTTTCCCAGCAGAGTAAAGTGGTAAGGTAAGAGCTGTCACATCCTTTATACTGTGTATATTAGCACCAAATACCTACAAACCCTGATGTCTCATTGTTGTTGTTGAGGAACTCTTTAAACAATGTCACTGATAGCACAATGATGCGCTGCTTTTTTTTTTTGAATCCTCACAAATCAGCTCATACTGTGCAAAGCCTGTAAAAGTGGTAGTCTTTCTGGTGCTGTAGACTGTGGGATTGAGAAGAATGGTGGATAGGATTTTTTTGGTCAGTAACGACATCAAATACCCTGTCAGTAATCCTTATAGTGTGAGACAGAGGGATGTGAGAGGTGACAAAGAGTCTACAGCCCAGAGTTGGATTTTTTTCCCTCTCTATTGTCGCCATTGCTTTTTCCCAGAAGGGTGCCTTGAGAAGACTTTTTGTTGTAATGGTTGTAATTTTTATGAGCTCATTTACAGGGTGACCTGGCCACGTCAGAAATAAGTTACAAAATATTCAATAAAACAAAGCTGAGGTAAAAATACAATCAAAATTTACACAAATGAATAAAGTGCATCACAGACAGACAGTCTGAGAAAAGGAAAAAGTGACAACTCAGAAACAAAGACATTGTTTATGGTTTCTTCTTTAACATCGAGTGAAAGTCCCTCAGAGGTATCAGTTGAGAAAGTTTTTATGCTGCTCCGTCGGCCTGGAAGACACTATTCCAGGCTGACGGAGCAGCAGAACTAAAAGCATGTTTCCCAAGATGAACAGACAAATAATAGACATCTCAAGAGTTTGGTAGCAACATCATGAATATGAATAACATTGTAGAAACAATAAATGCATCATATTCAATCATTTAAATCATAGTGCCTTGACTTAAAACACAGACGGACTGGTTGCTTTACCAGAAACATTCAGTTCTAAAAAATAACCACTCCTAACTGACAATGTACTTTAATGTTAATATGTCCTGCGCAAAACTAAACATCCCACATTGCCACATACATTTTGTTCCATTGAATAAACCAACAATACACACTGTGTTGTTAACTATACATTTAGGAAAATCACACTTTCTCTGGTTCAGAAGTAAGAGTTACCAATGCATTCATTTATGCTTGCAATTTATCCTAAAAAAATGCAAACTTTGTGTATGAAAATCTACTAAAAATTAAAGTAGAAGATACAGAAGAGTACTACTCTCTTTGTGCAAATTTGTGCACAAAGCAAAAAGAATCCCCACTTTAATCCCAATAACGTCACAACCACAGGCTTGAGATTAGCGCCCCTCTGGGTGACTGAGATACACACCCTCAGCCACACACTGAAAGTGTGTGAACTACCTCACGAGAAACATTAGCTGTCTGTCTAGTTTTCCTCCGGGTGCTTTGGGTTCCCCTACCACTAAAGACATCTACAATAAACCCCCCACTCACTGGGCTCCCCTAGAAAAAGAGTTCAGTGGGACTTTCCTGTATAAATAAAGGTTAAATTCAATAGTTTAAATAAATAAAGTACATTATAGGATCATTCTTCTTTAAACACAGACTCAGACAAGGCTAAGTGTAGCAGTAACTCATGACTCTTTCTACTGGTACAAAGTGATCTGTCTTTCTTTTTTCTTTATCCAGGGCAGACTCAATGAGAGAACACTTCTCTCTTTTCCATGAGTACCCTGTTTGGTATACAACAAATCAATAGATCAATACAAGGTTTATCAAAGCATAATCTATGGTTCAGTGTACAATCAGAACGGTTAATTAAAACATGAACATTGGCATTGTATACATACTTTCACAAGGGCTTTAAAATAGCTTAAAGACGCCACTCAGTCCAAATGAAGTGTTGGCTGAGCAAAATAACTAAATGTTTTTTTACCCATTTCAAAATTGACATAAATACTTTGTAGGATTAAAAAGTCTTGAGACCTAATCTGGTGTGAACTGAACCTATAGTTAAGACCAGTGGCGCTCGAACTGTGGTACGAGTACTACGTGGTACTCAGACTTTCTTGAGTGGACCTCAGAGATTTTTGGAAGATTTTCTTTTAAAAGGCAGATATTTAAAAATAAAATTATAAAATTAAAATAATATTCATGAAGCAATCAAACTGACCCCTGAGATGTTAGTGAATATTTATATGTTGTTTACTGTGACTCCCCTTTTATATGTAGTTTAATGGAACTACACTTGTAACCAGTAATATAACACAGAAGAGTGGGTAGTACTCAAAAAGCCAAACATTTTTTGAGGTGGTACTTAGTAGGAAGGGGGGTGGTTAGCCCTCCTGCCTCACAGCAAGACGGGATTGTGAGTTCAAAGCCCGGTAAGCTAGAACATTCTCAGCCGACTCCGGTCTTTCTGTGAGGAGTCTGATATCCTCCACGTGTTACTGTGGGTTCTCTCCGGGTACTCCAGCTTCCTCCCACCGTCCAAACACATGCATGTACAGGTTAACTGGCAACTCAAAAGTGTCCCTAGTGCCAAAAGCTGCTGGGATAGGCTCTAGTCACCCGTGACCCCTAACGGGACTCAGCAGTAGAAAATTAATGAATGAATGAATACTTAGTGAGAATAGTTTGAGAATCACTGGTGTAGAATATGTGTTAAACAAAATAGGCAAAATGCCAAGAAGTACTTTATAAATGAATAAAAGATGATGTCATTATCTTCTTACGTTCAGTGATGGCCAACCAGATTTATTATACAGATCACAGTGGTGAGAGGGCTGAAAGTGCTGAGACTGGGTTGAGAGGTTTTAACATAGATCCACTAGAATGAATTATATCACGATAATCAAGAACTAAAAAGACAGCAGACTGGAATATTTGTTTATTATTGTTAATTTGTTTATTAAAGGGTATATATTGTTTGTTTTTATAAAAAAGTTTTTATAAAAAAGAGAGTCTTGCTTTAAGGTTATTGGTTAGTTCTGTTAAATGCGTGTTAAAGGACAGCTTTTGATCTCTCTAAATACCAAGGTATTTACAGAATACCATGGTACATGCTCAATCAAATTATTGTGTAGTAATTGAACACTTTCTAGAGATGTCCTGTTGTATGGAAGGAAAGACTAAATATTTGCATGGGCAGTAGAGGGCGCTACAGACCACAAACATTTATCATCTGCAAAAAAATAAATTAAGCTATGCTTTAGATTGTG